>JAESUZ010005354.1:0-585982 GCA_017311185.1 Proteles cristata cristata
TTCTCCCCCTCTGTCTTCACCAGGCACCCAACATACATATCCCATAGAGTACGGGATACATGCTATAGACCATCCTCTTCAGCAAGGGGTAAAGTGGAAGACACACAAAACTTGTTGGATCATGTTAATTCTAAAATCCAACAGAATCACTGTGGGGCAGAATTTAAATACTGCTAGCTCTAGAACTAGCTCTAGAATCCATGCTTTAAACTACTACCCCGTGCCACCTTTTAAAGTTGAAGGCTTTGTCAATTTTTATGGAGGCTTGAACTTTGGAAATCCTTCATCATTATCTTTTATTTATCTTTTTCCTTCTTTCACTCCTACTGGCATATTTTATGGAAACCCCATTTTCAGACGTTGGATTCAATTTTACCTCTATTGCATTTTAATTTGCTAGGAGGATTGTTTCAGACAATGTCCACCAGAAACCTTCAGTGAGCCAAGAGAGTTGGTGGTGAACTAACTCAAAAAGTATTTTGAGAACATTAATGTGGTTTCTTGATCCAAAAACAGATAATGATTCTTGGCAAGGAAGAGGGTGATACCCCAGGTAAGAGAAATGATGGCGCATCCTAGGTGTTATGTTTTTCAGATTGTTTCATGATATGCAATCTTACTGAAGATGGTTACCAGGCTTGTTACCAAAACACAGAAGGAAAAGGGTTCAGACTTATTCTGTATGACTGTATCAAATGGACCTATGAACAGATGGTCAGAAGGAAACATGGTGGATTTTACGCAATGGTTTTACAACAGAATTCTCTCAGAGTGCAAGATTCTCTAAGGCACTAATGAATATTCATAGAGGGTTTATCCATAAGGTGGATGACAATGTGGTATGAATGGACTCATTGATTCATTAAACAAGTATTTAGTAAGTGCTTTCTGCATATGAGACACTGTATTCTGTGCTGAGGATTCAGCAGTACAAAAAACCAGATTAAAATCAATCTTGAGAACTATATTCTAGTGGAGAAAAACACATCCTAGTTGGGAAAGGCCAACAAATCAAAGATAATATTATATTGTATCACAGTTATATAATATTAGTGATACATGTAATGGAAAGAAATAAAGCAGTAGAGGGCAGACAGGGGACATGAGAGGAGCAGGCATATCTATCTGTGTTCTGGTAGGTGAACATAGATAGTAGAAAGGCCCTAAGGTTGGAACATGCTTGTCATTTGCAGCAAGTACAAGGAGACCACGTGCCTCAGGCGGGAAAGTCCTAGGGGATGGAAGACAGTAGATAAGATCAGAGAAGTAACAGGGAGCCAAATGGGTGGAGCCACAGAAGTCACTGTGAAGACTTTGATTTTTACTTTGAGTGAGATGTGGAGCCCCTGAGGGTATATGGGAAGAAGGATGTTTGATCTGATGTGCTCGTTGAGAGGGTCACTCCAGCTGCTGGGGAGGAATATTATGGAAAGGGCCAAGGTGTAGAAGACCAGTTTGGAGGCCACTGCCATGGCCTGGAGTAGAGACAGTGGGGACTTGGAAACAAGTGGTGGAGATCTTGGTTGTATTCATGATCTAAAGCCAACAGGATTTCCCGATCAGTTGCATATGGATGTAAAAGCAAATGATCTAGAATATTCTGAGATTTTTTGTTTACCTAACTGAGAAAGGGAGCTGTCTTTTACTGATACAGGGAAGAATTCTGCAAAAACCTGTGTGTGTGTGTGTGTGTGTGTGTGTGTGTGTGTGTGTGTGTGTGTGTTAAATCAGAGGCTTTGGAACATTAAGTTTGAGGGGCTCATTAGACTTGTAAGTGCAGAAGCTCAAAAGATACTGAGATTTACAGCCGGATGTTCCATAGAGAGATCAGGCTTGATATAAATTTATTAGTTGTCAGGGTATAGATAGTAGTCAAAGGCATGAGTGTGAATGAGATCTCCAAGTGAGTTAGTGTAGAAGTAAACAATAAGAGATTCATGGACTGAGCCCTCAGGGGTTCTAGAAGTTGGAGGTTGAGGGAATGAGAAGCAACCTGCAATTGGGGGAAGAATTTTCCAATTAAGATGCAACAGAAGAAACGCAGGTAAGAGCTCTGGAGGATGAGGAAAGGGGCATTTTTGAGGAAGAAGGAGTGAGAACTATCAAATATCATAAAAGAGTGGGTTGAGATTGGACTAGTGGATGTAGCAGTGGAGAATCCACTGGAGGCACAGGAAAGAGCATGTGTGCTGGGGCACAGTTGGGTTCGCATGAGAGAAGGAAGAAGGCTCTGGAGGCAGTGGATGGAGGAGCTTGCTTTGAAGGGAACAGAGGAATCACACAGTACTTAGAACAGAATGTGGAGTCAAGAGACAGTTTGGATTTTTTTTTTTTAAGATGTGTGAAACCAGAGACTGTGTCCTAATGGAGATGATACAGTAGAGAAAAAATTGATGAAGTCAAAAGAGAGGGAGAATTGCTGGGCAAAGTCCTTACTAGGGAAAGACAAATGGGGACGGTCCAGGTGGAGGACCAGCTCTTCATTGTGCCAGGAGGGAAGGGAGTAGTAGGCAGAATTGTACAGGCTCCCAATGAATCAGGAAGCATGGGGGCAGTGGGGGGAAGATGTGATGGGTTTTGAGGGAACAGGAGAAGAGAGACTAAGTGTTTGAATGGAAGAGAGAAATTAGGAGCACCAGGAAGCACTACCAGCTGCTTGATATTAGAAGTCATGAACTTCTGTGCTTTTGTCCAGACACATTCAGTGATGCTGGTGCCGAGCTGGCTCGGGCAAAGAGTTGTGTTTTTCAGTTTATATTGTGGTGGCTTTTCTTTGGAGGAAACAAGAGCAGAGCGAGCTGGGAGTATATGCAATGCCTTGATTAAAGAGGCAGATCACAGAGTTTAAGATGAATAACAAGGGCCGTGGGGCACAGGACTGCTGCTGGGGAGTGGAGATATGGGAGAATAAATAAATTTGAGGTCCTGGTAGATCAAAGGATTTCTGGTGTGGGGTTACAGAAGCAATAAGCTAGAAATTTCAGAGGATGGTTGTTGGAGACCAGGGTTCTTTGAAATAGAGATCGTACAGGTATTGCACTGGTTGGAAACAGCAAGATCAGGGTTTGACCATACAAGGGAGGCTCTGAATTTGCTGGAATGAAGAATATGGAGCACCGGGATCAAATGAGTGAAAAGTCACCCTCATAGGTAGTGAAGAGTTACGGCAGTAGTCATGTTGGGGAGAGTAGGTAAGTGATGGCCAGCAGTGTTAAAATCTTCATGGAGTTAAGGGTTAGTTCAGGGTTTGGTTGAATATAGTAAGAGGGTAGGGTGTTAGGTAGTGTATTCTGATACATAAGACTTAAAGTTGGGGAGGCCAGGGAAGAGGGAAGGGCATCATCTTGAAGCAGTAATGAGCAACAAGGAACAAGGAGCCATTTCCCTGAATCCAGGCCAAGGGCATCATTTGGTGTCATGGAAGTTGGTAGAGAGACCTTGTTTAGGGATACCCCTCCTCCAAAAGCAAATGTGGATGTTTGAGGAGTGGGTTTGAGCATCCACTGCATCACTGGTTAGAACATACGACTTGGAAACTAATATATAATCTATAAACTAACCTATAGAGAGAGAGACAGACACAGAAAGAGAGAGAGAATAAATACTATAAATACTTTTTTTTTAAGTTAAGACAATTTTCACCTGTACACAGAATTCATATTTAATGACAACATGTAGGCTTCTTGTATATTTACTCTGAAATCCCACAGTGGATGATCAATAAATGCCTGTTTATTGGATGATAAAAGAAAAATCTAATATTGAGTGGACACTTTAATGTTGTATAATACCATGGAAAAAGTGTAGCTGAACTGATTTTGAGAACACTGCAGTTTCATAGGCTTCTACTTCTGGAAGGAACCGGAAGTTTACAGGTCTTTCTTTTTTTTTTTTAATTTTTAAAATTTATTCATTTTTGAGAGAGAGGGAGATAGAACATGAGCAGAGGAGGGGCAGAGAGAGAGGGAGACACAGAATCTGAAGCAGGCTCCAGGCTCTGAGCTGACAGCACAGAGCTGGATGCGGGGCTCAAACCCACAGACTAGTGAGATCATGACCTGTGCTGAAGTCGGACGCTTAACTGACTGAGCCACCTGGCGCCCCTGCATGTCTTTCTAACATTTAAAGCTTCTGCAGAAACAGAATGGATCGTCTTCTGTGACCAGGGCTGTCTGAATCTGTTGTGGAATGGCCAGTCTGTTGCGGACACTGGAAAGGGAGTCCAGACAAGGAATGCACCTGAACACCTAGTTGTCTGTGAAAGAGCACATCAAGACGCATGTTTCCAGAGTCCTGGACCTCTGTGCCTCCCATCACATGTGTGTTCTCAAAGATCCATGTGACTCCAGGGTCTGCTGGAGGCAAAATGGGTGCTAAGCATTATGTGTCTGTGGCTTCTTTGTCAAGTGTTGACTTATGTTGGACTCTGCCCGCCACGAAGTCTGTAGCCCACCCATCGTGTGCTTCTTCCTGCAGGGACTGTCCCAGGAGCCTCTGCAAGAGGACTTCAGCCAGAAATTTGTGGATCTGGTGTTAACCCCCCGTGACCAGGGTCCTTCCTGCACCTCACTGAATCTCCAACTCAGGGCTACCCTTGCCCCTTCATTATTATCACCCAGAATGAGGAGCTGTCTCTTGATAGAAACATTTTCCACTCTGCCCCTCATCCATGTCTCCTCAGTCTGTGTCTAGAAAGGCTTTGTTTCAGACTTTTGGACACTGACTTAAATCTCCCCCTCCCTCTGCCCCCTGCTGTGATCTATCCTGGTGGACTTCTCCCAGGATGCCTCACCCAAGTAGGCCCGCCATTGACAACTTCCCTCCTCTGCTGTAGCCTCCGCCTCCACGGACCCACCAAATACAAAGTCACCTCCTTGGGAGCAGAGGAAGACTAACTTAAAGAGCTCAGGTCTTTTTGAATCATTTGGAGGTAATTTGGGGGCCATTCTTGCATCCCATAGAAAAGATATTTGCATGATTCTACTTACTCCTGTACAACCAGACTGTGAACAAAGCCATCCAACATGAAATATTTCCCTGGGATGATTGTCTTTGTGGGCACCTAGGGGTCTGAGAGATACTTAAGTTTCTTTATCAGCCAGAGAATTCGGGGCCTGTTGAACCCAACAGACAATACGAGGAGCTTCATTCTTGGGCTATTTGTCTGCAGACCTGTCACAATGTGGTATGCTGCCGAGGGTTATAACTTGGATAATAAAGAGGTCAGAGAGTCTCTTTTTGTTTAGGCGAAGGTTTAGAAGACATTTATAGAAAATTCAGCATCTTTTCAAAATGTGGCCCAGGTGATAATGACTACTTTCTCCTGCCTCTCAATGTCCTACAAGTGTAAAAATGAGGTACAGGAGAGTAAAGCAAATGAAACTATCCAGTCAGAAAACACAAAGTGAACCTGGTCTATTCTGCTGATTTTTTCTAGTCAGTTTTTAAATAATTTCTCCATTTGGATGTTGAAAGAATTTCCATAGGGTGGGGCCGCAGTGTTGCAGAAATCCTACTGACTAGAATTTAGGCATTATTGACTTCAGCCGGACCCTGCTGCTAACTCGTGGTGAGATTTGGGTGTTTCTTTCCTTGATTCTTATTCTGTGAGATGAGAAACGTGGTCTAGATTTGTGTGGTCCCATAGAAATATAACATGAGTCACATTTTACCTTTACTGGTTGCTACATTAAAATAAATAAAAATGAATATGTAACCTTAAGTTTAATAAGCTATTTTATTTGGCTCAATGTATCTAAGACATTATCATTTCAACATATGATCAATAGAAAAGTAGCTAGTTTTTTAAAGTTTATTTATTTGAGAGAGAGAGTGAGCATGAGAGAGGGGGAAGGGGCAGAGAAAGACAGAGAGAATCCCATGCAGACTCTGTGCTGTCAGCACAGAGCCCAGCATGGGGTTCAATCTCATGAACCATGAGATCATGATCTGAGCCAAAACCAAGAGTCAAACATTTAACTGACTGAGCTACCCAGGCACCTTGGAAAGTAACTATTAAACAGGTATTTTCTATTCATTTGTTTGTACCAAGTTTAAAGAAATCTGGTGGGTATTTGCACTAAAACCACACCTCAGTTCAGACTAGCCACAGTTGTCATGCTCAGTGACCACATGTGGTCATGACCACCGTACTTGGCAGTGAAGGTATAGACAGTGTCTAGGATCCTTCCTGGTCCTGGATCCTGGGCATCCAAGCCCGTGCCTTTAGAGAGATCACTTTTGGTCTATCTTCTAAATTGTCCTCTTAAAATAAGGCATCAGAAGCTGTTATACCTGTGAAAAAGGAATTACAACAGTTTACTAGTCCTAACGATATGCCAAATACTGTTCTTAGCACTTAAATACATTAATTCATATAATTCTCATGGTAACACGAGAAGGTGGATACTACTCTTAATGCCCATCTAGAGATGCTTCACACTACAGTCTTCCACTCTACCAACTGAGCTATCAAAGGAATCATGCCCATCCTAGAGATGATAAAGCTGAGGCCTGGGAGGCTAGGGAAATGGCCAAATGTTACACCCAGAGGTGATGAGCAGAGATTTCAATAGCGGAGTCCACTCCAGACCTTGCGTGTGGACACTCTGGGATTCCAGCTTCTGTTTCCTGTAGCAAGAGGAGCAGAGAGTGGCCAGACTTGCATCCCAGAGTAAGAGTGCCAGCAGTTATGCAACTTCTAGAGGATTTGAACTTCAAACTTTGTTCTCTGCTAATGTGACTTCTTCCATCCACACTGAGTCCCAAGGAGCCTCATGTATCATGGGGACTGGAAGGCACACGAGTACATTTTCATGGTCCATTTCCTAATTCTCTTCACAGAGAGTGAACTGATGAAGATGCAATTCCTTGAAAATGCCCTTCTCCTTATTATTTAAAGTTTTTCCTCCCTGTTGAAATTGAAGCTGTAGCTCTTGATGTCTTCCTTCCCCACCCTTTGTCCCTTTGCAAAAAAGGAACAGCTCTGACTAGTAGAAAAACCAATTTAGTCTGGACCTTACGATTTGAGGATTAGTAGTTGCTGTTGTGATAGACTTGGACACTCTCAGGAAGACTGATTTTCAGTTAACAACAAAGTCCCTTCCTCAGGACAGTGACAGTCTCTGAATGGCCACAGGCCACCATGTCAGTTTATTATGTTGGTATTGGAAATGACACAGAATTCTCTTTGGCTGTGTCTTACAGTCCAGTATGTCCTACTTCTGGACTGTGAAGACCCCACAGTGTTTCTGATTGTGGAGCTGACTTCAATGTAAGACTGAGCTCCAGGCATACTTTCCATAGAGTGTTGGCCCACAGGGTGTAGGCCAGCTTTTGCTGTGGGCTCCCTGGGGGCCTGGGCTATGACTTGGTCTCTACAATAGAATTTAGAACATAGAAGCCTTGTTGATCATGCCCCATGAATTTGTCCCAGCCTGGAGTCGATGACATGTGAGTAGAGGTGAGAGAATGTGAGTTCAGAAGGAGATAGGTAAAAGAAGGTAAAAAGGACAAATAATATTTATTCAGGCTACCATATAAATGTCCAGGATTAATGTGTAAAAAATGTTGGGAAAAAAAACCTGTTTAAAGAAGCTGTTTACCAAAGATTGTGAGGCTAAAGATCTCTTTAATTCCAAACCCGCAATTGCAAACCTTCCTCCTCCGGCTTCCCTGTCTACTGTGCAGGACATATGTGGTCATTCCTAGTACGTCTTCCCCTCTTTCCCTCCGTTGGCATAATGTGCTACCTTTACAGCGTATAGTACGGTATATGAGGTCCCGTAATGGACTTTGGGTTTCATGAGGTCCTTATATCTATAAGCTCTATAGGTCTTGTTTTGTCTTGGGATCTAGCTCGGGTCCCTCATAGGGACCTAGTAAGGAAATCTGTTGATCACTGACTAGATAAACAAATAAGAAAGGTCTCTAGTCTTCAAACAGCCTAACGATCCTGGGAAAGAAAAGGGTAAGACCTGATGTGACAACGACACATGTTTTATCTTCCGAAAATTTCCATTTTGTTTCATGGTTCAGAGGGAGTATAAAACCACATGGTTAAAAAGCATGTGAAATTTCAGAAATAACATTGTCTTTCTTAAAAACAAACTTTAACAGTAATTATGCTAGTTTATTTTACATGTTCCCAAATAGATCGGATCAAGATGTTTTCTATAGCCTCCAGTTAACTTTTGAGAAAGTGCCCAGGGGACTTATTTTTGGGGAGTGTGAATGCAGTGCCCTCACGCAGAATATTCTAGGCCACTTCTGCTTCTCAGTATAATCTGTGAGGGTGTTCATGCCCTGAGTCTTGATAGATCATTTTGTGTAGTAGTATAGGATTTTGTGCAATGTCTTTTAAAGAGCACTTGATGTTATCATAACTATTTCTATTTTATCATAACTACTTCAGTTAAATAATATTGTTGCTGAAGATATTGGCTTCAAAACATAAAAATATGGCTATATGGGAAAAACTCTCAAAGATACGCATGAACGTTAGTAATTTAAGATGCTTTTTCAGTTCAGAATTGTGAATTCATTTTTGTTGTATACTCCCCACAGAATATTACACAATAGAATCAAAATCTCCCTTGTGTCTTAGTTTATGGCATATTTGTGATCTTAAGAATGGGGGCACCTGGGTGGCTCAGCTGGTTAAGCATCTGACTTCCACTCAGGTCATGATCCCATGGATAGTGGGTTCAAGCCACACATCAGGTTCTACACTACCAGCCTAGAGCCCGAAGCCTGCTTTGGATTCTGTGTCTTCTCTCTCTGCCCCTCCCCCATATGGGTTCTGTCTATCTCAAAAATAAACAAACATTAAAAAAATAAAAGAAAAGAATGACAGGGATTTTCCATATTCATTTTTTCCTGTAGGGTGAATAAATAATAATCTTTTAATCTCACAATTTCATAAAAACTATCAAATTTATTTACTTTAGTATTTTGATTATTTTAATGTAAAAATAAGCTATTTTGATTATTAGTTAATGCAAGCACAAACAACTTGAAAGTTTGGTTTCATGGGGTACCCGAGTGCCTCAGGTGGTTAAGCATCCAGCTCTTGATTTCGGCTCAGGTCATGATCTTAGAGTTTGTGAGATGGAACCCTAAGTCTGGCTCTGTGCTGATAGTGCAGAGCCTGCTTGGGATTCTCTCTTTTGGCCCCTCCCTCACTTGCAGTCTCTCTCTCTCTCTTTCTCTCTCTCAAAATAAATAAAAAACTTAAAAAAAAGAAACTTTGCATTTCATTTATTCCATACACGAAGGATCAAGGTAAAGACTTCAGTGGAAACCAGTTCAATACAAAAGTTATGCCCTGTAGCCTGTCTTATTCCAATGAAAATAGTTAAGGAGCTTATAAGAAACTAATTGTAACTTTATAAAAATCTCTCAGTGACCACCTGATAAATTTCATGCAATTTCTGTTCAATTACATGTAAGAGGTGCTTAAGGGTGAATGTGCTTGTATAATTTTAGATGTCTTCTTGTATATTGACCCTATAAATTATATATTTCCAGCTTTTGCTTATTTACAAAATTCTCTTTTGTATTTTTAAATCTTGAGACAATTATAAGTGAGATAATTCAACACAGATCTTGGCTTATGAATTTTCTTTTCTCATCCTATAGAATGTGAGAGCCATGAGGATGGCTGTCTCTGCTCTTTTGTTCACTGATGTATCCCAAGTGCCTAGAATAGTTCTGGGGCCATGCAGGCCTCATTAGATGTTTGTTGAGTGAATGAGTAATTGCACTGGGAAGGCATCTGGGCTTGAGTACACTTGCTGTCTTTCTTTCTCTGTGCTATCCTGATTTTTATTTTTATTTATTTCTATTTTTAATATAATTTATTGTCAAATTGGCCTACATACAACAACCAGTGCTTATCCCAACAAGTGCCCTCATCAATGCCCGTCACCATTTTCCCCTCTCCCCACCCGCCATCAGCCCTCAGTTTCTTCCCTGTATTTAAGAGTCTTGTGGTTTGCCTCCCTCCCTCTGGACAGATGAATGGATAAAGAAGGTGTGGTTTATGTAGACAATGGAATACTACTTGGTGCTAATTTTTAGCCACCATCTCTGAAATTTCAAATTAGCTTCCCTCATCTCACAACAAATCAAACTAATCTCATGTTCTTACTCTCATTTGTAATGACATGATGTACGGAAAGCCAAGTTAAGTGAAATGTTACCCCCTAGGTCAGAACGCCATTATTTTCATTAGTACACTTGGGCTACAAAAAATTGCTCCATTATGATTACACTGTTCTAATTTCATTGATAGAAATTTGAGAAAATGTTTTCCCTTGTCATATAAGAACTTAGAGAATATCTTTGGTTTTTGTCTCTTGGCTTGTAAAGCCTAAAATATGCAAAGCACGGACACAGAGTTATCACTTAAAGTGAAAGTGTTCATGATAATGATTCAAGTTTCCACCTCGAAAAGCTACAAAAAGAGCCCGTAAAACCAAAATAGCAGAAAGATGGAAAGATCAGAATTTAGGATCAAACACAGCATTCAAAACTGGTGGTGAATAAAACACTTAAATGGACATATGCCTTCACAGTTGTGCAAAATGTAGCCACGTGTAAACTCCAACTGATAAAGCAATTCCAAGAAGTTCCAAAGCACAATATTAAAAAAGTTAATAACTTAGAATTAATATTCCACATAATTTTTTAAACACGTGGGAAGTGAGAAGAATTCGGCGCCCACGAGTACATACTGATCACCCTGCTCGACCCCAGGGGACTGTACTCAGGATTCCAGTATCGATGTTAAATAAAAAGGCTGTTTAAATGTTGTTGCCAATGGGGCGCCTGGGTGGCTTAGTTGGTTAAGCGTCCGACTTTTGCTTGGGTCATGATCTCGCGGTTTGTGGGTTTGAGCCCCGCGTCAGGCTCTGTGCTGACTGCCAGCTCAGAGCCTGGAGCCTGTTTCAGTCTGTGACTCCCTCTCTCTCTGACCCTCCCTTGCTCACGCTGTCTCTCTCTCTCTCCTAGAAATAAATAAAAAACATTAAAAAAAATAAAAAAAAATAAATGTTGTTGCCAAGCGCTTAAGAGAGTCAAAGAGAAGAATATAAAAAGACTATATATTGGTTTCATGAAAAATGCGAATGGAATATATTTGTGCCCCGTTGGGACAAAATAAGAATTCAGCTAAAAGACATTTACAAGGACGCGTACCAAAAATAAAACAAAGACACACTATATGCTGAGTATGTTAGAAGCACTAGACCAATCTTTTTGCTTGGATCAGCTCATTTATCCTCAAAATGATACTATGAGCCAAGCTCAAATACTGAGTTAACTCCAGATATTCTACTGTTAACAACCATACTATATAAAAGTAAAGAGTAAATGCGTGGTGTAAGAAAGGTCTATCAGCAACAGCTTAATAAAAAGATAAGAAGCCTGGCAGGTATAACATCAGAAATCCAGCTGAAAATTATTAAATGGGACAAATGGACAAAAATCATAGTCCATAAAGAACACAGATAATACACTCGATCCCTACTAACAGAGTCGCTATGTACACAAAACAGAAACTAACAGACACACAGGAAGAAATTTATAATCCAATTTGAATATTATAATGCCTCACTTTCAGAATTTATTTTTCAAAGAAATAATTTGAAGAAACTCCCCCAAAGCTGTAAATACAAGTAACATTTTGATCTAACAGACATACACAGGATTCCCCATCGCAAGGGATTCATATCAATCATGTAAAATTGTAAAATTTTACATTGTAAAACCCCCTTGTAATCAATAGACAAATGGCCACAAAGAAGAGTACAAAATATACATAAGCACCTCAACAAAAGAAGTTGAAATGCTCATACACCTATGACAACACATGTGATCTCATAGTTATCCAGGAAACAAATTATAAAATCAATGATATATATGTATGTGATATATATACTTGTATGTTTCCCTATCCCACTGGTAAAAATAAGCAAGTTGATAATATGAATACACTTTATCTAAAGGAGTGCAGAGATGGGCATTTCCATGCATTAGACAGGTTTTCATGACCGCTTAAGGAACAATTTGGTAGTGTCTCTCAAATATTAAGTGCACATTAAATGCTAAGTACTTCCCCTTACATCCGCCACATCGAAGGAATAGACCATGTGCCGTAAGGCACATGCACAAAAAGTCCTCTGCAACCTTATTTGTGTTAATGACAAACTGGAAACAGCCTGAATGTCTGTCAATAAGGGGATGGCTGAAAATTCTAGGAAATCCATATTACGTCATGTACTCTGCAGACGTTAAAGGGAGTGAGGTACAGCTGAATGTGCTACTAAGAAAGGCTGCTAAGTCGTTTTTATCATGGTAACAAGAAAGAGGGAATACATGAGAAACTGATCTCTGTCTACCCATACTGTACATGACTAATGGAAAGACACATATTGTCAAGAGTGGCTCCTTTTGGGGAAGAGATTACAACCCCCTGACTGTGTGAAGCCGGGAGAGTGTAGGAGGATTTCTGTTTTCCCTTTAGATCCGAATGGTTCTACCATTTCACAAATAGCATAAAGTTGTACATTACTTTTGCAAGCAACACAAAACAGAAATACACACCAAAACTAATAAAATATTTCTCAAGCAGGTTAAGATTGTTCTAAGTTACTACTTGATTTTGCAGTTTTTAAGAAAATATATTTTCTTCTTTGAAGAAATTTTTACTGTTGTATTTATTTATTTATTATTCGTTTATTTATTTATTTATTTATTGAGAGAGAGACAGCCTGAGCGGGGGAAGGGCAGAGAGAGAGGGAGACACAGAATCAGAAGCAGGCTCCAGGCTCTGAGCTGCCAACACAGAGCCTGACATGGGGCTCGAACTCACAAATCATGAGATCATAACCTGAGCCGAAATCAGAAGCTTAAGCAACTGAGCCACCTAGGCACACCAAGAAAAAAATATTTTTACTATGAATTTGTGAAGGTCTGAACAATGTTAGTAATTTTAAAATCGATTTCACCCCTCCAGTAACTTGTTTAGTAATGGTTTTAATTCTTTTGACTTTTTACTTTTGAGGATTTACTTTCAATTTTACTAGACGCAGCACTCTCCTGTATTTCTATCACGTATCTGGCAACACATTTGTGAAGTGAATTGTCATGGTAACAAGGTAAGGACTCCAATGCGGGGAGAATGAGTGGGCCTTGCCTGTTTTGTTTCCGATGTACCGAGCGCTGAATTAACCCCTCGAAACAAAGCAGCTCTTCAGTGAATCGACCTGGATCTGTTTTACATCCTTACACAAGCAGGTGTAAAGAAGGATCCGTAACGTCTTTCCCTGTGTTGTAAGCATCTCCACAACGGTGCTTCTCAAAGCGGAGGTGGAGAAGCTCTTCCAGATCCTCGCCCACGTCCGTTTACCAAGCTCAGCACAACCCAGGTGCCCGGCGTGGCTTCCCAGTCTCAGCCTGAACCCCAGCTGCCTTGCTCGTCCTGGCGCTTGTCAGCAGCCCCCGGCTCCGCCCAGGCCGACGGAGTGATGAGCATCATTTGTCCCTCATCCTTCCTCTCACCTGTTCGCTCACTGGACATCCCCGGTGGGGGCCCCACCCACGTGCGCCCACCCACTCCGAGTCCAGGACAGACACTGAATCGCAGACATTGGATCCCCCTGCGTGGCTTCCACCCAAAGACCTTACACTTCCCAGTGAAGCCGCAGGAAGCACCAAAGCCCAGCCACCCGGGTACGCTCCGTGTGCCTGCAGAGCTCGGAGAGGTTCCAGGGAGCCTACCAGCCCCAGTGGTCCAGAAAATACATCAAGGTCAAGGGCGCTCCCTGCTGGCATCGTCTCCACCACCCCAGAACCTAAGGTGGTCTCCGCCTTTGCTCTGGTCCCCAGTGTGCGGACAGCACAGGGGTCACGTCCCTTCTGCCCGGAGCCCTGGGATCCCCCTGCACCAGGGGGCACATGCCGGGAGGCTCTCCTTGGCTTCACCGTGAGGCGCCAGGCATCTGACTTGTGTCACTGCAGGTGCATATCTTGGTTTCTCTTCTACCTTTTCCAGGGCTGACAGAGACTTACTGTATTTTCCATAATGAGGCCCCCAGAGGCGTCTCTTTTTATTCCCCTAACACATGTCTCTCTGCGGCTCATTATTATGCAGGAGTGTCCTTCAAGAGCACAGAAAGGGGCTTCCACGCCAGGCAGGGACCATGGCAGGGACTTGCTGGAGGGGGTGCAGTCGAAGAGAAGGCAGAGAGGTAGAAGGAGGAAGACTGGCTGATGGACCAGAGGGTGGCACAGCATGAGATGACCAAGGTGCGGAGTGTCCCGACCTGTCACTATGCAGATTTGTACAAAACTCTCTAACGTCCAATGCAGAAAGCAGTGAACTAACGCCAAGTTACAATAGCTGTAATTAAGATTATCTTTAAAATAATTCTATTGCATGTTTATTTATCTCTGAGAGAGAGACAGAGCTCGAGCAGGGAAGGGGCAGAGAGAGAGAGGGAGACAGAGAATTCCAAGCCAGCTCCAGGCTTTGAGCTGTCAACACAGAGCCTGAAGCAGGGCTCGAACCCAGGAATGTTGTCTGCCAGCTTTTAAAGAGCTATCCAGTTTATGGGGCGCCTGGCTGGCTCAGTTGGTCAAGCACCCAACTCTTGGTTTTGGCTCAGGTTGTGATCTCACAGTTCATGAGTTCAAGCCCTGTGTCCAGCCCAGCACTATTAGTATGCAGCCTGCTTGGGATTCTTTCTCTCTTTCTACTCCTTCACCTTAAAATAAATAAACTTAAAAAAAAAAAAAAAGCTACCCAGGGTAAAACGCCAATCTGACGTCCAGCCCAAAGTTTCTCTCTCTACGATGGATGGCCAGTTTGGTGTCTCTAGGGACCTCAAGTGGATGAGGGTCTGGTCTGCTCATCCTGCCTTCCTCTTCTCACTGCAGCCTCTGGTGAGTGGAGGAAGGGCTCGTGGCCCACTTCTGGGACCTCCCTTTCCCTCAATCTTTGCAGAGCTGAGCTCCTCTGGTTAGAGGTACTGGGGAACAGTGGGTAGGGAATGTTGAGTACATCCTCATTTTACCCCTGTGGCACCATGTCTGCTGGGACTGCCTGGAGAACCTCGACCGGCCATCCATATCCTCTCTGCACAAGGGTATGTGTGTTCTGGCCCTTTTATGGGGTGTGTGGGCGAGTTAACGTAGAGTCCGAAAGGTAGGTGCCTAGAGTGAAGATACATGGAGATCCCAGGATGACTCCCCGTCCAAGCAGGGAGCGCAGCTCAACCAGATTTTGCAAAGTGTGAACATATGAGGGCGCAGTCTGTGCAGTCTCAACGCCCACGGTTTCCTTCCTCTCCAGAATGAGTGGGTAGGTGTGCGCAAAGCCAGTGGAACCGTTCCGTGGACTGAGGACACTCATGCTGGCCATGTCTGGCTGAGACTGATGGATGAAATCATAAACCCGCCTCCAGCTTGGACGGTGACACGTGCTGAGGGAGTTGCTTTTTACTGACATCTTGGCAAAAACCTCTGAATCCCTAAGTCTGCCAAGTGGAGGATACACGAATCCATCGGAGTAGCAGGGAGCCTCTTCTGTGCGCACACAGGCTTGGACACGTGCAGACCGGATCTAGAAGGAGGCACAGGGACTTTGTTCTGGTCGAGGAACTCTCGCAGTGCCAACCCAGGACCGGGTGGCAGAGGGGACTTAATTTGGACTATGTGCCCTTTTATCATACTGAAATTTTGAATCATATCTGTGCAACACGTAGTCAAAACAAAATAAAATGGAAAACAGAGAGAACGTGATGTAAAAAATAAGAGAAATGCCATATTGTCCAGCTGCTTTAATTAAAACCAAACACCAGATGGAAACCAACTTGACAATGAACTATTTGTAAAAAAGTAAAATAAAATAAAATAAAACACAATGGTAAAAATAAATAAATAAATACTAATTTTAATTAGAAAAAAAAAAACCCAAACACCAGAGAATGGAATTTGCATAAGAAAAGACTTACACCATCCTGGGGCGCCTGGGTGGCTCAGTCAGTTGAGTGTCCGACTTCGGCTCAGGTCATGATCTCAAGTTCGTGGGTTCGAGCCCTGTGTTGGGCTCTGTGCTGACAGCTCAGAGCCTAGAGCCTGTTTCCCATTCTGTGTCTCCCTCTCTGATCCTCCCCTGCTCACGCTGTCTCTCTCTCTCAGAAATAAAATTAAAAAAAAAAAAAAAGACTTACACCATCCTTAAAAGAGGACAGAGTATCTGCAAAGGCAGTAATGTTTCAGTGACTGAACTCTTCTGTCTTATTTACCCGGGATGCTGATGAGTGAAAGGGTGTTTAGTGCAAACCCTTTCAGGTCACCCACTAAAATTTTTCTGAATAATATTTTTTCTTTCAATGCATTAAAAATACCCTTTGATTTATGCATAAATAACTAACAAGAACTAAAAGATTTTTTCCCCTCCAAGCTTTTCGAATAAAGATTAACTTTGGCTTGAAAATAGCTAGTAAAATTTGAAGTTTCTTTTTTTTTTTTTTTACAAAAAGTTAGAAGTATCTAAGAGCAAGAGTTCAGCATGAAAGTAATTCTTCAACCAGAGCTAATGGTATTCCACAAATGTTTCATTCAATTCAGAAATGCAGACAGAAAATTACACTAAAGAACAGCCCAGGGGAGAAAATGGGCCATTTTTATACAACATGGCTTTCTCATCTGAGCCTAGTATTTCAGATTTATTTACCGATATACTTAAGCTCACATAAACCTCTGTTTTCTCTCCCCAGAATTGAAATATACTTTGAAAAGATATGCACTCCAGGTAAATGTTCTAAGTAACCCAGGAAAAGTTGTGGTCTTTACTAAACCAGCATTCCCAGATACTCAGCCTCTGTTTTCTTTTCATAAAGTACTTTTTCACTTAATGCCATCAAATACAGTTCTGAGAGTGGCCTGGCACCAGGCTTCATTGTACAGATATGCAGAACTTCCCAAACCAGACAGAGACCCAGCAAAGAAAAGAGACTATAGGCCAATATCCCTGATGAATACGGATGCAAACATCCTCAAGATACTAGCAAATCAAATTTAACAGCTTATATGCTTTATATTCTTTTTATATAAAGAATTATCCACCATGATCAATTGGGATTCATTCCTGGGTTACAGGGCTGGTTCAATATTCACAAATCAATCAATGGGATACATCACATTAACAAAGTAAACATAAAAACCATACGATCTTGTTGAGAGATGCAGAAAAAGCATTTAACAAGATACAGCATCCCTTCTTAATAAAGACCCTCCAGAAAGTCGGGATAGAAGGAACTTACTTACACATCATAAAAGCCATCTATGAGAAGCCCTCAGCTAACATCATCTTCAATGGGGAAAAGCTGAGAGCTTTCCCCCTGAGATCAGGAACGCGACAGGGATGTCCACTGTCACCACTGTTGTTTAACATAGCGCTGGAAGTCCTGGCCTCAGCCATCAGACAACAAAAGGAAATCAAAGGCATCAGAATTGGCAAAGAGGAAGTCAAACTTTCCCTCTTCACAGATGACATGATACTCTACATCGAAACCCTGGCGGACTCCACCAGAAGCCTACTAGAACTGATCCATAATTCAGCAAAGTCGCAGGGTACAAAATCAATGTACAGAAATTGGTTGCATTTTTATACACCAATAATGAAGCAACAGAAAGAGAAATCAAGAAACTGATCCCATTCACAATTGCACAAAAAACTGTAAAATACCTAGGGATAAACCTAACCAAAAATGTAAAAGATCTGTATGACGACACTATAGAAAGATGTGCAGAACAATTCTCAGTCTTTTATGTAAGGCCATTTAAGACGTTTCCAATTTTTGCTGTGATGTGTTGCCGTGAAGTAATTCTATATGCATCTTTAGGCATGTTCCTATTAAGGTAAGTCCATTAATATTTATCCCCACCTGTTGTCCTCATCAAACTTTTTCCGATTGTGGTTGCCCCTGTAAAGAATCATCTTGTACTTCAAGCATGTTCCTCAGACTAAACATATTTCATAGTATGTAGACTATACAAATCTAAGAATATTTAATTTTTTAAAATTGCAGAATACTCCTCAGGCTCCATATGCAAACTGAATTCCTTGCTAATTGATGAGTACTTCCAGAATTTTTGGATTTGGATCCAAAGAAAAGAGAGTAAGTATGTAATCCACATTACTTGAGATGGTAGTCTATTGTGTATCTTGTGTCTATGCCATATAAGAGGAAGGATTTAGCATGTGTGGTGATTTGTATTCTTATTTATTTTGATTTTGTTTACCTAAGTGCTGCTACTGTTCAAATCCACATCCGGCTCCAGTGCTGAGTCCTTCTTAGCCTGGGTAGCATTGCAAACCTCAAAACTTTATCGAATTCAAACTGAGGACTGATGGGTGGGGAGGAGGGGGAGGGGGTGATGGGCATGGAGGAGGTCACTTGTGGGGATGAGCACTGGGTGTTATATGGAAACCAACTTGACAATAAACTATTTGTAAAAAAAAAAAAAACCTCTATGGAGTTCAGACAAAGGTCCTTTTCATTCAAGGCTGGGGTTATTATAAAAACAGGTGTTTTGAGTTTTGGTTTTGTTGAACTAGCAATAAATATGAGACTTTGAGTGAAGTAGATGTCCATTGGCTTTTTTTTTTAAGTTTATTTATTTATTTTGGGAGAGAGAGTGGGAGGGAGAGGAGAGAGAGAGAGAGAGAGAGAGAGAGAGAATCCTAAGCAGGCTCTGCACTGCCAACCCAAAGGCCGATGTGGGGCTCGAACTCACAAACCATGAGATCATGTCCTGAGCCAAAGTCAGACACTTAACTGACTGAGCCTCCCAAGTGCCCCTCCATGTGTTCCTCAATACATTTCTGTCTATATGATGGAGTGGGCCCTTTAAAATAGGGCCAGCAAACTATTTCTGTAAAGGGCCAGGTAGCAAATATTACAGATTTTGCAAGCCCAGAGGCAATATTGAGGATATTATGCAGGTACTTAATTGTTTCTCAATATTTTCATATATATTTCTGAGCATTGAAATTCCTAAAATTTTTATGTGTCATAAAATATTTTTCTTTTTTAGATTTAAAAAAAACTTTCAAATAGGGAAAAAAATTAGCCCACAGATTATACAAAAATAGATTGTAGGCCTATGGGGCTCCGCTCTAAATGTAGAGCCCCAGGCAAGTCTTCCTCTTGATAGAAATATATTCTTGGATTAAAAAAAAACAAAACATTGTTGGAGTTGTATCACCCACAATTGTGATGAATAAATTGTTTCCTACAACCACAGTTATAGTACGATTTATTTTATCACCTCCTTCTCAGATGTCAACATACCAAACCTCATGACAGCATAGTTGCACACATTTTTTTTAAAACTATTAAACTTCATTTCTTAGAGCATTTTTAGGTTTAAAAAAGTTTAGATTTAACAAAAGGTACAGAAAACTCACATATATTTCCTCCTCATATTTCCCTTCCTCCTCTTCTATTTTACCCTATTATTAATATCTCGCATTAGTGTGGTACATTTTGTTACACGCAATGAATTTTGACACTTTGTTATTGACTAAGGTTCATAGTCTATGTTAGGTTTCACATTTTGTGTTGCATGATTCTATGGGTTTTGACAATGTTACATATCTACCATTACAGTATGGTACAGAACATTTCCAGGGCCCTAAAACTCCCCTGTGCTCTACCTATTCATCTCTCCTTTCTCCAAGCCTCTGGAGACCATTGATCTCTTTACTGTCTCCATAGTTTTGATTTTTCCAGAACGTCTTATGAGTCAGAATCATACAGTATATGGCATTTTCAGATTGACTCTTTTCACTTAGTCATATGAATTTAAGTTTCCTCCATTTATTTTCAGGACTTGTTAATACATTTCTCTTTACCACGAATTATATCCCATTGTATGGATATGCCACAGTTTATTTATCCACTTACCTATTGAAGGACAACTTAGGTGCTTCCAAGATTTGACAAGTATGAATAAAGCTTCCATAAACATCCGTGTGCAGATTTCTTTGTGGACGTCAGTTTTCACTGTGAATAAATACCAACAAGTGCAATTGCTGGATTGTATGATAAGCGCATGTTTTGTTTTGTAGGAACCTGCCAAACTGTCTTCCAGAATGATTGTACGATTACACATTCCCACCAGCAGTGAAGGAGAGGTCCTGTGGACTCACATCCTCGTGTCAGTGCTGTGTGTTTTGGCCATTCTAACAGGTGTGTAGTGGAATTTAATTTTTGTTTTAATTTGTAGTTTCCTGATGACATATGATGTTGAATATCATTTCATACACTCATCTGTCAACCGAATATCTTCTTCAGTGAGGTGTCAGTTCAGATCTTTGTCCATTTTTTAAAAAAAAAAATCATGTTATTTGTTTTCTTACTATTGAGTTTTAAGAATTCTTTGTCTATTTTGGCTAATAGCCCTTTATCAGGTACATCCTTTGCAAATATTTTCTCCCAATCTGGTGCTTGTCTTTTCAATATCCTAACAGTGTCTTTCACAAAGCAAAACATTTAAATTTTAATGAAAGTTCCACTCATCAATTATTTCTTTCATGGTCCTGCTTTGATGCTGTACTTAAAATCCATCACCACACCCAAGGCCACCTGGACTTTTTCCTATGTTATCTTCCAAGAGTTTTATACGTTTGCATTTTATATTTGGTTCTATGAGCCATTTTCAGTTCATTGTTGTGGCAGCTATAAGGTCTTGGCCTGGATTCATATTTCTGCATGTAGATGTCTCATTGTTCCAGTACCATTTATTGGGAACACTATCCTTTTTCTATATTTAACTACCTTGGACCTTTTAAAAAATGTTTTATATTTATTTTGGGGGGTGGTAGGGATAGAGACAAGGGGAGAGAAAGCCCTAAGCTTGAACCCACAAACTGTGAGATCATGACCTGAACCGAAATTAAGAGTTGGATGCTTAATCAACTGAGCCACCCAGATACCCCAACTACCTTCCATATTTTTTCAGAGATGAGTTGACTACTCAGGAGTCGCCCCTGATCCATGGGGTGAATGTTCCAAGGTCCCTAGAGGATGACTAAAATTGCACATTATATTGAACCCTACATATTCTGTTTTTTTCCTGTGCATAGATACCTATGATAAAGTGTAAGGTATAAACTAGGCCAAGTAAGAGATTAACAACAATAACTAACAATAAAATAAAACAATTATGACAATATGACTGTAGTAAAATTTATGTGAATGCGGTGTCTCTCTCTCTCAAAATATCTTACTGTAGTCTCCTTACCCTTCCTCTTGTGATGATGTGAGATGATAAAATGTCTCCATCGTGAGATGAAGTGAGGTGAGTGATGTAGGCGCTGTGGCGTAGCGTTAGACTACTACTGACTGTCCACCAGAAGGAGAATCATCCTCTCCCGGACTACGGTAGACCTCAGTAACTCACACTGCAGAAAGCGAAATCTCGCATAAGGAGGGACCACAGTATTTGTGTGGGTCTATTTCTAGGCTCTCTACGCTGTGTTATCCACCTATTTGTCGTTCTTTCCCCAGTGTGTTTTTGCCGGTTTTTCATCCATTTTTGTGTCTCGATTACCATAGTCCTGCAGTGAGTCTCGCCGGCTCCCCAAGTGTTCCTCCATGTTGTTCTTGTCCCTCAACATTGTGTTGGCTCTTCCAGCCCAGCTGGAACTAGAAGATCACACCTCAGTAGGGCCTTCCCCCACCATTCTGCTTCCATAGCATGGCAGCTGGGGTCCAGGATGGACGACCCCAAGAGGCAGTATCAGGTCTTGCATTTTATACGACAACAGTGGCTTTGATGTCAGAGAAGACTAAATGGAGTTAAAATCCTAAGGATTTGCATTGACCAGGAGGATGGTTAGAAACCCAATATTATAAATCACATGGGTATAATGTCACAATTCAGGTTATCACGAAAAGTTTTTAGAAGTATAGAAACAGAATTCCCAACGATAGAGGATTCCTTTGACATTCCTTTGACGATAGAGGATAGTAAGTGGGGCGCCTGGGTGGCTTAGTCGGTTAAGCGTCCGACTTTCGCTTGGTCATGATCTCGCGGTTCGTGGGTTCGAGCCCCGCGTCGGGCTCTGTGCTGACTGCCAGCTCAGAGCCTGGAGCCTGTTTCAGTCTGTGACTCCCTCTCTCTCTGACCCTCCCCTGCTCACGCTGTCTCTCTCTCTCTCTTTCCTAGAAATAAAAAAATAAAAAAAAAGGGATAGTATGGAAATAAATGTGTTAAAAAGAACAGTGAATAGGAAGGTCAAGGAGAAAGAAAAACATATGACACTAAAACATAAATGCATCAGTAGTGCAGTATATATAAGTAAGCTAAATGTTTGCGTTGAAAGAAAAAGTTTATCAGTGTGGATAAAAAGGCAACTATTTGGTCTTTATCAGAGACATATTTATAATACAAAGAAACAGGAAGGTAGGAAGAAAAAGAAAATGTATAGATTAAAAACACTAACCCAAAAAATTCTCTATTATCGATATTAGTATCAGAAGACATACATTTAACCAAGAGATAAGGGAATCTTCCAATGATGAAAGATTCAATCTATCAGAAATGTATAACTATTATTAACTTTTATGTACCTAATAGTACTCTGAATAAGGCAGAATGTGACAAACTACACGGGGAAACCAATAATCCCATAATCAAAGGGAAATATATTAACATACATTTCTCAGAAAGCAACAGAACAAATCAATAAATCATCAAGATACAAAAGATTTGGTTACCATGGTTAATCAAAGGGTCTTAATGGAAATATGTAGAATGCTATACTCAACATGTACACATTGTTTTCATTTTTAAAAATTTTTTAAAAATTTTATTTTTGTAAGAGCATGAGCAGGGGAAGAGGCAGAGAGAGACAGGGACAGAGGATCTGAAGCAGGTCTTGTGCTGATAGCAGGGAGCTCAATGCAGGGCTGGAACTCATGAACTGTGAGATCATGACCTGAGTTGAAGTCGGACCCTCAACCCACTGAGCCACCCAGGCACCCTCTACACATTGTTTTCCATAATGTATGGGATTTATGCAAACACCGACCACCTCTTGGGTCATGCTTAAGTCATAAAAACTTCAGACACCTTCATTCATATGGAATATATTCTTGACCTGATCCAACTAGGCTATAGTTAAGAATGAAATGAGCACATAGGTGAGGGCCAAAAGGTGGAAATACAACAAAGTGCCACACAGAGCAATACAAGAATACAGGACAGATTTGCATAAGTCAATGATGACTGCCATGAATTAAACATAACAATCAACTCAATTTTGAACGTGAAGCCCATGAAATGACTATGGAAGCAACAGTAGAGAGGGGTCATATACGCAAAAGCCTTGCACAGGAATACTGTTGATGCTTTAGAACAGGGGTCAGCAAACGTTTTCTGCATAGGTCTAGGCAGTAAACACGTCAGGCTCTGTGGGTTGCGTGGTCTTGTCACACTACTCAACTCTGCAGTTGTGGAGTGAAAGCGTCCATACGACATGCAAACAAACAAACGTGTGTGGCTGTGTCCCAGCAAACTGTTACTTGTAAACACAGGCTGTGGGCTGGATCGGCTTTCTTCAACGGCAGCTGGATCACGTTCAGCCTGGCAGGCTGTACCAGAAAATTTTATTGTAGTGCCAGATCAATGTAAAGCCACCTAAGTATCATCATCTGACTTTGATTAAAAAATGAAAATGGAAAAAAAAAAACAAAAACCATAATCCTAGTTTCTTTGTGAAGAAGAATGGAAGAAAAGGAAGGAGGATGAAGAACGTTTTTAAACACAGGGAGAGTCAATGATGTTTCAGACCAGGGCTCGGTAAACTACCGCCCACCCACCAAATTCCACCTGGTCCTTTTCTGGCCAGAAACTTAAGGATAATTTTTACATTTTTTAAAAATGTTTTATTTATTTCTAGGAGAGAGAGACAGCGTGAGCCGGGGCGGGTCAGAGAGAGAGGGAGTCACAGACTGAAACAGGCTCCAGGCTCCGAGCTGGCAGTCAACACAGAGCCCGACGCGGGGCTCGAACCCACAAACCGCGAGATCATGACCTAAGCGAAAGTCGGAAAGTCGGACGTTTAACCGACTAAGCCACCCAGGCACCCCTGATTTTTACATTTTTAAAGAGTTGTAAAAAGAGAAGGCTCTGCCACCGAGACGGCGCATGACCTGCAAAGTCTGAAGTGTACCACATGGCTCTGTAGAGAAAACCTTTGTGGATATCCGGCAGCGTTGCACATGGGGATGACAAGACTCAAGTCTACCTCGGATGGTCAGAACTGAAAGAAAGGGAAGACTTCTATCTTCACCTTCCTATTCGTCTTCTACACTTGGATCTCAAATGTAAGAAGTACTAAATGGGTACTCTTGATTTCCTCTGCCAACGTTTTCTTCTCTGAGTCTCCCGCATCTCAATAAATGATGGTTCTGTCCTTGCTTTGTGTGGCCCCAAATCTGTGAAGTGACCTTGACTTGTCCACATCCAGTCTGTAAGTCAGCTCTGTTGCTGATGCCAAACATTTCCATAGTCTAGCTACTTAACATCTCTGTCTACCTTAATTCTAAAGCCTTCTCATTGATAGTCTTGCTTCTTGTATCCTTTATCCCAATTCCTGTTTTTGACACAGCAGCCTAAGTGTCCTGTTTAGACATAATTCATCACAGGAATAGTAAAATCAATATTGAAGAACAGCAAAAACAAAAGGCTTAACTTGTCAGATATGATGATTTATTACGAAGCTACAGTAATTAAGGCAAAGAGACCAATAGAACAGACTATAAGGCCCAGAAATTGGGCACCCCTGGAAGGTCATGTGATTTATGACATTGCCTTGCAGTAGGGAAAAGAAGGCATTTTGAAAAATATAGATTTGAGATAATTGGCTGTCCATGCAAATATAAAAAGTGTTGACCATCTAGCTAAGAATACATACAAAAATCAATTTTAGATATAAAACTTTATTGCAGTAGAACAATAAAGTTTCTGTAAGAAAACATTGAAAAATATCAAGACATTGTGGTAGGAAAAAATTTCTTAGAACACACATGGCAGCTAAAAATACCAACCATACAGGAAAAGATAAATTTGACAGTGTTAAAATTATGAACTTAATCTTCACCAAAAGATATCACTTACATACAGTACACATGTAAGACCCTGTGGGGGGAAGGTATTTTTAATGCATAGGTTTGAAAGGGGGCTCCTATACATTATTTTATGAATCAAAAAGGAGAAGGCAGGAGACCCCATAAAAATAAGATCCTTCATCAAAGAGAATATCCAAAGGGCAATAAACATGTGAAAACGTGTTCATCAGGAGAAACGAAAATAATACTCATCTAACCAGGATGCTTAAAAGGATAAAGGCAGACAACATCTAATGCCGATAAGGGGCAGAGCAAGTGGAACTAGCGTATACTGTTAAAGAAAGTATAAATTGGTTAAAATACCTCGAAATTTTTTGAAAACCAGTAGTATCTCCTAAACCTGACCAAATGCACGGCACTCTACATGATGCAGCAAATCCGCTCCCAGTGATTTTATATTCCAATAGAAATGAGTAAGTGCATTCACCAGAAGATGTACTAGAAAGTCTAAGTGGCACTCTGCTTACAAGCCAGGTGGCAGAAAAACAGAAGCAGCCATTTGCAGTGACCAGATATGTAAATTGTGGTATATTCCTGCAACAGAATAGTATACAACAATGATACGAGACAAACTAACACTATACAGGTAGCAACAAGTGCAAATCTCAGAAACCAAGTGTCGAGTGGAAGAAGTCAAGTAAAAACTTAGTAGAGATGATTGGATTCTATTTTGTAAACATTAAAAGAATATTAAAAAAAACCCAACAGGCAAATGAATCCACAGGGTCAGAAGTCAGGATATGGGCTACCTTTTGGAGTCAGAGGCATTGACTGCTGGGTGCTGATAATGTGCTGTTTCTTCGAAAGTGTTTGCTATGAAAGATTTATCATGTTCTATACCTATTATTTAGGAATTTTGCAATTTATGCATTTAACAATTCAGTAAAAGGTTAACTAGATGAAGAAAAAAACTAAATTGGGGGTTCACTTTTAGACGGAACTACAAAAACCCAATTTACTCTCACCTGATACAACTAATAACCAGATCAAACACTTATACATATATTTATTTGTGCAGAATAGGAATTGGCTTCCTAACGTCTGCCAAGGATTATTCGAAGTGTGAAGGGGAGATCAATGAACAGAACCCACCAAATTCCTTGTCTTAAGGAGCTTTCACACAGTGCAGGGGTGGAGGGAATGGACCAAATATCTGATCGTGCTCAGTCACGTGCTGGCAGGCCACCCCCCATGTAATGTGATAGAGAATGGTTTCAGGGTTCTGATTAGTCAAAGTTGGCCAGATAAGCCTTCTCCTAGGAGAACACATTTGAGGAATGCTGATGAGAAAGATCTAGATACAAGGAAACAATAGTGAGCGAGAGGAGCAGGTATGTGAGAGGTCCAAGGAAGGTTCAGGAAGGTGAGCTCCATGGGCAGTAAGGAGGCCAGGCAGGCTGGGGACTCAGGCAGGATTTCTATGTTACTGTCTTGAGGAGGCTGCCTTCTTCTCCAGGAAACCTTGGTTTTGCAATTAAGGCCTTCAACTGATTGGGTGAGGCCCACCCACATTTTGAGGGTAAACTGCTTTACTTAAAGTCAACTGATTGTGTTAATCACATGTGTAAAACACCTTCACAGCAATGTCTAAACTAGCTTTGGACAGAACTGGGAACCATAACCTAGCCAAGCCGACAAATGATATTAACCATCACATCCAGGCAAAGATGCTTGAAGAGATGAGGGTACGGTGTAGAGCAGCCTGGTACCCCCCTTGAGAAATATGATTTCCTGATTTTCCTCAACCTTGATTCAATAAACCAAGTTCCTTAAGGTGGGTTCTGTCCGTCACAGGCATTGCAGTCACCCCCTCCCTGACTGTGCTTTATTTTATTTTCTCTTGGTAACATGACTACCTGGTGTGC
Source organism: Proteles cristata cristata (assembly GCA_017311185.1). Classification (NCBI taxonomy): domain Eukaryota; kingdom Metazoa; phylum Chordata; class Mammalia; order Carnivora; family Hyaenidae; genus Proteles; species Proteles cristata. Next base: position 27,077 of record JAESUZ010005354.1, read on the forward strand.
CGGACAGGAATGGACGGAGTGAGGTTCTCTACAGGCGGAGAAAGTGGCTTCCAGGGAAATGGGGAAAGGACTCGCGGGAGACCAGACCTTTGCCAGGGTTTTGCAGACGGTGATGCGGGAGGAGAGGGGCTGGGGCGCGGATCCCGAGCGTCCTGACGGGGCCCCGGCCTCGGTGGGCTCTGAGCTGAGTGACCTTGGACAAGGGGTTGGTCTCAGAATCTCTCTCCCTTCCTGGTCGGGGGCAGGTGGTGAGGCTCACGCCTCAGGACGGCGGGGAGGGGCCGAGGCGGAACCGCACCCACGTGGCTTGCACGCTCCGGGCCTGGTGGGAGCTCAGGCGCCCCTCTCTCTCCGTGCGGGGCGGACCCGCCTCCCAGCCTGGGGGACCCGAGGCGGGAGGCCGCCCACACCCGCCCGGCCCTGCCCCTCACGGGGCCCTGGGGGCCGATGCCGCGCCCCGCCCTTCCCTGATCCCCGGTCCTGCGGGGGCGGTCACACGGGGGGGGGAGGGTAACTTAGGTCACGTGACCGGAGTCCAGCCGGGTGACGCGGCACCTGCCTCCGTGCGGGTCACCGCGCTGCCGGGGTGCCCGCGCCCCTGCGATCTGCGCTCCCCTCCGCAGCTGCGACGCGGAGCCTCAACTTGCTCTCGGGGCCCCTCAGGGGTCTGGCGGGTGCCTGGGGGGTGGGGCTGCGGCCGCGGGCCCTGATGGGCAGGGCTGCCTGGGGACCCCCCACCCCTCAGCCTGGGGAGAGCGAGCCCTGCTTGCCCTTCATGCCCCTGCCTTGTGGCGCTAAGATTCCGGACTCCAACCGGGATGTGACAGGTGTCCATTTTTTTTAATTTAAAAAAATTTTTTTTCTAATTTCTTGGAGGGAGACAGCATGAGCAGGGGAGGGTCAGAGAGAGGGAGACACAGAATCTGACACAGGCTCCAGGCTCTGAGCTGTCAGCACAGAGCCCGACATGGGGCTTGAACCCACTAAGCGTGAGATCATGACCTGAGCTGAAGTCGGACGCTTAACCGACTGAGCCACCCCGGCGCCCCCATTTTTTAAAAGTAGACTGGAGCTAGAGCTGACCTCGAACTTTTCCTTTGTGTTGTTATTTTTCACGGGTTTTAATGATCAGGAGCGGCAGATTACAGACGATTGTTTGAATGTGTTCATGTTTTGCATCATGTGTGAATTAATTTTCACGCGGGTGTGAAGCCTCTAGTTATTCAGCCCTGTGCCACACAGCCTGCAGATCGTGGGCTTCAGAGTCAGGCAGAGCGATGGCTAATTAATTCCCTGTTAACGTTCTGCAGCAGCAGCTGTGAAACGGTCAGTCTTGGGAGACTCCGCAAGCAGTTGCGCCTGGTGGCACTTCCATTTTGTCTTTTTTCTCCTTGTAAGTTATCAGGCGAATTGCAGATGACATGGGAAACAACTTGCGAGAAAATCAACTTTTGTTGTTCCGAGTTGATAACCTGGGTGGTTTGCGGTGTGCTAACCGTGCTCACACCCAGAGTCTGGACTCTTAGATAAGGAGTGAGTTTAGGATTCATGCCCTCCTTAGGCTCTGCGTTGCCTTTACCCCAGCACCGTTTAAAGCAACCCCTAAGAATTAAGCTCAAGAAAAGTTAGTGACCTCTGCCCCGTCACCTTGTAACTCACGCTGGCCATTCCGTCTCTCTGTCTTCTACTGGTTCTGACCTGGGACAGAGGAAGGCCCTTCTCCCCCCTTCCCCAACCTCATACCACCCACATTCTGGGGTTTATAAGTAATGAACCTTGTGATTACTTTGTGGGTCTATTGAAAATGGCGACATGAGTTCCACTTCCCTAAAGTGGGAGTCTGGATGCTAAGGGAGATTCCAGTTGCACAGTGTGGGTGGTTTAATTCCACACACTGGCTAAGGGGCCCCTAATACATGGTAACTAAGGCAGCACCTATACTCAGAGAAAACACCCCAGGCTTCCCTGGGGCGGATCTAGATGCAGGTCTGCGCTGTCCCACCGGGGAGGCTTTGGTGGGGGCGGGGGGCATACTGGGGGAATGATCTCCTGAACAGATGCTGGTGTCAGAGAACCATGGTGACGAGAATCAGTGATAAATGAGGAAGAGGAACTCACGCTTCACAGCCCTCTGATTTTACTGTTCTGTACTGAATCTCTGTAGCATTTGGCATTTTCAAATTAAACAAAAGGAAGCCTCCTCCCCCACAAACAGATGCAAGTTATTTTCTGGGGTGGCATCCGGCTCTAGGCAAGTTTCTGAGCAAGATCCACAAGCCATGCAAACCTAACTGTGGAAGAAGGAAGATGTCCTAATGCCACTGTTAGCAGATTTTCTCTCCCTTCCACCTAAACCTTGACAACAAATTGAACAGATGACGGTGACTTTATTATTCTTTTTTCTCAGCTGAGCCCATCAGCTTTTGTTGCTTACCAAGCCAGGCTATTAAAACAGAAAGAAAATTTAGCAGTGGGAAATAGAGAAGCTTTTACTCAAACTTAATATTTCCCAGGCACTAGTAACATAGGCAATAATTTTAAAGGAAAATATGGTATGATGGTGGGAAAGGGATCTCTCAGAAACACAGGAAAAGGACGTTTGGAACCTCCCTAAAGCAATAGCATGAAAGTGATTTAATAGCAACACAGACTAAATTCCCAAGGTCAGTAATTTTATTTCCCATCATTTCACAGAATAACCATCTGGAGGATTCACGGAAAATGAAAAGCCCCCCATTGAGTCACTAGCAAAACTTTTTTTTTGCCTACCAACCAGAAAAACATGAAATTTCCCACCCCTTTACAACAGCCCCTTCCAGTAATGATTCACTCAAATATGTCCAAGACAGCTTATTATGATGGGGACAGAAGGAGCGTGACTTCTGATCCAATTTAATGGGCAGAAACAAAACTCTGGCTGAACCCCATGGAATCTTAATGCGCCACCTCCTGCTGCCTCCAATTCACATATTGCCCCTTAAAGGAAGCAAGGGGGCAGCCACGGTCTGGATGATGGCATCAGAAATTCGTGACCTTGGGGGGAATGAGATTCAAGCTCTTTGTTGCCTCTCTTCTCCTCAAACTCCTTTCAGCCGCGTAGGAGCCACCATGTTGCCATGATGTGTGCCCTTCGGTAGAGTCACAGAAAGACTGGCCCTCATGCAGCAAACATGTCATGTGAGAACGTTCACAGCCCCAAGGAGTGTTTTACTTTCTCCCTTCAGGTGGGCAGCCACAAAGAGGAAGTTAAAACTTAAGTCATAGGAAGTGCTGTATTCTACTCTATGTGTGAGAGACGGTGCAAAACTATGGAGGGGGCTTTAATGACTTCCTTGAAGGCTGTGAACATCACCCAACGCTGAGAGAGCATCAAAATCAACATAGAGGTTGGCGATTGAGGCTTGTGTGACAAACTGAACATTCTTATGTTGGGGGGCCCCTGAGACACCTGGCTGTGGCCTCAAATCCCAGTCCTGCTTGTCAGTGAATTAAATGGTTTTGCATGAATTAACACAGTGTATTCCTCTGCCAAGAGATGGAAATATACTGAAATTCAGGGTTGTTCGATAATTAAAATGTTTTTTTAATGTTTTATTTCTGAGAGAGAGAGGAGAGGAAGAGAGAGAGAGAGAGAGAGAGGGTGAACAGGGGAAGGCCAGAGAGAGAGGGAGATACAGAATGTGAAGCAAGCTCCAGGCTCTGAGCTAGCTGTCAGCACAGCGCCCAATGTGGGGCTTGAACCCACGGACAGTGAGATCATGACCTGAGCCAAAGTCAGACGCTTAACTGACTGAGCCACCCAGGCACTCCAGGGTTGTTTGATACTTAAATGGGGTAATGCTTGTGAAACATTTCACACCATACCTGGTAAATATCAAATCAAGAAATGCTATTAGCTTTACAATTTCCTTTACTGCCGCAGTTCTAGAAGGAAAGAACAACAGCAGACATTCTATTATAGAGTTAAATAAACACCACTCAAGTTTTACAGGAAGTTTTATATACAGACTTCCTGCAGTGGGTACCAGGTAAGGTATTTCAACTAAAGTAAGGAATTCCATTCCTTCAAAAGCCAAACTTTAGCTTAAGGAAATTTGAAGCCCAAGATGAATCTGATATAATTTTGGAGTTTAAAATCCTACCATAGTAAACCTTACCGTCTCTTTCCATAACAGAAATAATTCACAGGAGGTTAAAAATCTTTCTTTAAATACAGACTAATAAAACAGAAGAAAATTTTGGAGATCAGTCCAGTCCTTTCAATGCACTACTTTCCTATGAGTGCTCCATGAACTCAAATGCATAGCATGGAGGGAGAACATGGTCGATTGCCTTTAGTTATAAAAGAGGTGCCCTTTGACCCGACACAATGACACAGAGAGGCTGGGGGAGGCAGTGGGGGAGAATGGGGACAGTCCCAGATGTCATGACAAGCCTAAGTGGTGCACGTTTCACTGGGGTAGCTTTTAAACTACAGTGGGGGCTCTTTGACATCCAAATGATTCTCTTCTAAATATCTTCAAATTTGACTATTTCTGCTCCAGTATGTGTTATATCAAATTCAATGATCAATGAAAAGTGATTCCTATTTTATAGCTCTTCCTTCATGTGAAATCTAAAATCTCTTAACTGCCACAACAGGATCTATAGATATAGATAGATACAGACATATAGACATAGAGGTATTCCATTGTCTTTATCTCTTTATCAGTCAACTGACAGATCATTTCCATATCTTGTCTCTTGTGAATAATGCAGCAGTGAACATGGGAGGGTAGATATTTCTTCGAGGTACGGATCTCGTTTCCTTTGGATATATGTCTAGATGAGGGATTGCCAGATCATAGGGTGGTTCTATTCTTAATTGTCTGAGGAACCTCCGTATTGTTTTCCAGTGGCTGCAGCAATTTACATTCCCACCAACAGGGCACGGGAGGTTCCTTTTCTCTACATCCTTGTCAACACTTGGTATCTTTTGTCTTTTTGTTGATAGATGCCCTAACAGATGTGAGGTGGTATTTTGTAGTTAAAAATTTTTTTTTGATGTTTATTTATTTTTGAGAGTGAGAGTGAGAGACAGAGAAAGAGAGACAGAACGTGAGCAAGGGAGGGGCAGAGAGAGAGGGAGACACAGAATCCAAAGCAGGCTCCAGGCTCTGAGCTGTCTGCACAGAGCCCGACTGCAAGGCTCGAACTCAGGAACTGTGAGATCATGACCTGAGTTGAAGTCCGACACTTAACTGACTGAGCCACCCAGGCACCCCAAGTCACATTCATTTTAAAGTGCATCTTTTATTTAAATGCGAGTCGCTCCAGCTGCTAGTTTTCCAGGGCTCCTGTAACTCACTACAGACTCAGTGGCTTGCCCAGCGGAAGTGAATGGTGTCTGGATCTGGAGGCCGGAAGTGTGAGATCCAGATGTGCCCAGGCCTGGCTTGTTCTGCGGCAGTGCGGGGAATGTGACTCTCTCCTGGCTTCCGGTGGCCACCTCTCTGTTCTTTGGCCTGGAGATGCAGCTCCTCTGACCTCTGCCTTGTGTTCACACGGTGCTGTCCCAGCGTGTGTCTGTCTCCAAACGTCCCCTTTTTCTAAGAATGCCAGTCATAATGGATTAAGGGCCAGTGGCCTCATTAGAACTCATCGCATCCACAAAGACCCTATTTCCAAATAAGGTCACATTCCGAGGGACTGGGGAGGAGAGCTTCAACATGAATTGTGGGTGGACATATTCAGCCCATAACAGATATTAATGATACAACATATTCTGAACGATTGTCTGTGACTGTCAAGAGCAATTGGTGGTGACTGGGGAATGTACTCTACCTGGGAGCAGTTTCCCAATGGACCAGGGCCCCTGCCACACGCACAGCATGGCGTGACATCACCCCCCTCCCCCCGCCATGGTCTGTAAGCACAGGGGAAAAACCTCAGCATGGCCTCGGGGCCCCCCTTGGAGGACTTTACATCCGTTCCATTTCATTCCAGTCTTCCTTCAGAGAAACACAAAGCGCTAAGCCTTGTCTTGCTTCACAATTTTCTTGGACCCCTTTACCTCCAACCTGATGTGACAAGCCAGGAATTCTATTTATGACACCTCCATTTGGCATTTTGAAGGGAATTTCACATTGACACGCTTGAAAAACCCATGTATAAAAGGTTGATTTGTGGCAATTAAATGATAACATCATTGTGAATCTCTAATTAGGTGATAATGGGCTGTTCTTATCATCATCTGGTGTTAGGAACTTTTAAATACACTCTGTTTGAAATTTTACGGCAATGCCATCTACATCGGGAGCCCTTTTGCGCCATGCTTATTTTAGAAGGGAAAAATTGTGTTGGAAATACATGACATGAGAAATATCTTTGTCACAGGTATAACTGTAGCCTGTCACCAGGGCTCTGATGTGAAAGACTCTCAGACCTCAGACTCATGGAGGTAGTGACAGAAGCACAGATAATCCAGGCCACTACTCAGAGTGGAGTCAATTAGTAACAGCTCAATGAAAATAGAGATATATAATAAAACTAATTAACCTTTAACCAATAATGACACTTAGGGGAAACACAGTGTGTAAATCTCTGTATCAATTTTCTTTCTGCTATAAAAATCTACGTGATTTTAAAACTTAATAAATTAGAACCCACTTAAAAAATGTTTTAATGTTTATTTTTTGAGAGAAAGAGACAGTGCAAGTAGGGGAGGGGCAGAGAGTGAAAGGGAGATAGGATCTGAAGCAGGCTCAAGGCTCCTAGCTGTATGCATAGAGCCTGACATGAGGCTCAAAGCCAGGGACCACGGGATTGTGATCTGAGCCACAGCTGGATGCTCAACCGACTGAGCCACCCAGGCGCCCCGAAATTAGAACCCACTTTGCAGGTGACTGGGTAATGTTAGTGGTGTGAATCTGTTTAGAATTTCAGGGGATGCAAAGGGAAAATAAAGTTCCTGGGTTATGATGTGGATGTATATGTGCGTGTACTTAGGATTCCGTTGATCAGGTGCATAGATTGCCAATTCTCACTGCAGATGCACCCTTTGCTTTTTTATTCATTCAGTGAAATACATGCAGCAAACGTTGTTACGTGCAAAGGATAAAGATGTCTGGCTTTGGAAATCCTTGACCAAAGGCAGGAAGTAAACATTAGTTCATCAACTAGTCAGTCAAATTGCTTTTGGTGACAAAAGTTTTATCACTTCCCTGGCTTTAATGGACTCCTCAGAGTCCTGATTCAACTGAGCTAAATAGAACTGGGTTCAGACAAGCATTTGTTTATTTTCTTCTTGATGACAAACTGTTTTGAATATTGCAAGCCAAGACCCCCCCCTTTTTTTAGCCCCAAACAGGGATAGAAGGTACACATATTTGTGGAAATTTAAATAAATATTGCTGCGTGTGATGTAATGAATTATAGAAGCATCTAGGGGCGCCAGGGTGGCTCAGTCAGTTAGGCATCTGACTTTGGCTTGGGTCTTGATCTCATGGTTTGTAGGTTCGAACCCAACATCAGGCTCTGTGCTTGCAGCTCACAGCCTGGAGCCTGCTTCGGATTCTGTGTCTCCTTCTCTCTCTGCCTCTCCCCAACTCGTGCTCTGTCTCACTCTGTCTCTCAAAAATAAATAAATGAAAAAAAGTTTTAAAAAAGTATGTTTCATCAAGGACTTCCAAATGTCTTTCATCAATTTTAAGAGGACAGATTCCCCCTAAATTCCAGAAAATAAAGCCATTCCTTGCAGGCTACTGGCCAGTGTGAATGATGGAAGACAAATGATCGTCTGTTAGTTTGATACAAACATGCAGTGAAAATTGGAGCTTTTTAGATAACATTTTGTCCACAGCAGAACTCTGGTGTATTCAAAGTTATAGAGTATAATGTTTTAAAGAAAGAAAAATCTAAAGTGGCAAGCATCAAACTGTGTTGAGAAAGTATTAGTACATGTTGCATATTGATCTCAGGACTGAGTTTTCTTTTAAATTAAACATCAAAGTGAATTGGAACTTTCATTTTTTAAAAAATAATTTATTTCCTAAGTGCTGTTCGGCAATACCACTGCCCCATTTCCAGCATATGGAACAGTCAGTGGAAAGTAGCTTCCTCTCTGGTCTCACCTCCAATCCCATCCTGAGGCTTTCCCTGCTCCTGCCTGTTAGGATGAGTGGAAGTAATGCAGATCACTTCTAGGCCAAGGCAGGACTCTGCAATTCCATCCATTCCCAACTGCAGAATGGGTACACAGGACTCAGGGCCTAAGGAGGCTGCAAAGGCACGAGACAGAAGAACTTTGGGCCCTCCAGCCTTGCACAGTGAGCCGCACACCCGCCTGGAGGTTCGAGGTGTACGCGTCTATGGGGTTACATCCTTGTGTGTTGTCCCTATGGCATCACACTGCCTTTTTTTTTTTAATGTTTATTTATTTTTGAGAGACAGTGTGAGCAGTGGAAGAGCAGAGAGAGAGGGAAACCCAGAATCTGAAGCAGGCAACAGGCTCTGAGCTGTCAGCACAGAACCCGACGCAGGGCTCGAACTCATGGACTGCGAGATCATGACCTGAGCTGCAGTCGATGCTTAACTGACTGAACCACCCAGGTGCCTCACCACTGCTCTTTGTAAGAACCCCTCTGCGTTGCCAGCGAGGCAAGCAAATACAGAGCCTAGAATCCCTTTCCTGTCAGGCGCCAGACTAGAATTTACCAGAGACAGGAATTGAGTTCCAACTGTACACCTGGGCAGACACAGTTTTCCTGAAGTTTCCTGGTGGGCTCTAAGGAAGCTTCTCTGTTGCTAACCGTGACTCTTGCTGGTGGAAGGCGATCCACCTGAGAGTCTCCAGCAGTGACGTGCCATTCCCGGGGCCATTTTGACAACCGCTCACTAGGGAGTCCGGGGTCTGGGGCTTCCCTGACTTCGTGGGCATATCTGGATGATTGGCAATTACCTAAGACTTAATCCTTTATGAAACTCTTTACTCCCAAAATGCTTAGCATAACTTGTGCTGGCTTTATCCAACACTGCAAACCTTGAATAAATTTCCGTGTATCAAGCTGTCGAAATTTTAGATTTGTTGACAAATGCTCATTCTTATGATACTCCACATATCTTTTGAGCGTGTTCTCTTTTTTAAAAACACAGGCTTCATTTACATTAATACATATTATTTGAATTTTTCTCTAAGCCACATCCTTACACTTGCTGTACTAATCTACATTGTTTATGGAAAACTCCCATCTCCATTCTGCAGATACAATGCCAGTTCTTGAAACACACAAGCCCACTTAACATTCTTGGTTTACAATCTCTTTTCATTTTTGAATATTAATGAGAGAGTATTAGCCTAATCCTCAGTACTTATGTGGATCACTCTCTATAACAGTAAAAACAAATTTAAAGGATTTATCTGTGTAATCCTTACAATGCTCCTTCAAGGTAGGAGATGATGGGTTTGTGCATGAATGTCTCACAAATTCCAATTTTCTAATTTACATACCAGAAAGTAGGAGGGGGTCCCACACACCAACATATCTATAAAAATACTGGCTGACAGAAAGCCAAAACATGTGTCTTGTATGCATATTAGGAAACACACAAATAAATGATGAATTTCAGGGCTTAGTGTCCAGGGGTAGGTGGGATTGTGTGGAAAGTCAATATAAGGGAATCAAGCAGAAACAATTTAAAATTAATTACAGAGTTCAGTAAGCTGCTAAGTATAGAATTAATACAAAAATTGTAGCCAACTAAACATAAACAATAGATAAATGTACTGGAATGAAATATCCCATTTATGGGAATAATACAAGTAGATAAAATAACTAGATATGAACTTAACAAAGCATGTACACCATGGAAAAGAATAGATCTTTAAGATGCTACTGAAGGATCCAACAGAAGATAAATGGAAATGCCTATCTTACTCCTGGTTGGAAAAGGAAAATGCGTTAAGAAGCCAGTTTCAAAGCCTATACAGAGCATTCGGTAGATTCCAATCAATGAAGAAGCAGTCCTGTTTTTGCCATCCATGGGCTAACTCTAAAGTTCTTTGGGAAAACAAGTGTACAGGAATATGGGGGATACTTCCAAAAAGGAAGAGTAAGCAGTGGGACGCTTGGGTGGCTCCGTAGGTTAAGTGTCAACTTCAGCTCAGGTCATGATCTCGCTCTTCCTGAGCTCAACCCCCATGTTGAGCTCTGTGCTGAGAGCTTAGAGCCTGGAGCCTGCTTCAGATTCCAAGTCTCCCTCTCTTTCTGCCCCTCCTCCACTCATGCTCTGTCTCTGTCTCTCTCAAAAATAAATAAACATTAAAAACAAAAAGAGTAAGCAGAGTGAACTTGTTCTACCGGATATTAAAAAAGTAATAATGATCAAAATCAACAGTACTATACTATGTATCTCAGAGGTGCTAAGAAACTAGATTTTAAATGTTCTTACCACAAAAAAATAAATAATTATGTGACTGGTGGAGGTGTTAGCTAGCACTACATGGTAATCCAATTGCAAGATATCAGTGTATCAAATCAACTCTTGCACACCTTAAACTTACACAATGTTGTATGTCAATTCTGTTTTAATGAAAAAGTAATAGAAAGCAACACTAACTCAAACTATGTGATACCAGTTCACAAAGAGACTGTACAATCAATAGAACATAATTCACAATCTAGAAATAAACTCAAACACATATAGATATTTAGTAAAAAAAAAAAAAAAGAAAAAGAAAGAAAATAAGAGTTGTCCTTTCAAATCAGTGGGAAAATAAGGATTCTTTATTTTTTAAAGGTGTATTTATTTTTGAGAGAGTGCAAGTGGGGGAGGAGCAGAGAGAGAGAGGGAGACCGAGGAGCTGAAGCAGGCTCTGTGGTGCCAGTAGGGAGACTGATGTGAGGTTCAAAGTCATGGACCACAAGATCAGGACCTGAGCCAAAGCTGAACGCTCATCCAACTGAGCCGCCCAAGGGTCCTGGGAAAATATGAATTCTCAAATAAGTGTGAATACAACAACTCCCTAGTTACCTGGAAATGCAAATTGTATCCTTACTTCACCACTTTTACTAAAACAAATTCCAGTTGTATCAAAAAGCACTTGAAAGAATTAGAATCACGGGCATAAGACATAGTTAAGAAATAATTTTGAAAAGGGGCCTAACAGACACATGAAACGATGCTCAGTATCGCTCCTCATCAGGGAAATACACATCAAAACCACACTGAGATACCACCTCATGCCAGTCAGAGTGGCTAAAATGAGCAAATCAGAGAACTCTAGATGCTGGCGAGGATGTGGAGTAATGGGCATCCTCCTACACTGTTGGTGGGAATGTAAACTGGTACAGCCCCTCTGGAAAACAGTGTGGAGTTTCCTCAGGAAACTAACACTAGAACTCTCCTATGACCCAGCAATAGCACTGCTAGGAATTTACCCAAGGGATACAGGAGTGCTGATGCATAGGGGCACACGCACCCCAATGTTCATAGCAGCACTCTCAACAGTAGCCAAAACATGGAAAGAGCCTAAGTGTCCATCAATGGACGAATGGATCAAGAAGATGTGGTTTATCTATACGATGGAATACTCCATGGCAATGAGAAAGAATGAAATCTGGCCATGTGTAGCAACATGGATGGACCTTGAGGGTGTTATGCTGAGCGAAATAAGTCAGGCAGAGAAGGACAAATATCATATGTTTGCACGTATAGGAGGATTAGGAGGAACTTGACAGAGGAACAAGGGGGAGAAGAAGGGGGGAAATGGTGGGGGAAAGGGAGAGAGGCAAACCATGAGAGACTCTTGAATGCTGACAAAAACTGAGGACTGGTGGATGTGGGGGGAGGAGGGATGGGCATGGAGGAGGACACTTGTGGGGATGAGCACTGGGTGTTATGTGGAAACTAATTTGACAATAAACTATTTGTAAAAAAACTAAAAAAAAAGAAAAAAGAAAAGGGGAGGCCTTTCTTATCATTGATCAAGAGTCTTAAATGGGAAGACAGGTGGATTCACTCACATTAAAGAAATCTACACAACAAACAAAAACATAGTAATAGATTAAAAGTTTAAAAAAAGCAGTAAGAAAAGTATATATACTCTGAATGCCCAAAAGAGAGGGAGATGCTCTCTCCATTTACTCATTGGAAGAAGTGAGTAAGAATGAATAAAAATAAAGAAAAGCCTTCAAGAACATGGAACCCGGGGTAAAGACTGTGCACTTCCAGACCTCAGCTTTGGGAAGTCAGGATGGCACAGGGCCAAGCCGGAGGGGAAGGCAGGGTTGTCTCAGGGAAAACCACAGGGAGGTGGCAGTTGTCTTGGGAAATGGGACTGAAGCGGAACAGAGTTGAGGATTTCCAGGAATAATCAGCGTGAAGGAATCTTCACAAGTGAAGATTTTTCCAGCACCGGGTGGGACCAAGGAGCTAGGACCTGTTGATTGCAGAGTGCACCTGTGCGAGGTGTGCGCAGGCCTGTGTGTCCTGAGCGTGGCCACTGTGGGGCACTTTATTCTGGGGCACAGAACACTCTTAAGAAGGTGAACGGGCAGCATCTCCCCGCTGCTGTCTTTGGCTCTTTGTGAACTTCCCTACTAGTTAAGACGCAAGGGCAGCTTTGCTTCCAAAAGTTGTCCAGCAGTGCAGGTTTCTAGTCTTGGTTTTGCTGTAACCTTTCTCCAATTTTAGGTCTTTAAAAAAAGCTTCATGGGGCGCCTGGGTGGCTTAGTCAGTTAAGCGTCCGACTTTCGCTTAGGTCATGATCTCGCGGTTCGTGGGTTCGAGCCCTTCGTCGGGCTCTGTGCTGACTGCCAGCTCAGAGCCTGGAGCCTGTTTCAGTCTGTGACTCCCTCTCTCTCTGACCCTCCCCTGTTCACGCTGTCTCTCTCTCTCTCCTAGATATAAAAAAAAATTTAAAAAAAATTTAAAAAGTTTATTTATTTATTTATTTTGAGAGAGAGGCAGAGATAGAGAGAGAGAGAAAGCAGGGGATGGGCAGAGAGAGAGGGAGAGACAGAATCCCAAGTAGGCTCCAGGCTCAGTGTGAAGCCTGATGCTGGGCTCGATCCCACCACCATGAGGTTATGACCGGAGCAGAAATCAAGGGTCGGAGGCTTAACTGACTGAGCCGCCCAGGGTCAATCCCTCTCCCACCCCCTCATAGTTAGGTCTTTATGTCCATTAACCTTGTGTGTAACAAGTAAAGTGGAGAGTTTTTCCCGCTGACAGCCACTGCAAAGGAACGTTGCCACTCCATCATTATATCTGCAAAATCACTTTATTACTTTGCTCCATAGAGTAAGATAAAGCCTGACTCAGCTGCATTGACGAATGCAGTTAAACAGCGCATGTCCAAAACACGACACGTGAAAAGCCAACTGTTGACCAGCAGGGAGAGAAGCTAAGCAAAACATCTCAAGCCCGTGGCACTGTCCCCAGATAAAGCTGCACGTCTGCTTTCAGCTGATGTCCCCTAGCGCCATCAATCCATGTGAGCAAACCAGTGGGATGCCAGAGACTAAAAGGCTTTCAGTGCCTCAAGAAGTCCAGAAATTTCTGACACTCAGTTCCAAGGGACAAAGGTATAATATTGGAGTGATTGTTACTAGTTATTAAAAATATTGTCCCACCAGGACCTTATGTCTGTAATGTATAATATAACTATTACAATCGCAATACACCATTCTTCATCAGACTATAACAACTCAAGTGCTTTTACTTACACTGGATGCCAATGTCCTGGGTTCATAATGGCTGAATATTAAAGCATTATGAAACAGAGCCTTCCATCTGCCCAGAACAGTAAGAAAGCCATAGCTTCCTGATGAGGTAGGGAAGGTGACAGAGTGGCAATTGCTTTAGCCTCACGTGGGTTTTCACCCCTTTCTGTTACAAAAATTTGGAGCCACTATACAAGGAAGGAGATGGAAGCTATTTGCAAAGACCACTTCACTCCAAGCCATAAGAGAACTACACCAGCTGAATTTTAGGGACAGATCATACTCTGAGAAATTTTGATATGTTGAGTCCAGTGGCAATGCAGTTAACCATAACGCGTATATGGAAGTAATCAAATGTTGTGTCAGTTCTGAGTGGAGAAGTGGGAATATTCTAGGGGATTTGTCTGTTTGTAAGCAGAATTTCAATCCAACCAATGGGAAATGGTTAAATCCTAATGAATCCTTAGGTAGTATACACATGAAAATTGAGAAGATAATGTCAGAATTGAGAAGTCTGTGGCTTAATAGTTATTGAAAAACGAAGCGGCAGTTCTGCTTCATTTTACGACAGTTACACAAAGTATGTGTATAGATATACACATAGGAAAATATATGCCAAAAATAAAATTCACTATATAAGACGTTTAAGTATACAATAAAAATATTTTATTGTAATTTTCATGGTATTATAATAAAAGATAGATTTTTAAATGTTTATTTATTTTTGAGAGAGAGAGAAAGATAGAGTATAAGCGGGATAGGGGCAGAGAGAGAGGGAGACACAGAATCCGAAGCAGGATCCAAACTGTCAGCACAGAAGCCAATGAGGGGCTTGAACCCATGAACCATGTGATCATGACCTGAGCTGAAGTCGGACAGGTAACTGACTGAGCCACCCAGGTGCCCCCAATAGATAATACTAACATCAGATTTTCCTATTTTCTAAAATATGACATGGTTTTTATATGACTTTATCTTATTACCTTTGGAAAATTGGAAAACTGACTTTCATGCATATGGAACGAGTGAACAGAGAAGTGCATGATAAGATTTTGGAGGTCTGAACATGGTTCAGCGCCTCCTTACATCCTTCCCAGTGGGAAAGTATCTCCAACCATCAGGCACTGCGGCCCCAGGGCTCAGGCTGAGCACTGCGTCTCCCTACCTCAGGCAGTAGTGCAAATTGGTAGTAGCCTAATTGCTAGGCTGTTGTAATCCCCGAACAGGATAACTCAGGTAAAGCCCTCTGTGGAATGTCAGAAGCATTATCGAAGACAGTTGGACAATTACAATTCATAGGCCTTTAGAAACTGCTTCTATCTGGACGTACTATCTGTCTGACAATATAAAAAACAAAAACAAAAACAAAACAGAAACCTAAGCTAGTTTTGGCTTAATTTAGCACCTGTCAAAACAGTATACTTGTCAATTGAGTTTGGTTAATCAACTTGTCTAAGAAGACACAGTTAGTGCCTGGGCCAGACCCTGCATCTGAAAGAAGTAGCCTATGGTCCCACCAACATCCCCCATGCTTTCTGAGGTTGGGTGAAGTCATGGCAACAGGTGCTAATGAGGACGGCATATGGGCACAGCTTAAGGAGCCCCATGTCACTAAAACAGAGGCACCCCCCATCACCCCTGTTGAAGCCAGAGGACAGACAGCTGGAAGAGGAATGACCACAACTGAACGATGAACTTGAAAACCCGATCACAGTGTAATGGGCGGCCCATTTATGCTGCTGTCCTACTTTATTGCACATTCCGTTCTGCCCAAGGTGAGATTCAGAAGCACACATAACAATGTCAGTCCAGGAAATTGTTTAGAAGAGAGAACAACTGGATGAGTGAACAGCCTGTGGGGCTGAGATAGGTAATTGTGTGCCAGCGATGCATTAAATGGGGGCATCTGCCCTGGTGGACTCCCTTCCTCTCAGAATGTTCAAGAGAATTAAGATCATCAGGATGAGCTGAGCATCCCAGGTAAATAGTCCACATTAACTCAATTTAGTATTAGAAAACACCGTTCCCAGCAGTCAAACAGTCACCAGTGAGAAACAATGACTTTATTCTGCTTACATCAATTATTTATTTACCCCAAATGGCTTTTTCTTGGGTAAAGCTCCAAATTAATAGGACGTTTTAAGCATCATTCTCCCAGCAAAGTCAAAAGAGCAAAGGAGATTTTGCACATTGATTAAGGATTGATGCTCTCAGTTGCTTATATATAAATGTTCCCTAAGTCAAGATTATCCTGCCAAAAGTAAATCACCTGATGTGGTTCCACTCAGTGGGGGTGTGGGGGGTATCTGTCTGCAGTTATATTGATTGGAATTTGGTCTTATACTGTTAAAAAAACAAGGTGGCATTTAGAGCTCTGTTTTCACTCTTGCTTCTCTGTATTTATTTGCTTTCCAAGATTGTTTCCAATCGGAATGTGGCCTTCCTGAGCCTGTTACCATTCACAGGGCCCTGAATGAATACAACCAGAAAAGGCAATTCCAGGAGGAATCAAAGATCAGAAACCCTGGGCCTCAGTTTCCTGTGATGGTCAAACCTAGAGGCGTGGCTCATGGTAACCGAATTCATGGAGAGGCTGGTAGATTAAGTACTTGCTGCTGAAGGGCATTCAGGGCCTTCTCTACTTTCCCTCTGCCATGCTCTCCCACCTCTGTGCACTAGCTCATGGGACTATAGGCATTATCTGATTCCCTTTGAGATTCTGTTTTGTGGGATGGAGGTTAGTCTCTCCCCTAAATTGTTGCAGAGTATTTCTGGAGGCCAATCAAAGCAAGAGGGTGTCCGACCCTTGATTTTGGTTCAGGTCATGATCTCACAGGTTCATGGGATTGAGCCCTGTGTCATACTCTGTGCTGACAGAGCGGAGCCTGCTTGGGACTCTCTCTTCCCCTCTGTCTTCCCCTCCCCAGCTTGTGTGCATGCTCTGTCTCTCTCTCAAAATAAATAAATAAACTTTAAAAAAAAAAGGTGGGGTATGGATAGAGGAAACAGCTCAGCCTTCCCTGGACCTGCTGCATCTGGGCATATGGTCCAGTTCAGCTCCTCACTGGTGGTTGGCAGGTTGACTTGATTGTACAACTCATACCCCCTCATCACATCTGTCTTCTTTGGGTCTACACCTCTGGATCTGCTTCAACTTGCCATGGAGAGAAGACGGCAGGATTCGGTCTCCCTGGCCACCAGCACCCTGTACTTCCCTTTTTCACTCACTGAGCATCCGTTCACTACAGGAAGTTATACTTGGACAAAGGTGAACTCAGGTGTCCCCGACCTTGACCTTCTCCTAAGGTCAAGGAGCCTAACATCCCTACAGTATGATCGCAAGGTTAAAACAAATGTCTAAGGATATTCTTAGCAATCATGCCTTCGCAAAGTCTATAATCCACTTTGAACAAATTAAATCTTCCTGACTATTAATTTTTAAGAGGCCTCAGGGATCAGGTTTATGTGTCTAGTTTAGTTTTATTTTTCTCTGCACTATCTCAAGCCTCTACTTCTTCTAGGTAGAATTCAAGAAGAGAAAATGAACAGAAAGCCAAACAATGTTCCTTAGAATCTTCCAGAGACTTGAGACAGAAACTCTGTGTTCTATTAATTTTTTTTTGAATAGATTTTGGATTTCTTCTTTTTCAGAGAAAAGAAGTAGAAGTGAAATCTGATATTATGTCAAAAATACATTGCTCTCTTAGCCATTTCTATGTCTTTGTGATGATCAAATTTTTCTGATCTTTTCAGCAGTGCTCTTAATATATTATAAAATAAATCCAGAAATGGAAAGTTTAAATTTAATAGCTGACACCAGGAAAGCTAAGTATTCATAATACAGGTTACAATGAAACTGACCTGCCTCCAACCTTGCCTAGAGAGGCCAGCGTCGCATTCATCGGTTATAATTCACTAGTTCAGAAATTGTTCTGCTTGTATTACTTTTCTTTCTATTTGTTACAACCGTTCTAATATAGCAAGCTATGAGAAACGATGTTGGATCTTGACATTTTTAATATCCCGAGGGTCCTTCTCTAAAATGCATCTGAATTCAGATTCAATTAATTATGTGAATAACATAAATGTGAAAATAATTTCCTCCTCTTGATATATTAAACTCAATAGAAAAATCTCAGCAAGAGAAATGGAGTGAAATTAGGTCCACATTATTATTTTAGAAAGGCTCATTTACTCTGATCCTTTTTAGCTCAATCACCACAATTGAGCTGATATTCACTGAATTGATATGGCTATACTCATGACAGCAGCATGCATAGAGGTAATGCTTCCTTCGGTAAATTTTCCCCAAGAAAAACCTTTGTAATGGTCATATTGCTGACTAATTTAATTTTCATTATAATTATAAGTAGAATATATATAATGTATATATGTTAATATTAGACAAGATATTGCTTATAATTTTAAGAAAACTGTGTATATATGATTTAGTGTATAATTAACATATAAGTTAATATAAGATCTCATTAAATGGAAATCACTAGTAATCTGACGCTTCTAAATGTAATTTTAACTAACAAAGTAATTTGAAATCCACAAATAATTTTGCCGTTAGGCAAAATATACCTGTATACCTTTCTCTTATAATTTTTTTTTATTTTTTTATTTCTAGGAGAGAGAGACAGCGTGAGCAGGGGAGGGTCAGAGAGAGAGGGAGACACAGACTCCGAAATAGGCTCCAGGCTCTGAGCTGGCTGTCTGCACAGAGCCCGACGCGGGGCTCAAACCCACGAACCGCGAGATCATGACCTAAGCGAAAGTCGGACGCTCAACCGACTAAGCCACCCAGGCGCCCCTACCTTTCTCTTATAATTGTAAGAGAAAAAATTTGAGTAGAATCTACTTCTATAAAACTTAACAGTTGCTATATAGCAAGTTATAAAATATAAATGAATGTAAAATAAGTAATCTATATACTATTAATGGACAAAATCAAAATAAATATTAAATGGATTATGATAGCCCATATTTTTTGTACTCCCATGGAAAAGTCTTTAAAAAACATATTAAAAAATAAAAAGCATGTATACTAAAACTCATAAAATTATGTTTAAGTTTACATATTTTATATATACTCATAACTAATTTATTACAACTTTACTTCCCTAACTTTAATGAAAGCAAACTCATCAATAATATTTTCAAAATTTATTTCTTTGCCTTTTCCACTTTGAAGTGAGAGAACTGATACATTTGACCATTTCTCTTGGATAAATAATGAACTTAAATAAGTTTAAAGTAAATTTAGCTTACTGAATCTCTTTTGCAGGGTAACACTGTATTGGTAAAAGAAATTCGGAAGTCCATTTTCAAATTTGGATAAGATTGTATAGTAAACAAAATTTGCACATCAGGTTTAGAAGACCCAAACCTGATATTGATAAAAACAACAAAAAATAAAAATAATGTAAAAACAGTTATACAATAAAGTAATAAAATGCAGTTTGCTAGCAGTTGTGATGAACAACTTATTAGTGTAATATTTTTAAAACCGGAGGCAGGAATGTGGGTGATCGTGACTTATTCCATATCCTTGCAAAAGTTCTAAGTGTGTTGTCCCATTTGCCAGGACTTTTATTTGTGACCTCTGTTGCCCAAAATGGGCACATCCCAGACATGCTATAAATCTTACAATCCTGGCCTTGAGATACATATATGGTGGAGTTATCACCTGTGATAACTGGGAAGCTATATAGGTATCTTTGGGATCCAAAGCTTTTATAGTGTCACCAGATTTACCAATAAAAATACAGAACACTCAGAGGCACCTGGGTGCCTCGGTCAGTTGAGTGTCCAACTCTTGATTTTAGCTCAGGTCATGATCTCGAGTTTTGTGGGATCGAGCCTTGCATCGGGCTCTGTGCTGAGAGCTCAGAACCTTCTTGGGATTCCCTCCCTCTCTCTCTGCCCCTCCACCGCTCTCTCTCACTGTCTCAAAATAATATATAAACTTAAAAATACATATACAGAACAATTTCAGATAAACAATCAATAACGTTTTAGTATACCTATGTTCCATGAAGTATTAGGGGCATATTAATACCAAATGGAAATTCATTGTTTACCTGAAATTAAGACTTACCTGGGCTTCTCCTATTTTCTCTGGCAGTCATGGGGTCCCCTAATTTCTCTGAACCACTTTCAGAACTAATGCTCCTTGTGTGTTTTGGTTCCCATTAGTTCATTTAATGAAGTGCTGTAAGGACAAGATGGCTTCACAAGGGAATTGGCTGGTTTGCAAGCGGAACTGAGAGAGAATATGGAGAGCATGCTATTTTCAGGGTTGGAAAATAGAACTGGCCATTAGATAGTCTTGAAGGAAAAGAGAAAATTAAGCCTGTAGCCAGCATGCCTTTTCTAAAAAGGACTGATCAGATGAATGCCTTCTGGGAAATCCTTTCATTTGTACAAAATGGTGCCAGGTTGGTAAAGGTAGGAAGTTCTCTGGTGATAATTCAAGATAATATCCTTTCTTCTTATTAAGATACACTTACAAGCAAAAATAGGAGTATGTCAAATTCTTCTAAACTATTTTTCTCTGACATTGCTTAAGGCCCAGAATTTGATAAGTAATCTCATGTGTTAATATCTAAGTATGATATGGAGATGCAGCTTAAACATGAACGTGATGTACAGAGTGAACTCTTTAGTGTGAACAAGATTTCCTCAAATATTTGAAGGCTCAGTGTATTAGTATAGTACTCAGTGTACTCCTCTCCAAATAATAGAACCAATAGAATATATATAAAGCTCAATCCTAAGAGATTTATTATGAAGGGCTGCCTCACATGATTACGGAGCTTGAGAAGTCTCCCGATATGCTGTTTGCAAGGAAAGCCAGTGGTTTTATTCCAGTCCAAGCTTGAAGGCTTGGGGACCAGGGGAATAAATGGTGTAAGCTCCAGTCTGTCAGAAGGCCCGGAAACCAGATGCTCGATGTCTGAGGGCAGGAGAAGAGAGCTGTCTTAGCTCAACCCTTCCTCCCCGTTTTTGTTCTCTTCAGTCCATCAAGGGATTGGAAGATGGCTGCCCACTCTGGTGAAGGCAATCTTCTTCACTCAGTCTACCAATTCAAATGATAATTTATTCTAGAACCGCCCTCATGGGCACAGCCAGAAATCAGGTTTTATCATTTCTTTGGGTATCTCTTGAACCCTTAGGTCAGTCATATTGATGCATAAAATTAACCGTCACACTCAGATGTGGCCATCAGTTCTGAGGAATGTTCTTAGAATTTGCATGTACTGCATGGAAAAGAATGCCGTGTGAATTAGATCATTTTATACAAATTTGTGAGAATAATGTACCATACTCAGTACACTCCCTACTTTAGCCATGGCTTCTCTTTTATGATTTCTCTTTTTAAAATTTATTTATTTATTTTGAGAGACAGATAGAGGGGAGGGGCAGAGAGGTTGAGAGAGAGAATCCAACGAGGGGCTCAATCCCAGGAATTCTGAGATCATGATCTGGGCCAAAATGGAGTCAGAGACTCAACCCACTAAGCCACCCAGGAGCTGCGATTTTGCGTTGCTTTCAGCGACAATAGTGTTCATTGACAAGCTCAGCCACACTGGAATATCCATTGATTCCAAGATCAGTCCGCACATACCCACCTCATTAAATTTGCTCCCTCCAGCTTCCTCGTGTAAGTAAGAGCAAGAACCATTTCACGTTGAGTCCATGCTCTTGACCTCACACATTGCTCAACCCAGAGTAAGGTCAGGAAATATATGTTGGACCAGAAAATGAGGGCATATTTTTCCTCCGAATAACTGCCTTTTCTCCAAAGTCTACATTCATGTGGAATTCTGTGTCCTCCTCCCTGGTTAGCCCTGATTTTCTTGATAAATCATTCAGAGATCTTTGCTCTCCTCAGGAATCTTACTGTCCAGTGACTATGAAATACGTGACTAACTGAAATAAATTATCCAGTTTTGTACTGGCTCTCGATTTTAATTGAACTCCTGCTGAGTACAAATATTAATGAAGATTCATAACAGTAACAATAAAAGCCAACACTAGGCTTGTGTCATCTGACCTTAAGAATGAAGTCAGAAAGAGTATCCAATGAAAAAAAGACAGCCTCTTTAACAGATGGTGTTGGGAGAACTGGACAACAACATGCAGAGGAATGAAACTAGATCATTGTCTCACACCATGCACAAAAATAAACTCAAAATGAATAAAGGACCTAAACGTGAGACAGGAAACCATCAAAACCCTAGAGGACAAAGCAGGAAGCAACCTCCTTGACCTCCACCACAGCAATTTCTTACTTGACACATCCCCAAAGGCAAGGGAATCAAGAGCAAAAATAAATTTTGGGACTTCATCAAGATTAAAAGCTTCTGCAAGGCAAAGGAAACAACCCACAAAACTAATAGACAACCAACAGAATGGGAAAAGATAGTTGCAAATGACATATCAGATAAAGGGTTAATATCCAAAATCTATAAGGAACGCACCAAACTCCACACCCAAAAAACAAACAACCCAGTGAAGAAATGGTCAGAAGATATAAACAGACACTTCTCCAAAGAGGACATCCAGATGGCCAACAGACACATGAAACGAAGCTCAGCATCCATCCTCATCAGGGAAATACACATCAAAACCACACTGAGATACCACCTCATACCAGTCAGAGTGGCTAAAATGAGCAAATCAGAGGACTCTAGATGCTGGCGAAGGTGTGGAGAAATGGGCACCCTCCTACACTGTTGGTGGGAATGTAAACTGGTGCAGCCCCTCTGGAAAACAGTGTGGAGGTTCCTCAAAAAATTAACAATAGAACTCCCCTATGACCCAGCAATAGCACTGCTAGGAATTTACCCAAGGGATACAGGAGTGCTGATGCATAGGAGCACATGTACCCCAATGTTCATAGCAGCACTCTCCACAATAGCTAAAACATGGAAAGAGCCTAAGTGTCCATCAACGGACGAATGGATCAAGAAGATGTGGTTTATCTATACCATGGAATACTACATGGCAATGAGAAACAATGAAATCTGGCCATGTGTAGCAACATGGATGGACCTTGAGGGTGTTATGCTGAGCGAAATAAGTCAGGCAGAGAAGGACAAATATCATATATTTGCACATATAGGAGGATTAGAAGGAACTTAATGGAGGACCATGGGGGAAAGGAAAGGGGGAAATGGTGGGGGAGAGGGAGGGAGGCAAACCATGAGAGACTCTTGAATGCTGAGAACAAACTGAGGACTGATGGGTGTGGGGGGGAGGGAGGAGATGGGCATGGAGGAGGGCACTTGTGGGGATGAGCACTGGGTGTTATATGGAAACCAATTTGACAATAAACTATTTGTAAAAAAAAAATTTAAAAAAAATGAAAATTGATGCTTTTCCTAAAAGTAGGAAAGTCCAAAGCTAACTAGAACTTTTAGAAATTTACTTGTCAAGATGTTAGGGGATGTAACAGTTCAGTGGGAGAGATGGTTAAGAAGTACTTGGTAACAGCAGTGTCCCCGGATGAGGCTGAGAGTGGGTAATGTTTCTCTTCCATCTGGAGTCCAGGGATGGTGGGCTAGGGGGCCTTCCAGGGGGAGACAACACATTTGTCTGTGTATCTGCTGCTGTCAGACCCTCATTGTCTTCTGCATGCTCTCAGCTTGGGATTTTAGGGCGGGAAACAGGACAGTAAGTCAGGACTGCTACACAGTTTTTACCTGCAACATGACTTCCTGACTCTATACCCATATACTCTAGGCACTGAATAAAATGTCAAAGCTCCAAGTTCAGAGAGGTCTAAATGATACTACAAAAATCCAAATTCCCAATTCATTTGGCCAAAATCTCATCAAGTGAGCATGGGAACATGATTCCTACCTTTGCAGCTGGAAGTGTTTCTAGCCAAGGGAGCATTTTGATACATGCCTTTGTGATTTGTTTTATTCTTATTTCCATACATATGGCCATACATTCTGACAAAGACGCTATTCACTGACATGTCACAACACAAAGAGTAAATTCGGGTTTCAGATAAATTTGACAACTTTGAACTATCTCATGCAGACATTGTCTTCATTCTCTGGCGTTGGATGTAGAGAAGTAATGCATCGTTCCCGATAAATCCTTTGCCCAGTTTTTCCATGTACTTACCATCCAAGATGTTTAAAATAAAAGCCTGAAGGGGCGCCTGGGTGGCTTAGTCGGTTGAGCGTCCGACTTTTGCTTGGGTCATGATCTCAATGTTCGTGGGTTCGAGCCCCGCATCGGGCTCTGTGCTGACTGCCAGCTCAGAGCCTGGAGTCTGTTTCAAAGTCTGTGACTCCCTCTCTCTCTGACCCTCCCCTGCTCACACTGTCTCTCTCTCTCCTAGAAATAAATAAAAATATTAAAAAAATAAAATAAAATAAAAAATAAAAGCCTGAAATGCAAATGGACCCTCAAAGGAAAACTTCATGTTGCCCCTGCCTCTCACTGTTTCTTGTGATGGTTTCTTCTCGGTCTCTCTTCATCAGTTTTTGCTCTACCTGAGGGTATGATGAGGAAAACATACATCTTTTCTTTCCTTCTGAAATAAACAAGTATTCTAATTAGCAATTGTCCACAGTAATAGACTTCAACATTTTCTTTCTCACTGAAATAAACGGAATTCAATCTAATCGAGGCAGACAGGTATCTGCACACACATTCCTTTTCACTGCTTTGTTTTCATCATGTAATGTTATTAAGCATCCTAGTTTATTTTTGCGCCCAACTTAAAATCCTGTCAGAAACGTTTACTGAAACTCTGAATATTTTTGCCTGCATCGGGAGATGACGATGAGTTGTTTTCCAAAACTGGCAGGATGGAAAAAATTTCTCTGCAGGTTAAATCACAAAAGGATTAAAAGAAAAGTTTGCAAAGCGGGTGAAAGCAAGGATTTACAAAATCATCTTGCGTGGGGGCGGGGTGGAGGCATGGTAAACCAGGCTCTGCTGTAGCTGACGGAAGGAACCAAGGTCTCTAAAGATAAAATGTGTCCATTAAAAACAGGCTTTCTAAGGGGATGCACGGCCCCTTGCAGATTCATGGCGGGCGTCCCTCCGGGCTGTTCTCGGTAAAGTTGCAAAGGTCTTGATGGGAGGGCCAGGTATTACAGAATTTGGTGCTGCTATGGCTCCTGATCCCGTCCCATCAGGCATTCCCACCCTCCATTCTTCAGCTGCATCTTAGGGAAGCCTATGTACAAGGGGCAATAGATAGCGACAGTGTCATTTAATTAATATCAAGACAGCAAACGATCCAATACAGAATGATGGCGTAACCTCAGCGATGGACTAGGGCATTTTATCATTTGCCCCACGTCCAGCTTGCGCAAGCGTACCACCCTCTGGTTGGTCGTTGGGTAGAATTGAGCTGGGGCCAAGTCGATGTTCCCAGGGGTCTCTGGGTCTGTTTACCCTGCAGGCAGACCAAAGTGTATGGGGCCTGGGTGTATGTCCTTAGTGCTCAGGGGTACTTTCATTAGAAAGTATGGTTCAGCAAAAGTTCTGGAGTTGAATTACTTGGCTTATAGATAATATAATATATCAAGATAAAAATGCAAGTAGATTACATATATGTCATGTAGTTTTGTAAAAATAACATTATCTATGTCAGTATATAAAACAGACACAACCACAATCAATCATACATAGCTAACTGTACATATGGAAACAATTCTTATGTATAAAATAAAATCTAAACTGTCAGGATTCGTTTTCTAAGGGGAGAGGGTATGTTATGGGGTACTCTCTGCTTTATACTTCACTGTATTGTTGGATTACTTTTATAGTCATATCTATTACATTAAGAAAAAATAAATGAACAAATTGCAACACAGATCTATAATTTCAAAAACATTCATTACATGTGTTGAAATATTGAAAATACTATTTCAATTGGAGAGGTCCATGGACTTGGTGGTGACAGTTTCACAAGGTATATATATATCCTCTAACTCATTGAGGAAGGAAGGAAGGAAGGAAGGAAGGAAGGAAGGAAGGAAGGAAGGAAGGAAAGAAATATGCCAAGATTTTTACATGTCAATCATAATTTAATAAAGTGTTTTTTAATTTTTTTATGTTTTATTTATTTTTTAGAGAGAAAGGCAGCGTGAGCAGGGGAGGGTCAGAGAGAGAGAGAGAGAGAGGGAGACACAGAATCCGAAGCAGCTCCAGGCTCTGAGCTAGCTGTCAGCACAGAGCCCGATGTGGGGCTCTAACCCACGAACTGTGAGATCATGACATGAGCTGAAGTCGGACGCTTCACCGATGGAGCCACCCAGGCGCCCAAATAATAAAGCAGTTTAAAGAACACTCTCTTATCCTATGGTGATGATAGATGTTTATTATACATATCCATTCATTTACTCAGTACAGAGCTTTGTCCTCTAGAGTCTTGGTAACACAGAGACAGACTGTAGGGGTCATGAAATATCTCTTCAAGCCATGGTGAATTGTTCTATTCCTAGGAAATGGGTCATAAAGTTGAGATGCAGATTGATTTCCTATTTTCAACTTATCTCTGTATTCTAAGGACAATAAGGAACTGAAAATTCAAGAATCCAAAACTCAGACAGGGAACAATTAAAAGACTTCGCATGGTTGATTTCCAGAGTGAATACACAGGAATTAACATCAAATAAAGTGGTCTAAGACCCTTATCACTTTTCCAGTGATATATTAGTATCACAATATCTTAGTTCCCGCCCCTTCCTTATATTCTTTCTTCCTTTCCTTCCTTCCTATTCCTTCCTTTACATTTCTGAAATATATCTTTCTTTCCTACCTCATATCCTGAGGCTCAAGCAATGACACTAATGAATATTTTTCTTCCTTTTTATGGGGGTTTCATTTCTGTGATAGCTGGTGGATGTGATATTTTTTCTCTAAATTGTGAACAGGTTGCTCTGCTGTTCTGTGATAAACGGCTTTAAGTGCAGCAATTAAACCTTGAAATACCCTCCTGAATTTTGCCACTGCCGACTCTATAGCCCCAACTGGGCATAAAACGTCCTCTGTCATTGGGGCCAGTCCTTGTATTTCCTTCTGTCAAATTGTCAGCATTTTTCCATTTACCTGTGCAGTAATGGCCCTAATACAGCCAGTTTAACAGCAGCACATTTAAATTTTATGAAACATGCTAAACAAGATAACAAAAGGTATAAAGAAAAGATATTAAATAGAATTGAACACAGCAGAAGAAACATTAGTGGGAAATTTGAGTGAAATTTAAAATGTTTTAATGTCCCTTAGAAAGATAGAATGATTTTCTAGGCGGAATTTGTTTACACAAGAGGTGAAGCTTTAAGGTCAACTGAATGTTAAGAATTTCAGACCCTTATTAGAGGCACTCTATCCAATGTAGAGCCACTCTGTTTAATACAATCTTATCATGAATACCTAAAGCTACTTTCAAAAAGGGAACAAAAGACATTGAGGGAATTAAAAATAAAAAGAATGTCTATGATCATGTTCTCAGTCAAGAGACGAGATGAAAGAATAGGCTTAAGTTAGAATAGAGAAAAGTTTTAGAATTTTACCAAGAAATATAAAAAGGTTGATAGGAATACTCTTCCCATTCAAACATCTTTAGGCTCTGGCTGAAAGCCAACTGATATTGTAAGCTGAGTAGTATTGATGTTTCTCTAATCAGTATTTAAATATTAACTGTGATTTTAAAGAGACATTGAGGTTGTTTAATAAACATTAAGGACGTTTGTAATGATGGAAAATAAGACACATAAATCAAAGGGTGTGGACAACAAACAGATTTTCTAAATGTATTTTGAGAGTTTTGGTTTTTCGCTCTTGGATTGACTGCTTTGCAGACCATTTATGCTCCTCAAGTGAATAACCAGTTCTCCTTGTTTATATGCAAATGGCTGTGGATTCAGTCATGTTTATGTTTTTGCCTTAACGAAGCACTAATCCCATTTATGGAATAAATCCTTTGTTCTTGTGTTCAAATGTATGTATCAACTTGTAATACCATTGCAATCCCATTATCAGGGGAAATAATACATATTCGCTTTTCTTAGGTCTTAGTTATGTCAGAGAAATAGTTCAACTTTTACATAAGGGTCACTGAATTCCTGAATTTACCATTACGGGTTAGATGTTTTGCTAACTAGAAGATCTCATTTAATTTAAGAAACACAGGTTAATACAGTTTTAATATTAAGCATAATCTGAAAAAAAATTGTCAATTTTCACTAAATATAAAGTTTGGGGAGTCTAACTTGGGCATTAAGTTAGCTGAGTCTGTGACTGTTCTCTGAACTGGAAATCATTTCAGGATTCCATGTGCAACCCTGTCACTCAGCTCTGTTTCTATATAGAAAATTAATATTGGAATATTGTACCCAGTAGGCTTACTTTAATTGCATAGGTCGTGATATTTTAGTAAAAATAACTGAAATATATTGGCTCGAGCCAAGGAAAATCTCAGAAAATGAAATACACCTTATGTAACACTATGGTAATATTCAATTGAAATTATAATATCTTCAAGGGATTCATATAGAATTCTAATTTAGTGAAAATTCTCACCCAAGGAGAATAGGGAAACCATATGACCTTTTACCCTACCTTCCCCAAAGATTTGTTCTCATCAGTTACTTTTTAAACCACAACTTCCACAAGACCAGATTGTGATTTTCTAAGCTTTCAAGTAAATTCTTATGTATCTAACAAAAATGATGAAAATAAAACCCTCTAATCAATTTTGTCGAATGTGTTCTACATAAATAAATAAATGTTCAAAGTATTATAGTTTTCCCTTTCATACCTAACGTGAAGAAACTTCAAAACACAATGTGCACATCGATTGAAATAAACAGGGTTCAGGGGATTATTCCAAGGCTTAGATACAGACAGGATCATCGCATTTGAAAATCTTATTTTAGCCCTTTTGACACTGGTCTGATAATTATTCTCATTGGAGTCTAAGTTCTTGAGATGTTTCCGAAAGGTTACATGAGTTAAAGTGTGCAAACACTAATGGCTATAGTTTGCCCAAGTAATTAGAGCCAGCTCAAGAAATCAGGCCAAAGGGCTTAATTTTAAGTACCTGTCCAAACTTTCAAGACCAAGGATTCATGGCGGTGATACTTGAGAACACTACTTTGTCAATGTCGATGAGTGTAATAATAATTTGGCATTTATGGGGCACCTATCTTACTGCAAGCACTATGACCTGTGATGTACAAACATCATCGCATTGAATCCTTGCTTTAACTCCTCATGAGTGGAGCTATTTCCACATTGAAGCCTGGTGAGCCCACGCACACCACTTGCTGGAAAGTGGGCACGCTGGTTGCTGGCCCCAGGATCATCTGATCTTGCAGTCTGCAGTCTCCACCTTAGGACAGAGATGCTTTTCTAAGCTTTTCAAGTACAGTCTCATGTATCTGCCAGTAATGATGAAAACACATCGTTCTAATCAGTTTTGTGGAACTTGTGTCTGTGTTTGTGGCCCACCTTCAAACAGATCAGCTGGGCTGAATGTTTTCACAACGACTAACCTGAAAGCCAAAGTTAATGGCCTCATGGATTTGGCACTGGATCGATCCACAACTATTTAATCATTATGTTTTATGGGAAAAAAATCCTCTTCGTTTTACTACTTCCTGTGTCTAGATCAGACTAAGAGAACATGCATGTCTTTCCCTAAGTAAGTATGAACTCTACTAAGGGCATTCAAAAATATGAGTGAACTATCTGAAACCACTCCAACTTCAGTAATAGGGAGCTGGTTGACTAAAATATGGTTTATCCGCTAGATCAAATGCTATGTTACCATTAAAATATATAAAGAATGACATTTAAGTAATGCTGTGGAATCATTTCCAGGCTGAATGATAGAAGTGTATATGGTTTGCTCTGTTTTCCTGAGGGAAATGGAGATCTATCTATACACATATACACCCCCCAATGCATACACATGTACGTGTTTTCATACATATACGCACATAGTACATAAACGATATGCACTCACATGCACAAATGTATATCTACATATATGCAGACCTACCTATTTTTTTATGTTAAGAAAAAATAAAGGAAAGGGCGATTGGATGGCTCTGTCATTATGCGTCCAACTTTCCATCTCACCTCCGATCATGATCCCACGGTGTGTGGGTTCGAACCCCACTGCTTGGGATTCTCCCTCTTTTTCTCTCTCAGCCCCTATCCCTCTTGTGTGCGCAGGTGAGCACATGCTGTCTCTCTCAAGATAAGTAAATAAACATAAAAAACAAAGAAAAAACAAAGGAAATATATACTGTAAAATTTAAAAGAGAACAGTTACCAATGGGAAGGATATAGGGTAGAAGGGACAGAAATGAAGATATATCTTGTTTTGTATATTTAATTTTAAAACCAAATGAATATTTTACACAACTGTAAAACAAAACTAAAAGTAATCAGCAATTAAGAGCAAACTGAAAATGAAAATGATGAACGTAATTGTGTATTGGGTTGGTGGCATAATCACAGGAAAAACTCTTTTAAAGAATGTTTTAAGTGTTTATGTATTTTTGAGAGAGACCAGAGAGCAAGAGAGGGGTGGGGGAGAAGAGGAGAGGCAGAGAGAGAGGGAGACACAGAATCGGAAGCAGCTCCAGGCTCTGAGCTGTCAGCACAGAGCCTGATGTGGGGCTCGAACTCATAAACTATGAGATCATGACCTGAGCCGAAGTCAGGTGCTTAACCAACTGAGCCACCTCAATAACTTTAAAGTAGTAATTTTACCTGATTTAAAGTGGTTCTCAAGCAAGAATGAGAGAAGAAAAAGGGGAGATGCCTTTATAGGACAGGAAGAGACATGAATGTGAGAACAGCCAGAGCCAAGAGAGAGTTAGGGGAGAACATGTATCATATATATCACACACACACACACACACACACACACACACACACACACACACCCTATGTATAGAACACATTTTAACATATATGTGCGCATATATACTGTATACATAACAATATCTACTTATCTTCATATAAACACACACATATATTTTATATATAACAATATTTATATGCACATATATATTATATAGGCAATATTTACATATATACATACATATATACAATCTAACACATATTAGCATGTATATACACACATATATTCTATATATAACACATACTTACAGATATACATATGTATACACAGATATATATATATATATATATATATATATCAAAATATATGTATATTTGGATGACACTACATAGTTTGAATGCCACCACAGCAAGAGTGAGTGCTCCAGAGACTGTGTCCATACTATGCGGGGCTAGATTTTTGCTGGCTTTATAATTAGATTTTCTAATAATTTCTTCAAATTCAGTATTCAACTACATCATTCAATGTACCAGGTGTCTTTGTTTTTCTCCAATTCTTTATCTTTTTAACTGACTTCTATTATTTTAAATCTCCTTTGCTGTCTTCTATTACATTCAATTTCACAAAAATCACAAATAGTTTTTTTTTTTTTTAAGAATCGAGAAGAGTAGAAGTCTCAGAAACCAACTCAAGATATTCCTTTTCGTTTCTTTTGTCTGTTCTTTTGAAGTGAAAAGAAATCATCAGGTAAAAATGTTTGTAATTGAAGAAAAACAAGAGGCTCCTTGGTGGCTCTGTCAGTTGAGCATCTGACTCTTGATTTCGGCTCAGGTGATGATTTCACAGGTTCATGGGTTTGAGCCCTGCATGGAGCTTTGGGCAGACAGCACGGAACCTGCTTGGGATTTTCTCTCTCTCCTTCTCTCTCTGCTTCTCCCCTGCTCATGCTCTCTTTCTTTCCCTCATAAATAAACAAATAAACCTAAAAAAATAGCAGTATAATATCCTTATATTGTTCACAAAATATGGATATTTTATATACAATATTCATGATGCTTTTTTTTATCTTTTCTATGGGCGAGAGTTTATAGTGCTGACTCTATGAGAATTTATATTTAAACTAATTTCAACCACTGAAATAGGGAATATTGGTTAACATCACAGCACTGATAAAAATACAGTTACTATGAATTTATGGTAGTTAATTATAATTATTCTTATTTTATAATTCCTTAGGTGTATTATAGCAAATACATTGGTTTATAGTACCCAGGACAGGTTGTAACTCTGGGAACACCTGGAGTCCACAAAATGGAGCATCTGGGAGGTCATGTGGGCCACCGCAGGGAAGGGTCACCACCAGGCTCGGTCCTGGCACAGCATTGGTGGGACCCAGCTGTGCCAAGGTCAAGGGCAGCCCCTCTCTACAGTTGGGCCAGCTGGATGGTGGCCAAGGGGACTTCAGAGTGCAAATGTCACTCTAGACTCAAGTTAGACGACTTTTAGAAGTGACAGTATATATTAAATAGGCATGAGCCTATTTAAATCAGAGTGCCTGGGAAAATTAGTGGATCAGCTTTAGTTTATCATTCAATAAAATTTTGTTTTTCTATTGTCAGGTGGAATAAGACCTTCTCAGAGAAAAGTATATACTGTTACACCAATAAAATGAAACTCATGATTGAAAATGAATGAGGTCTATTAAATTGAGCCTGGGACACATGTAACATGGGAAGAAGGCATTTAAATGTATCTCACACTAAAGAAAAAATTACCCAGAGATTATGTGTCTTTCTATAAGAGAGGATTTATTTTTTTAAATTATTGTCCCACAGTCCCATACTCTTAGATTGTGCTGACTGTTACAGACAACCCTGAGCCCCAGTGTCACACCACCAAAACTTACTAGTAAGGGATCTCCAAACCTTTTCAGAAATCAAAGTTAAAGCAGAAACAAAATTTTAATTCACACTTCAGAACTCTTCTCATTATTCATTTTCACTTTAATGAGCCATCTTCCAACATTACAGGGTAGAAGCGTTCTTTAAGTTTTAGGGAATTCAAGTGATTGTGAATAGTTTTTCTAGGTGTGCTACAGACTGTTAAAATTTCAGCATGTGGGATGATGTGACAAAACATGACCCATGCCATTTTTGAGAAATCCCAGAGTTTTCTCAGCTCAAACCATTTTCATTCAATTGTTCCATGCCTCACTGTAAACACAAAAGTAGCATCTCTGACTTCCATCAACATAACTTTTATATTGTGTCTCTTAAAATCTTAATGATAATGTCTGACTACAGGTGGAAAATACAAAAAAGTTATTAGCAGTCTAGCTTATCATTGATCATCTCTTTGGTGGGAGACAATAGATTTGCTGTGGTCCTTATTTTGGGATTTCTTTGCCCTGCTATTGTTTCTGGAAAAGGTGAGATTAGTGTTGTTCATCATAGGTAAGGGCACACTGAAGCAGTGGACATTTGGTATTGTGAGGCTGACGTTTTGTCAACCTTCTGGGAGATAGAGAATACTTCCAATCTAAAATACCATGACAAGTCCAAAGCCTTCACAATTCCATCAGATACCCAGGGACCTCCTTTCCCATGGCCCCAGGGTATGGGGTTCTGCACTTCTGCTTTTGTGGTCTTCAGGTTGCCCCTTAGGGACTCAGACTTCACCCTCAAAACTTCTCCAAATAGGCCACAAAGAGTCCCTTCAAATAAAGATGACTGTTAACCAGGTGGACCTCAGCTTCAGCTCTGTAGGGAATTGGGGGGTGGGGGTGGGGGGTGGGGAGACACTTTACACCAACTGGCATAGGAAATGATCAACAGTTCCACCTGGTCATTTCAGGGCCAACTGGTCTCATCCTGACCCTCCGGTCACTGGGGCTGCTCTCCATCTTTCGTTTACCATGGCAATTGTTAAGTCAATTCAGGAATGGGTACATTTATTATGGGTGTTCATGCAAAGGCATGAACTTGTCTTAAGTTAATACATTTAAAACATAAGACATTGTCATTTCTACTTGGGGAAAAGTTGAAAGAAAAAATAAACTTTTTGTAAAATTGATTCAACCCTGCATGTTTTTTTTGCTATGATTGCCTTATCTAATGCTAACTTCACTGTTTAACCTAGAAAGTGAGGCTGATACAGAGTCAAAAGTTATTCCATTCAGTCCTTTATCGTACCTTCCAAGCTCACTTATGCCTTTTAATAGAGCAAACAAGATGTCATGCATTTGAGGAATCTGTCACTAAAACAGACTGTCCAACTGTGGCTTTATTGCTTTTTATATTACTCTAGAGAAGTTTAAAGAAAGATCTGGAAAGAAATAATAAGGAGTTCACATATATAGTTGTCTCAATAAAATATTATTTCTCTAAAAATAAGCCTTTTCAGGAATATGAATTTCATATAAAATGTCTACATTACTGAAACATGTATAATTTTTTCATGTTTATTTATTTTTGAGAGACAGAGAGAGACAGAGCATGAGCAAAGGAGGGGTGGAGACAGAGAGGGAGACACAGAGTCTGAAGCAAGCTCAGGCTCTGAGCGGTCAGCACAGAGCCTGACAAGGGGCTCCAACCCACAAGCTGTGAGATCATGACCTGAGCTGACGTCGGGCGCTCAACCAACTGAGCCACCCAGGTGCCCCAAACATGTATAATTTTAAAATAATCTACCATAGATACTGTATGTGTTTTGGCTTTCACTTGTTCCTTCAGATAAATGTTCTCTTTCTGTAAATGCAAGAAAATGGAAGATTCTGTGTTATTCAAATACACAGGCCTCATGTTCCTGTAGATGCCCAGTTTGACACTTAAAAAAGATTGTTTGGAGTATATACTTTATTCATGCTAGAAATCTAAGGGAAGGTACACGTTTGAATATGTATTAACAGGAAGAAAAGCACATATCCATACTTGATTCACTTTTTGTTTGTCTTTAACTGGCCAGCTCACATCAGCATCTAAGAAAGTGTAAAATTAGCACAAAATAAAGTTCTTTCCAGGAAGAGGTGACAAATGGGTACAAGATACTATCTTATTTCATATATTCTGAGAGGTCATTTTTTTTTTTTTAATATGGACACAGTTTAAATTCAGCGGAGAAGGAAAAGTAGGAAGCATGCACAGAGTGAGGTGCACAGGGGTCCCCAGGATCCAGGGGTCTGAGCATTTGTCCGGCCCCCAGCCCAGGGGACCATGTGGATGCGGTGGGAGTGAATACAGAGCCTTGTTTCTGAAGTTGAATTCTGAGCTTGGAAATTTGAAATCAACCTGCAGGTCTGGGAGAAATTGTCAAATATATGGTGTGGGGAAGTGATGATATCGAAGTGACACCCCAGAATGACCAGGCAGAGCTTATGAAACAGGAGAAAAGGCAGAGCGGGGGGAGGGCAGGGAGACTGAGGTCCATCAGCCAGTCCGTCAAGATGGGAAACACTTCCTGATTTATTTATATAGTTATTCTCAGCTCATCGTTTTCAGAGTCATCCTTTGAATTTGTTTCACACTTACCATAAAACGGTAGTGTCTGTCTATAATTTACAGGTAAATCAGTTTAGCCACACAGTGAGGGATTGCCAACCACTTTTCATGGAGGTGATTATGACTGGAAGGCACAGGTGAGGTCAGTGGGGGAATAAAGGCCAGGACAGGACACAGGAGGGAAACATTCTCCAGGTAGAGAGAGGGACTTGCCTGAAGAAAGCGGTGAGGGCTGAGGTGTCCAACAAGATAAGCCGTGTGAAACCCAGAACTGATAGGTTCTCCTTTTTTTAAATAGCAGACTTTTTAAAATGTTTGTCTGTTTATTTTGAGGTAGGGAGAGGCAGAGGGAGAGAGGGAGAGAGAGAATTCTAAGCAGGCTCCACGCTCAGCACAGAGCCCAACACTGGGCTTGATATCACCAAGCGTGAGATTCTGACTTGAGCCAAAATCAAGAGCCACCCAAGGCACCCCAGAACTAATAGCTTCTTAGAGTGCAGGCTTCAGGACTCCTTGATCATGGAATGAGATGGTTCTTCTATGTTCTTCTTGTACTTATTGTTACAAAGCAGCAAGTGAAAGCATTTACAAATGGGCACGCCTCTATTTGCACAAGATAAGGACACCGTGATTAGCTTTACCTAATGTTCTAAGCTGAATTATGGGTTCTTTGTCTGTTTGTTTTTTGTTTGCTCTGGTAGATTTCAAAAACTAAGTCGGATGTATTAAACTCTAGGAAAATGCACTTAGTCTGAACTTGGTCCTTTCAGGAAAACAAATAACAAAGCTAGTTAAAAGACAGCCACTTCTTCATGTTAAGGAGGGATTTTGGCTTTGGCTGCTTTCATGTGGGTGAACTTCCCTACTACATCAAAATGTACCTCAATTTTAAAGACCGTAATTTGCATGAAATACTTCTCTTTTTTTAATGTTTTATTTATTTCTAGGGGAGAGAGAGAGACAGCGTGAGCAGGGGAGGGTCAGAGAGAGAGGGAGTCACAGTCTGAAACAGGTTCGAGGCTCCGAGCTGGCAGTCAGCACAGAGCCCGACGCGGGGCTCGAACCCATGAACCGCGAGATCATGACCTAAGCGAAAGTCGGACGCTTAACCGCCCCTTCATGAAATACTTCTGAGGTAGATTCTGAGAGATCCTTCACTACTGACTCTCCAGGTATGAATAAATTTAGGATTTTGGTCTAACTATGAGAGGACACTAAAAATCATGCTCTTATAAGGTATCACATACACACATTACATACACACATCACAAAAGATGGCTGATAAAGGAAACTAACAAAGCTGGAGTTGTCCAAAAGTCAGTTGAAAGAACGAGGTGTGTGCTAATGGTATCAGAAAATAATTCTAGACACAACAGAATGTTTTTGACAACAGGAGGAAAGGTCTATGTGGAAGCAAAACCCATCACAATGATATTTTACTATCAGGACAAGATTGAAGAAATCTGTTTTTTGCCTCGCAATTCCTCCAAATTCTGAGTCTGACTCTACCCAAGGTATGAACCATTACAATAAAATTAACAGAGAACCTTAACTATCTCCTTATCAGTGACTTCATATTACTCAACTCATGCAATTATGAGGTTTTTTTTTTTTTTCAGGCAGCACCTAAAATTTATAAGTGAGGCTCAAACAGTTGTATGGTTTTAGCACATGCAACAGCTCAGATTGTTGGAAGCCTGCACTTGGCCTCTGTGCATAGAGACATTAATTTCCTACATATAACATGAAGAGTCCACCCATAAAACACTTCATAGGATGAACCTTCCAGAACTGTTCTGAGGATGTTCCAATTTAGTTTTAGAAGAAACTCTTGCTGAAAAGGTCCTGGAGTCCACTTTCTCTATTTTTCTCATCACAATGTCAAAGAAGGGTTTGCAACATTATCATCCTGCAGGATGACATTTTTCTCCAGGCTTTAAAGAATCTATTATGAAAGGCACCAATAAAGTTTCATTGCCAAGGAAAAGTAAAAGAACAAAACACATCCACCCTTAATGTTGTCCCAGAATTATGCCTTTAAGAGCAATAGTAGTATTGTTTCCACTTGATGCCTTGGATATTCTTTGGGATGGTTGGGGTCAAAGTGGGGGTTAGACTCCCCTTTTTTTTTTTTTAAGTTTTTACTTTAATTCCAGTGATTTAACATTCAGGATTATATTAGTTTTAGGTGTACAACATAGTAAGTCAAAACTTACTTACACATTACCCTGTGGTTATCACAAGTACATTCCTAAATCCCTGTTGTCTGTTTCACCCTCTCCCCCTCCCTACCTCCCTGCTGGTAATGCTCAGATTGTCCTGT
This sequence comes from Proteles cristata cristata, assembly GCA_017311185.1. NCBI lineage: Eukaryota > Metazoa > Chordata > Mammalia > Carnivora > Hyaenidae > Proteles > Proteles cristata. The sequence continues at coordinate 64,460 of JAESUZ010005354.1, forward strand.
GTAATGGAGTCTGTTTCTTGCACTCTCTCTCTCTCTTATTTTCCCCCTTGTTTGTTTTATTTCTTAAATTCCAAATATGAGTGAAATCATATTGTTTGATTGACTTATTTCGCTTAGCATTATAATCTCTAACTCCATTCAGTTGTTGCAAATAACAAGATTTCATTCTTTTTTATGGCTGAATAATATTCCATTGTGTATATATATCACATCTTTTTTACCCATTTATCAGTCAATGGACACGTGGGCTGATTCCCTGTCTTGGCTATTGTAACTAATGCTGCTATAAATCCCAGGGTGCATATATTCCTTTGAATTAGTGTTCTTGTATTCTTGGGTAAATAACTAGTAGTGTGATTGCTGGATCATAAGGCAGTTCCATTTTTAACTTTTTGAAGAACCTTCATAATGTTTTCCACAGTGGCTGCACCAGATAAAATCACCAATAAGAAAGAGAACTATAGGCCAATATCCATGATTAACATAGATGTAAAAATTCTCAATAAAATACTAGCAAACTGAATTCAACAGTATATTTAAAAAATCACTCACCACAATCAAGAGGGATTTATTCCAGGGTTGTCAGGGTGGTTCAACATTTGAAAACCAATCAGTGTGACACATCACATCAATAAGAGAAAGGAAAAGAACCATATGATCATTTCATAGATGCAGAAAATACCTTTGACAAAGTTAAATATCCATTCATGATAAAAACCTTCAACAAAGTAGGTTTAGAGAGAATACATCTCAACATAATAAAAGCCACATATGGCGAACCCATAGCTAACATCATATTCAGTGGGGAGAAACTGAGAGCTTTTTCTCTAAGGACAGAACAAGACAAGAATGTCCACTCTCACCACTTATATTCACCACAGTACTGGAAGTCCTAGCCACAACAATCAGACGTGAAAAAGAGATAAGAGGAATCCAAATCAGTAAGGAAGAACTAAAACTTCCACTATTTGCAGATAACATAGCACTATACATAGAAAGCCCAAAAGATTCTACCAAAAACCTGTGAGAACAGATAGGCAAATTCAGTAAAGTCACAGGATACAAAATCAACATACAGAAATCTGTTGCATTTCTTTTTTTTTTTTTTAATTTTTTTTTCTTTTTTATTTCTAGGAGAGAGAGAGAGAGAGACAGCGTGAGCAGGGAGGGGTCAGAGAGAGAGGGAGTCACAGACTCTGAAACAGGCTCCAGGCTCTGAGCTGGCAGTCAGCACAGAGCCCGACGCGGGGCTTGAACCCACGAACCGCGAGATCATGACCTAAGCGAAAGTCGGACGCTTAACCGACTAAGCCACCCAGGAGCCCCAGAAATCTGCTGCATTTCTATACACCAATCATGAAGCAGCAGAAAGAGAAATTAAGAAAAATAATCCCATTTAAAATTGCACCCAAGTTAATAAAATACTTAGGAATAAACCAGCTCAGAGCCTGGAGCCCGTTTCAGAGTCTGTGACTCCCTTTCTCTCTGACCCTCCCCTGCTCATGCTGTCTCTCTCTCCTAGAAATAAATAAAACATTTAAAAATTAAAAAAAAAAATACTTTGAAGAAAAGAATAAGTCCTGATTAACTTGGGTAAACTCCAGGAATGATAGTGGGTCAGTATGAAGAAATGTATTCATATAGTCCATCAAATTAATAGAGATAAAGGAAAAATTCTAAGATCATAGACACAGATGCAGAAAATGTGATGCTTTTCAACTTTTTTCCCCATCCTTCCTCACTTTACTTTTTTTTTGAGTGACAAAAACAATTTTTTTCTTTTATAGTTTATTGTCAAGTTGGTTTCCATATAACACCCAGTGCTCACCCCCACAAGTGCCCTCCTCCATGCCCGTCACCTCTTTTCCTCTCTCCCCCACCCCCATCAGCCCTCAGTTTGTTCTCAGTTTTCAAGAGTCTCTCATGGTTTGCCTCCCTCCCTCTCCCCAACTATTTCCCCCCTTCTTCTCCCCCACGGTTCTCTGTTAAGTTCCTCCTAATCCACCTATATGTGCAAACGTGTAGTATCTGTCCTTCTCTGTCTGACTTATTTCGCTCAGCATAACACCCTCAAGTTCTACCCACATTGCTACACAGGCCAGATTTCATTCTTTCTCATCTCCACGTAGTATTCCATTGTATAGATAAATCTTTTCAACTTTTAACACACATTACACACATTCATATTAAAACACTCAATAAAATAGAAACTTGTTTGTGTGTTGGCATGTATATATGTATATGTCAATACACATATATAATATTACAGAAGAAAATAATTAAAAGTCACAGGATTTAGAATAAAAAAATATAACTATATACATCTGTAGGTAATATGATTTTATATTTAAAAAATTCACAAGAACCAATAGAAAATTAATACAAATATTAAGATTATTTAGTGATATAGTATGTTATATAATTAATAACCCATTTATAATAATCAATAGCTACACATATTCATATTTATAAAAGAAATAGAAAACATAACAGATTCATTGATAATATCTCAAATTAATACATAAGCAAGTAAAATAGCTGGGCACAAAAGTAAATTTGAAACTCTTGAAGGACAAGAATTATCTAGGAACACAAATGAAGCCATTCCATATCTACGTTCCCATTCGGCATCTTGTGAGAATATGGCCCTCCTTTCATATGCTTCTGTCCCACTGGGTCTCAGCCTGGCCCACACGAGAACACAGTAAATACTCAATAAATCTTGTTGAATAAATGGATGACTGGATTCTCATGTGTAAATACTTCAGCACTGAAATATTCGGGAAATGTCAAATGATTAAAGTTTTATACGCCATAAAGAAGCCTGGCACGGTGTCATTTAGATTTCCTTGAGATAAGAATTGCTCTTGCAAATCTGTACATATGTATCTCATTTGGAAAAGAAAATGATGGAGTTTTACAAATGATATGTTTTGCATATTTACATACTAATGATGCATCTTACGTAATAATTTCTTCCTTATAGAATTGGCTTTATTCTAAATTTCCTTTAAATAGTAAGTAGGTCTGTTACGTTAAAATATTTCTTGATTGACTAATAAAACTTAACCTCGTTTACACTCAACTTTCTGGTTCTGTGATGGAATGACATCTCTTTTTGGCCTGCTTGCTGAGATATTTGAAGTCTAAAATATTGAGATCAAATCTCAAAATACTTTATAAGAGAATTATCCTCTGCCTGTGATTCATTGTCCATGCATCTCAACCTTCTTTGGTAGTTATTTAAGGAGGTAATTAAGGTCAATGATATTGGAAGGACAGAGCCCAAATTCCGTAAGATGAATCCTCTTAAATGTGGGTGCCCAGGGAATGGTCATGTAAGACACAGTGAGGAGGCTGTCTGCAAGCCGGAAGAGGGCTCTCACCAGAGACCAACCCTGTGGATATCTTGATTTTGGACTTACAGCCTCCAGAGCTGTAACACAGAAATCTCTGCTGCTTAAGATACCATCCAGCCTATGGTATTGTGTAATGGCAGGCCAAGCAACATAATACTGATTTTAATACATAATACATCACCAGAAAATCCCTCTTACTATAAAATTAGTTTTGATTTTTTTTCATTTCACAAATGTTTATTGTTCAACGCCTTAGGTTCACATACTGGAGAGAAAAAGCAGATTGAGGTCCCTGTCCGTTAAGAGCCTGTATCCTGGATGAGGGGTAACATCTGCAGGGTTCCATAGCACCTTCCAACAGCCACCCCCTCATCCTAACTGCTGATTGGAAACGATTTTATCTCACAATACAACTGATTTGAACTTTAGAATCCTACTTAACACAATAAGTAGATAGAGATACTACCCGAGGATAAGATTAAGAATGTTCTAGGAGAAGCTTGCTGGTCCACTGCTGTATACAGAGAGGCCTGGGGAGCGAGATAGTTGGGAGCACTAATCACACCCATAAATTCAAAGAAAAAAATCACAAAAGTGATAAATGAAAGTCTGCGTGTGTATTTGGGTGCCCAGGATAATAAAGAAGCTAAGTAGATTTTTGGGACGCCTGGGGGGCTCAGTTGGTTGGGCTTCTGACTTTGGCTCAGGTCATGATCTCATGGTTCGTGAGTTCGTGCCGCACTTTGGGCTCTGTGCTGACAGCTTCAGCTTTGAATCTTCTGTCTCCCTGTCTCTCTGCCTCTCCTTCACTTGTGTTCTCTCTCTCTCTCTCTCGTCTGTCTCAAAACTGAAAAAAATATTTTTTTTTAAAAGAAGCTAAGTAGGTCTTAAAAATGGTATTCAAACTTTGGGTATATTTATGGTTACCGTATCATTTCTAAAACCTCAGCAGTTTTCAGATTTTATTCCATTGTCAAACTGTGAGACCTTCGTTCAGATTCTTACCTTATGAACTCATTGATTCATAGCCACTCAATTCTTGAATTTACATACATTTAACTTATGTTAATGTAGGGGCATGGGTGTACACCTGTGGCCGAGGAACTTGCATTGCATTTAACTTTTACCACCCACTCACCTGTCTGCTCTTTTCCCAGAAAGTTGCTGAGAATCCAAGAAAACATAAAATATTCAGCCTTATATTTAATGAACCAAGTTGATAATGTTTGTAATTTTTTCACTCATTACTCTTATTTCTCATTTCTAAAGGACCAACAATTGTCTCTTTATTATTTCCACTACATTTTTCAAAAATGGTGATTTCTTACTCTTTTCCAATGAAAAAGTATTATCTTACAAAACATGCATGGTATCAATTAAGTACAATTAAAAATACCAACCATTCACATCTTTTTTATTACTATCAATAGTCATATATTATAGACCTACCTGACAATGGACCTACCAACAATGCTTTTAAAGTAGTACATATTTTTGACATCTTGCTTTGAACCATGAAAGGTAATATAAAAACACTGTCATAATAATGATTGGCTAAGATACTTCCATTTCAATCACTGAGTGAAAACAAACTCTTGACTTCATTGCTTCCATAGTATTTCACAGCTTTCGGTTTATAAAATTTTGATTTATGTGAACAATCACTAACTTATCTTTACTTTTTTATTATTAATGGAAATTACAGAATGATAAAATTCAACATCTGCTACATAAACAAAGAAAATAAAAATAAGGAATAAATTAAAAAATAAACAAAGGGGCCCTTGGGTGGCTCAGTCAGTTAAGCACCCTACTTTGCCTCAGGTAATGATCTCACAGTTCCTGGGTTCAAGCCTGTGTCCCACTCTGTGCTGACAGCTTGGAGCCTTCTTCAGATTCTGTGAATCTGCTCTCCCCTGCTTGCACTCTGTCTCTCTCTCTTTCAAAAATAAATAAATATTAGAAAATTTTAAAAACAAATAAAAAGCAGAAGAAAACAAATTTAGCAATGTAGTCTATCAGACAGACCCTAATTCAAGATCTAAAAGAAAATGCATTATTTTATATTTATTAAAATAATAATATCCTAAAGAGTTTTAGCAGCCATTAACTTTATTCAGTTATTGACATAAGATTAAAATATTGAATACAAAATTTAAGAGAAATAAAAGGAGATTTTGCCAAAAGCACAACATATCTATCCTGGGAGCCCAGGTTAACAAATCATGCAAACATATTGAGAATGAAGAGGATTTGCAAAACACTTCTATATGGTAAGAAAATAGCATATATTATTATTTTATATTTAGTAATATAAGTTTACTCACATACACATAGATGGTTGAAAAAATGATCACACATTTTTTTTGCAATCGAAAAAAGAAGAAAATTCCTCAGGCTGTCATCACTAGGTCATACACAATAAAGCTTGATTATAATAAAAAGGTAAGAAAAAATATTCTGAATTTTATAAACTATACCTTTCAAGATAGCTCTTATTAGAGAAAATCAAATGGGAAATTAAAAGTAACTTTATCAATGAACAAGAATTAGAACACTATTTCTCAAAATCTTGTCAAAGCAGAGCAGAACACTTATAATCACAAATACACTCACTACAAAACCACAAGAATGACAAGGAGCTAAGAAAACAACATAAAAAAGCTAAACATAACATTAAATAAAACAAAAGAAAAGAAGCAAGGTTTCAAAATGGATATTGATTTTAAATTACATGAAAATGAAGTGGACCTAGGGGAGCTAGACATCTGCACAAATAAAAATAAAATCTCAATAGTTAACGAACAAATATCAAGACTTAGTAAAAGGCAAGAGATAATAAAATTATATGATACTGATGCAAACACACACAAAAAAAGACTGATGTAAGAGAACAGACTGATGGAACACACACACATGCACACACATACGACAAAGGTGATACTTGAGAATAACAGATGAAGGACGATTTTTTTCAACACGTGGGTCCTTATCAATGATATATCCATATAGATTAAAAAAAGAATCTTGGACTTTATTCTATGCTATAGACAAAATAAATTCCATGTGAATTATAGATATAAAAGTGAAAAGTAAAACAATAAATCTAGAACATAATGTAGGAGACTATTCTTACGATTTGGGGCACAGATTCCCTAAACAGATCATGATAATCAGTAACCATAAGTATAAAGATGGATGATACTGAAATTAAGAAAGTTTATTATTAAAATACACTATTAAGGGTGTAAAACAGCAAGTTTAGGCTGGAGAAGAGCTTTGTGATGCGCACAACCCACAAAGGACGAGTACCCGAAATATAAATACATCTCCTGTACATCAATTAGGAAACATACTTCAGTGCACTTGTATCATTTGAAAGAGCAGCTCTTTTCCAATTTTCATATCAAGATAATAAAAGCAAGTCAAACCCCACAACCAAGAAATGTCTCTGTGGGTTCTGAGTAGCGAGCAAGCCAACGGCACTCCCAGATGCTTTTTGTAGAAATTGCATGTGAGAGCTGTAAATCATTAGATGACTTAAAGGAGCTAATATTTGCAATCTTGCAGATGCAGTCTGGATTTATGTTCTTTAAAGTTCTATCCTGCTGTTCCATAGGAGGAGAATCTAAGCAGTCAAGGGAAGGAGCAAGGAGACCAGTGGGGGTCATCCAGTAAGAGAGGATGATACCTGGAGGTACCTGGATGAAAGGAGGTGAGGAATTGGAATAGTGGACAGGACTGGTGAGGCACCAAATGTCAGTGACAGCAAGGGTATTTGAGGGGCTCCTGAGTGGCTCAGTCGCTTAAGTGTCCAACTTCGGCTCAGGTCATGATCTTGTGGTTCGTGGGTTTGAGCCCCGTGTCGGGCTCTGTGCTGACAGCTCAGAGCCTAGAGCCTCTTCCAGATTCTGTGTCTCCCACTCTCTCTGACCCTCCCCTGCTCATGCTGTCTCTCTCTCTCAGAAATAAATAAAACATTAAGGGGGGGAAAAGGGTATTTAACACAGCACAAGTAGTAGAGACTCAGTTTCCCCATCAATTTACGTTTCATTTTGAGAGTTTTCAAACATTAAGCAAAGGGAAATAGTTTTCTAATGAAGTCTCTCAGAGCCTAAACCTATTTTCAGCCATTAACGTTTTATTCTACTTTTCTATCAGATTCTTACACAGGTACCAACCCTTCTAACTTTTCCTCAAACCATTTTCTGCCTTTCAAAGTAAATCACAATAAACATATCTTCTTAAACACTCTGCATGCATATCATTAGCTAGATTTCAACATTTGTTTATAGTTTTATATAAATTTTACGTGAAATGAAATGTGTAAATCATAAGTGTATATTTGCTAAATTTTGACAAATGCCTACATCTGGGAAAACATTAATTTTTTTCAAATAGGATAATGAGATGCTACAATTCATTATGAGTGAGTGCATCGGCTTATGTGAAGTCATACATACAGAAGACAGACAGAAAGAGTTGGTAGGGTAAACTAGAATCAACACATGAGAAAAACATACCTAAAATTCAGTAATTGAAATAGCCACCTAACAGTGTGCATATTATTTCAGCTATTTTTTTTATTAGAATGATAAATGTAATGGCTTTTTAAAAATAACTAGAATTCCATGTGGAAAAGATAAGGTTGTTGATTTGATTTATCTGTCAATTACTCACTATGTTTAGCCAATACAAGTACTTTTAAAACTCAGGTTAATGAGACATAAAGCTTTAAAGAAAGTCAACGATTCTGGCCAAACTGAATTCCATAAATCATAGTTGTAATATTGGCTTAATAAAAGCATGTAGGCGATATATAACTACCTTATTCCAAAAGAGGAAAACAGCTCCCTAGATGTGAACGGTGTTAAAGAACGCAATTAGCTATATTACACAACACAGGTGGTTTATTTTTGGGAGTGCTCTACTTAATTTTAGAAGTATTGCTAATTAAAGTAGCATTACAAAAATGTCCAATACAATTTCTTCCCTGTAAGTAGTCACCTTAAGCATTATTTACGTAACTTAAAGACAGCCACTGATGGCCCTAACACTGGCAGCAATCAGCATTCATGATTTTTCATACAAGCTAGTAAATAGATGTCAAAGAACAGAAGCCTCTTTTTTAAAAAGTCAAAATGGTCCTGGATGGAGGTGATCCCAGACACGATGAGTGTCTTCACTTGTGTGCACTGTTCCTCGGTCTTTAGGATTCTGCTTCCTTTTATGCATATTCACAGACTGAAACAGGCTCCAGGCTCTGAGCTGGCAGTCAGCACAGAGCCCGACGCGGGGCTCGAACCAACAAACTGTGAGATCATGACCTAAGCGAAAGTCGGACGCTTAACCGACTAAGCCACCCAGGCGCCCCGGATTCTGCTTCCTTTTATGCATATTTTAATCTATTTCCCTGTCTACACTTGTGGTGTATAGAAGGCATAGTTTTAACTTTTGTTAATTAAAAAACGTGATGTTGAGATTCTGTATAAGAGAGTGATATTGTTTTTGCACTGCTAGACTCTTTCTGATTCTATATTTTAGATGTATAGAGGCACTTGGTTGGCTCAGTAGATAGAGCATGGGACTCTTGATCTCAGGGTCGTGAGTTCAAGCCCCACGTTGGGCATGGAGCCTACCTTAAAACATAAATAAATAAAAATAAATACATAAAATGATGTTTAATACTGTGCTAAGAAGAGCAATAGCACCTTCATTAGGAACAATGGTGCTGGCAATTTTCAACAGGGTTTTTTTCCTTCCTGTGGCCGAGAGACACAGATCGTACAATGTTCCCACAGTTTTCTGCTCAAAACTTATAAACACACACAACTTCCACAATCCCAGGAGGCTTGTGGAAAGGAGGTCAAAGTTAAATTTTTCATATTTTAACAGCCGGGAACAAGCAAAATGCTCCATATCATTGTCTTTATCCTAAGGACTAAACTTTGGAGCCGTTAATCACAGCTGAGATTTGCAAAGAGGTCCTGGGGGTTTCATCCTGAAGTCATTTTAAATGTCATCTTGGGAAAATTAAGATCCTGTCTTAGCATCTCTGAGCGTGAGATACTCAGGAAACGATGAAGAAACATAAAGCCAAGAATCGAAGATGTACAGAAGAGGCGTGGGAACATCGTCTGTAGGAAATAATGTAAACGCTGTGAAAAAGTAAAGTATGGACAAACCTGTCACCATCTAGACCATCTGACGACTGTATCCCCTAGTTGCTTTCTGAGACTGGCGTTCATTTTCCTGTGTTTTTGTTCACTCTGTTTTTTTCTGCACATGTTTTTCGCAGTTGAATTTTCTTTTCAGTCTTATTGAGGTATAACTGATTAAAAACTTGCAGGTATTTAAAGAACACATTGTAGGGGTCTTATGTCCATATACATTGTGAAAGGGATCCCATGATCTAGTTCATTAACATGTCTGGCCACCTCACATATTGATATCTTTTTTGGGAGGGCACGTTTCACTTATACAGTATCGTGCTATTAACTATAATCACCATGTTTTACATTAGATCCTCAGAACTTATTCATCTTACAGCTGAAAATTTGTACCCTTTTACCAATGTCTCCAATTTCCCCCCACCTTTCAGTTCCTGGGCCACCACTTTTCTACTCTGTTTCTATGAGACTGTCTTCACTTAGCAGAGTGCCCTCAAGGTCCCTCCCTGTTCCCCCAAATGTCAGGATTTCCTTCCTTCTCGCAGCTGAATAATATTCTGCTGTATGTATACACCACGTGTTTGTCATCCATTCCTCCTCTGGTGGACACATAGGCTGCTTTCATATCTCGGCTGCTGCAAAGAATGCTGTAGAAAGTATGGGGCTGTTGGGGCACCTGGGTGGCTTAGTCGGTTAAGCGTCCGACTTTCTTTCATCTCGATACTGCCCTCAGAGCCTTTTTATCTCTCCTCTCTCTCTGTGGGACTTAAAAAAAAAAAAGTATGGGGCTGCCGATCATTTTTATCATTGCCTGATCATATCATAGTTCTACTTTGAGATTTTTGAGGAGCTTCCATACTGTATTCCATAGTGATTACTCCAATTTACATTCCCACCTAGAGAACTTATTTTTTTACATCAGGGAAGCTCCTCCCCCCCAAAAAAAGAGACACAAAGAAAGAAAAAGAAAAAATAGAAAAGAAAAAAGCCCCAACATGGTTTACTTTATTTCTTCAGCTGTGGATAATCCTTTGGGGCTTCCTTTACCTTTTCTGGCTATTGCCACCTTTACCTTTGTGTCATTTTCCCAGTCCCTGGCCACATCCCTCCATGCTTGGTGACCACGACATCCATGTGAACGGTGAGTAGGACACCCTGGGGGTTAGTGGTAGGGATCTTGGTCCCTTATCCTAGTTAGGCCAGTGTTGCTCTCCCCTCCTCCAGCCCTCTGTACTCCAAGGTCATGATCAGTAACTGTACTGCCCCTGAAACACTGACCCCAAGTCACCCCACCTGCTGATGTCACATCGTTTCATTTAGGGTCACTTCCTCTTATACTTACACTTCTGGAACTCTTCAAACTTGATGAGACCTCCCTGCAAAGTGGCCTGTACACTCTCTCCCTGGTGATTTCCCCAGTCCCCATCCTCGGCTTCCTTTGAAACCCTGTGAAGGCGTAACACTGGCCTGGTGAGTTTCGCATCTCAAAAGGAATCAGGGAGCTGACTCTAGCGAAAAGCAGACCTCACAGTTAGGTGTCAGGGTGGGAGGAGAGTGACAGCAAGTGAGTGTGACAGGTAGGGCTCCAGGTGACAAGACCAAAAACACGCCAGGTGCTAGATGTTTCACAGCTAATGAGACATCAGGTGGATACGCCGACTTACAGAGCCTGCTGGAAAATAACCACACAGGAGATCCCCAATGCTCCAGGCTGATTTAGGTTAGCCTAAATAACTGCCTCCGTCTCTGGACCTTCATGCTGTTCGTGTCCATGCAATGACTTCCCTCAGGGCTGCACGTTCCAAGCCCTGGGGAGATGAATGTGGGCCCTGAGTGGAAATGTGGGAAAGTTTAGGGGCGCCCGGGTGGCTTAGTCGGTTAAGCGTCCGACTTTCGTTTAGGTCATGATCTCGCGGTTCGTGGGTTCGAGCCCCGCGTTGGGCTCTGTGCTGACTGCCAGCTCAGAGCCTGGAGCCTGTTCCAGTCTGTGACTCCCTCTCTCCCTGACCCTCCCCTGCTCACACTGTCTCTCTCTCTCTCTCCTAGAAATAAATAAAACATTTAAAAAAAAAAAAAAAGAAATGTGGGAAAGTTTGTTCTGACCTTCCCTAAAGTGGTGCCCAGAGGGCCCCACTGTAGATAATCTACCCTGTGACCCTATCACCATGCCCCTCACTCTGTAAAAGCTGGCGGTTCAGGTCTGGACTTGAAGGAGAAGCTGTGGAGAATAGTTGCATAGGGTCAAGATTATTTGCCTACCCGATGCCCCTGCCGGTAGAGTTATCCTGAATACAACTCTGTGTAGTCAGTATGGAGTGGCTTGCTCTCCATACTGGAGTGTTTTAGTCTCCAAGTGCCTTCTCAGGCTATAGGATAGATTACTGTTTCTCCTCCATCTTCTATTAGCCGCTTTGTTATAAAGAACGAGGCATCCATTTGACAGAGAAAGAACTACTGCCAAGTGTTCAAGAGGAAGAACATAACCGAAAAACCAAACCTATATTATAGTAGCATTTACTTATATGGAATCCTGCTTCGGAACCCTTGGCAGTTAATGACTTGAATAATGATTCCTGTATGTGAATATAAAAATTGACAGCAGCATTATAACAAAAACTGTGATTTGGTTATTTAAAGTAACTACTGGTTATTTAAAATAATTATTTTATAAAGTTTTGTAAACCCTATTTCCATGAAACAGTCAGTAAAGCTTCTTAAACTGTCTTTCCCCAGAAACTATTGTTTCCTGGATTATTTATTGAGAAGATAAACACACAATGTTTAGCATCTCTGTTTTTTTTTTACAACACTCTTCAATAGTAAACTTTTTGTTTCCAATGAAAACATTTGTTTGAATTTTAAGTAACACCCACATTTGTCTTTTCCTCTGGTATCGTAAGGAAAAATAATGTTTGCCAGGATAACACTAATATTGGTAGATACTGGTTGTAAAGTTTCAGTGGCATGACCATACTCCGGTAAAGTAGTTTTTCAAGGAAAAGTAGTTTTATGTGTTTCAAACGTCTTTCACATTTCACAAAATTCTTCCTTTCTCTAACAACAGCCCCCATGCACACCACTACTTACCCTTTCTTGTCTAGCAAAGCCATATTTAATATAGTCTTGACCTCATCAGTAGAGATTTCTCACATCTCCATAAAGAAGTAGATTGCAACCTGTCATTTTTTTTAATGTAATGAAGCAAAGTGTACCACTTTGTCTCTGGGTTTGCCACTCAGTTTAAAGCTCAGACTCAATGGGACTAATTGCACAAGGCTGAGGGGTAATAGCAGAAGCCCATTTGGATGTGCACTTAGCCTTCATTAAGATGGCATCCTACTTTTGGTACACCTGGGTGGCTCAGTCAGTTGAGTGTCTGACTTCGGTCCAGGTCGTGATGTCGTGGTTTGTGAGTTCGAGTCTGTTTCCTTCTCTCTCTGCATCCCCCTCATAAATATAAACAAACAAACAAATAAATAAGATGGCATCCCGCTTTCGTTGAAACTCCATTCAAATAAAAAAGAGAGTAACATTTTTCCAGATTAAGACACAAAACTCTATGTTGAATAAAGTCATGGAGAGATTATATCAGTCTCCAAACATTAACATGATAAAGATTTTACAGAGTATTGACTGATTTGATGTGAGATACAGTAAATTATTTTAGCAGGAAGAGTCAGAACTCGTTATTAATAGTAGCTTAATGCTTTCAATATTTCTTCCCTGGCTAAACAATCTTTATACTAAAAATTGCACTTGTTTGTTGGGTTCATGGAGCAGTCTAGAGAACCTTGGGAATCTTTTAATGAATGGTTTTTAGATGGAGCATAATGATGAGATTTTTTCTTTCAAAGTTCATGGCACTTGGGGATTATAATGTTATGCTAGAAAATAAAGAGCAGGGGAGCTGAACTTTAATTAATTCTGTTGGCTGTGATATCCTTTTTTGGCTAAATAAGTAAAAGTTTTGATACCTAGAATTTAGTGGGAGAATAAAAAGGTGTCACCTAATCAGGTATATTGATTGGTCCCCAGAAGCCTTTAGGCCTTACTTTGTTTTCTGTCCAGCCAAAGTATCATTCAGGAATCAAAAGTTAAAAGTGTCTTCAAGACCAAAGAATAGAAAAACTGATCCCTGAGATTGAGAAGCCCAGAGAGGGACAATCAATGATGGAGTCCAGATACTCTAATGGAAGCCTAATCCAAAGAGTAGTTTCCAAAGTTCAATACCCACAAGCCCCCTAAATGCTAGCAAATATACTGCTCAAATCTGCTCTCTGCTTGTGAGGACACAGCTGGCCTGTGTTTCCTAAGCTCCCCAGTTAGATATTCTCCTTCCGATGACTGGCATGGTGGGCTCACAGACCCTCGGAAACCACACAAGGACAGAGCCGCTGGAACAGCTGTAGACTGTTGAGCAAACAAGAAAGAAACCTCTATTTCTCTAGCCTTTGCAGCTTGGGTCCCTTATTGTAACCACAGTTTAGGAAACCATAACTATAGCAGAGCCATGAAGCTTCACTTCAAAACAAGTTGCAACAAGTCACATTTGGTTTTGTTTAAAATGGTCTGCTTTTCTAGAACACAGGCGATCTTTCAGCTCTTGACGGTGCATGCATACATTTGTCGACGTGAGGATGATAACTTCCTGATGGGGCTCTTCCAGGCCATGCATGGCCCTCCAAACGCGCCCCCAAACAGCAGCCTGAGGGAAGCCTCCAAAATGGTGTCCCATCAATCTTAAAGTTCCAGAGTACTCAAAACTCAGAGCTTTGTCCAGTGGGTCTCTGGTTTCCCTTCGTGGTCCCGCCTCCTGTCACTGATGCTGTTTGTGGCAAACTGGCTGAATTTCTTCCTGTTCCCAGACCTCCTGAGGTTGCTTTTCCTCTCTTTCTTGTTGTCTGGCCAACTCTCACTGACCCTGCTGCTCTCCCCGTTCTACACCCCCCCACTATACATGCCAGCAGTGAAGGCTTATGTATTTGTACGATTGTTTACCATTAGCCTTTCCCTTGTGGCCTTGAAGCTCTTCGGAAGCAGGATTAGTGTCTCCTTATCATTCCTCGCAGTTCAGACACTAATGGTAGACCCTGGCATCAGTGGGCTCCCCAAAAGTCCTTTCTAAGATGGGAGTCAGAGACCAACGTCTATGGCCTTGCGAGGACCATCCTTTTCTCTCTAGGGAACCGTAGGCATCAGTACCCCTCAGGAAAGGTTGTGATCAGGGCTGTGAAGCCTGGCCTGCCAGCCAGAGTGTGCACGTTTTGATGCAGCCTATGCAGGGAGCAGACCTTACTCCTTCCTTTCGAGGAAACTTACTTTAGAGGATCCTCATGACTATAGCCGCTCCAGAATAAAGTAGAACATGGTGTCTGAGCTCACACCCTCCCTGCTAGCCTTAGCATTCTGAGAGCTTGCTGTTGGGATGGGACGTTTTGCTTTATTGTGCTCTCTTCTTCCATATTCCCTTTCTTCCTTGCCCTCATTATAAACTTGCTGTCTACGTGAGGGGCATGGCAACAGAAGATGAAGGCAAGAAGAATCTTTCCTGATATTGATTTTCAATATCTTACACTCTGAGGGCCGTGGAAAGGGCTCCTGGAGCAGACCCAGATCATGGGAGAAAACACCAGGTGAGGGTGGCAAACTGCTTCCCAAGCTGGAGACAGGGAGACAGGATGAGACAATGGTCACTGGAGACCTGGGATCAGGGATTGAGTTAGGAAAGGACAACACAGAGGGGAGTACTTTCAACAAAAGGCAGATCTACTCCCCTCCTCCGATGTAACTGAGATTAGTTCCTGCTCTGGCTACCTGAGCTGTTCTTTCCTGGTATCTGGGGATGTCTCCTTTTTTTTTTTTTAATGTTTTTATTTATTTCTGAGAGAGAGAGAGAGAGAGCGTGAGCAGGGGAGAGGGGAGAGTCAGAGAGAGAGGGAGATACAGAAACTGAAGCAGGCTCCAGGCTCTGAGCTAGTTGTCAGCACAGAGCCCGACGCGGGGCTCGAACCCATGAACCATGAGATCATGATCTGAGCCAAAGTCGGGCGCTTAACCGACTGAGACACCCAGGCGTCTCTCTGGGGATGTTTTCTGACAGAAGCCAGTGTGAAGCCAGTTCATCCACCAGCAATAAAATCTGGGCTTTTGCTCAAATTCACTCCAGAAATTGGGTGATGTCCCAAAACACTGGTCATCCTCCTGAGAAGTAGATTGGAACTTTACATAACTGGCACAGTGGTAGTAACTCTGGACCTCAAGTTTGAACCAACTGGCACCAGCTTGAGCCCAAATTCCCTGTGCGTCTATCATATTTGTAAATGACCACAGGCCACCAGGATGAAGATCTTGAGCCGAGGGCTTTTCAAGAATCTAGCCATTGGTGTCCAACTTCAGCTTTACAGATTCATGTGGATTCGTCAATTGAAGATCGATGTTCTTTTTTCTTCTACGTCTCTGTCGCTACTTGAATTTCCTGTACTATTAGCCTGAAAGTTTTATAAGCCATCGAACAGGTAAATTGAAAAGGGAAAAGGAACTTCTCCAGAAATTGATGAAACAGTCATGGTGTTGGGGAACGTGTGAATTTTCAAGATGGTTCTAAAAAACTTCTCTGAACATCAGACTTTATCAGTTTACATTCTCTCTGAGTTCTGAGCTAATTCAAGTGAAAAATTATTGCCAATTGGTGGAAGAATATAACCTCCTGTTACATTGAGAAGGCTTTGCCACCTCCTACAGAAAGCCAGTTGCTTGGGTGTGGGTGACTCTTCCCCTAAACAATACCAGCAATGGCAAAGCACCATTCTCTTTTGTATCTTTAATACCTTATATGACCCTACCACTCCTTGCCGAACTTGTCTTAATATTCACAACTGAGCTGCACAAACTGTCTACACCTTCTGCTTCCATTTGTGTACCTTCTCCCACATCCTTAATTCATTGCCAGCTCGCTTCTGTCCCTCTTCTCAGTGGAATTGTTCTAATCCAGGCCACCTATGACCCACATACCATTAAACCCTACAGACACTCTCCTTTTTGCAATCTCAGCTATTCTGTCCCCTCATTCTCTTCTGTGGCTCCTGTGCCATGACCCATTCCTGGTCTTACACAACCTTTTCCCCGTCTCTTTGTTAGGTTCCTTCGCATCTGCCCTTCAAAAGATGTTGTCATTCCAGGGGCGCCTGGGTGGCTTAGTCGGTTAAGCGTCCGACTTTCGCTTGGGTCATGATCTCGCGGTTCATGGGTTCGAGCCCCGCATCGGGCTCTGTGCTGACTGCCAGCTCAGAGCCTGGAGCCTGTTTCGGTCTGTGACTCCCTCTCTCTGACCCTCCCCTGCTCACGCTGTCTCTCTCTCTCTCTCCTAGAAATAAATAAAACATTAAAAAAACAAAAACAAAAACAAAAGATGTTGTCATTCCAAAGGCCTTGATACTGGGCTTTATTCTTCTGTCCCTACGTGCTATCTTCCCTATTGTCTAATCTTCGGCAACTCCTTAGCTTCAGTTCCTCCATGAGAATCAAGGTCTCCTGACAGTCCAATATTCTGATTGGAAGATGCACATTTGCACATCTTTTGCACATCTCTACTGAAACTCAAACTGTTTGGCACCTGACTCACTGTATCCCCTCATCACTGCTACCAACTCCGTGCCACTCCATTATGGATTCTGATTCTGTTTCTACCTTACACTAACAATCTTCTTCCCATCCAGGGTAGGAACAGACATATTCTTTCATCACTGAGCTCTCACATTCCATCTCAGTGCATAACTTCATCAAGGGACTTTCATGTAGAGGTAATGGCAATGCGATCCCCGGTTTACTCACAGCTATAGGAGGTGTGCTGATCTTCTTCTCCCTCATTACCAACACTCAAACAATCACCAAATACGTGTCGCTCTGCCTCTGAGATATCTGTTGCACCTATCCATTTGCCCCTTTCAAGTCCTGCTAGGGTCTGTATTTTTATCCTTGATTATGGATCTCGTTTTCTGGTTGGTCTCCTGCTCCCTTGCTACCTTTCTGGTCTTTGTAGTTGGGGGGACTTTTATGAACACAGTTGTGGTACTTCAACTCTTTAATGTCCTCCCATGACCTTGTAGATAACAAATAAACAACCTGGCTCTCAAGTCCTTGGATTCAGCCCTTCTTCCCTCCTCAATACCACTCATACTACAGAGTCCAGAGTTGGTGACCAAACTCATTTGTCCCAAGTGAGGTTGTGCCGTCTTCTCTCTCACGTGTGGGCCTTTGCCTGTGCCCTGTCCCACCTGGAATAGTCTTCCCCAACCCTCATACTCCACCGATGGTTCAGGTTCAGTTTAAATATTCCTTTATAAGGAATCCCTCCACCGGCCCCAGACAGGGTGAGTCAGCCCTGTTTCCATTCCTCAATGATCTGTGCTTCCTCCATTATAACATGATCAAATATAATGGTGATCATTTGTTGTGAATAGTGATCATAATGGGAAAGAGATCATTGTCTGTTTCCCAGAAAGAGGGAAGTTTTGTTTATTAGCATGTCACTGGTATCCTGCAAGCACTTAAAAAATTGCTACTAATTGGATAACTTCTATTATTCCCTTAGAATCTCAAATATGTATGATAAAGAAAAAAGAACTTAAAACCCTTATCTTTTGGTAGTCTGTGATTTCTGAGACAAGTTAGATGTTTAAGTGGTCTTTTTTCAACTTGATCTTGAAAAAAAAAGTTTCCTTAAGTAATAAAAATAAAAGATCTCAGAATTTCAAAAGTTACACGTAATGACCTCCAAACTCAAATCTTCACTAAAAATAAGTGTTTTTGCTCATGCAGGGAATGGTGTGACAGCTTTTCTGAGAAAGATAAAGTGGTTTCCTTTTTTATTCAAAATGTGCTTCTCATTGAAATCCTTACTATTTAATTTCCATGTGGGGCAACTGGGAACCATATTAATAAACAAAAAGATTCATTGTCAATTTACTGTGTGAATTTAGCAGAAATAGTCCAAAGACCAAACATTGTGGGAAGACATATGGCATATTATCCTATGGCTGTATTGTTTAGCTTTGTTTTTTTCTGTCCCAAGGGAATAGTTTATATTTTCTTATCGTTTCTTTGTCTTACTTCCTGTCATAAATTATGGCCAGGATCTATAAATGACCAAATATAAAATTGCATCCTTGCTGAATGCAGGTTCCAAAAGGGAAATATATCCCTCCTCCCAAAGTAATGAAGTACCTCTCAAATGAGAATACATTATTAGAAACTCTTGGATATTTTTGTTGACCCATAATTGTTTAAATCAATGTTGGGGTCTATAAATTGCTACCCTGAGATAACTTAAACAGCTGAAAATGTGTAGCTGCTTGGTTTGGCTTCTGATCTTACTGTATCTCTTAGTTTTTTTTTTTTTCTAATAGTTTATTGTCAAGTTGGTTTCCATATAACACCCAGTGCTTGCCCCCACAAGTGCCCTCCTCCATGTCCATCAGCCCCCTTCCCCTCACCCCACCCCCATCAGCCCTCAGTTTGTTCTCAGCATTCAAGAGTCTCTCATGGTTTGCCTCCCTCTCTCTCCTCAACTATTTTTCTCCATTTTCTCCCCCATGTATCTCTTTGATTTTGATCAGGGTTTTTCAGAGTCTTAGGCTATAGTCAGGCTTTATTTTGTCAATGTTTATAGTTTTTATTTAAATTCTAGTTAGTTAACATATAGCATAGTGTTAATTTCAGGAGTAGAATTTAGTGATTCATCACTTACATATAATGTCCAGTGCTCATCAGAAACCTTTAGATCAGAATCCTCATGGTAATAGACTCTCTTTGGAAAGTAGGGGCAGTTCCCAGGTGTATGCTGAGAACATAGAGTGTAGATGCCCAATGGGCATCCTAGAGTCTTCCTGCTTCCTACTTCTGGAAGTGGTCTATCAGCTCTAGCAGGGAAGACGTACATGGCACAACTAAAAGTAAATGAAACTCTGAACAATGTTACATTAGCTATAATGCATCAGGATGAGTTCATGCTTTAGAATAACACTGTATAGTAGAAATAGGATGCATGCCACATATACAACTTAAAATTTTCTAGAACAAATAAAACAAAAGAGGTAAAATTATTTTTAATAAGATAGTTTAGCTAACCCCATTTATGCCAAATATTATCATCTCAAGATGTAATAATTTAAACAAATTATAAATTTATATATATTCTAACTTCTTTCTTAGCAAAGACCTCATAATCCAGTGTGTAATTTGTACTTACAGCCCATCACAATTTAGAGCAGTCATACTTGAAATTCTCCATTGCCATGTGTGAATAGTGGATGGTATACTGAAGAAAGTAGATCTAGACATTCAAAGATGAGGGCATGGTTGGGGGTGGAATGATCAGGAAAGTCTTCTGGGAGAAGGACAGTCTTTACCTTTCTTGTTGATTGAAACTAACAAGTGCATTTTCAGGGGATGTGTTTGGGATATGATGGTGGCTGAACAAAGGCAGTGGCTGAGATGTGATCTCAACCTTGGTATGGAGGGTAGATATAGAGTTGGAAAAAAGACGGGGGGTTTAGAGAATAGACATCATGAGACTGTTGTCTAACAGAGTTACTAAAAATTTGTTTCTTTTATGTTTAGTAGAAACTTGCAATTTTTGTTTTCTTAAAAACCTTTTATATTAGGATAGTTTCTGTTAATATAGAAATTGCAGAGATACTAGCCATATACACATTACCTCACAGTTTCCCTATTATTAACATCTTACATTGACTGGTTGTCAAAATTATAAATGAATATGGATAAAATATTAACAATTAAAGACTATACATTATTCAGATATCCTTAGTTTTTGCCTCACCTCATCTTCTGTCCCAGGATTCCATCCAGGAGACCAGAGTACATTTGGTTGTCATGTATTCTTAGGCTTTTCCTGGTCGTGATAGTTTTTCAGACTTGCCTTGTGTTAATGACTTTGACTCTTGGGAAAGTACCTGCCAAGTGTTTTGTAGACTGTCCCTCAATTAAGACTTGTCTGATATTTTCCTCATTAGACTTAGGCTGTGAATGTTTGAGGGGGAAGACCCCAGAGTAAAGCACCATTCTCATCCCACCACTAGGTCACCAGCTGTTGGTATGAATTATTGTGGTTGGTGTCAACCTTGATCCCGTGGCTGATGCAGGTTTGTCAGATTCTCTACTGTAAAGCTACTGTATCCCTTCTCCTTTCCATTATATACTCTTTGGAAGTCATGTGCAGCCTGGATTGATGAAGTGGGCAGTCACACTCCACTCCTCGAGGGAGAAGTGTCTACACAAATTATTTGGACCTTACTTTATGTGAGATATTTGTATATTCTCCCCCATATCTTTATTTCAGTATGGACTTCTGGATATTTATTTTATAGCTTTGGCTAAGTCCAATGCTATTTATTTAATTTTTGTTCACAATTTTCCAGCTTTGGTCATAGGAGCTCTTTCAATTGGCTCCTGTCCTTTTGACACAACCCCATCATTGTGGGGTTTTTGAGCATTTTCTTATTTTCTGGCACTTCAAGATGCTCCAGTCTCATTCTCTTTATTTCCTACCCCTGACCCCCAAATCAGCCATATCTTTAAGGACTCCTGGTTCCTTTTATTGGGGAGGGTATTTAAAAGGTAAAATCTGGATACTAGATGTGCTCATTGGGATGGGGTGTTGTGATTTCTAGTCACCCTTAGATAAAGGAGCAAGGAGTTATATGTGTGTATACTGATAATGTGGATATACACACATCAATAATCATTTATATGTGTATCCATCAGTTCTTCAGTGTATGCATTCAGTTCTTCTCGACTCCAAGCTCTTGACAACCACTGATCTGCCTGCTCTCTTGATGTGTTTCCCTTTTCCAGATGTAATAGGAGTAAAATCATTAGTAAGTGATAGCCTTTCATACCAGCTTCTTTTACTTAGCACCTGAGGAATATACATGTCTTTACATGGTTTGACAGCTCCTGCATATTAATTCTTGAAGAGTATTTTATTGAATGGATGTTCCACTGTTTGCTCATCCATTTACCTATTAAAGGAATTTGATTGTTTACAGTTTTTGGCGATTGTAACACTGCTGGAAACGTTCATGTACAGAGGTTGTGTGCACATATCAGTTCTCAAATCAAACCAATTGCTGGACTGTAGGGTAAGACTAAATTTAACTCTGTCCAAAACAACCAAAGTCTCCCCCAAATTACAGTATCATTTTGCTTTACCACAAGCTACATCATTGCCAGAAACTGTTATTGTCATTTTTGAAAATTTTAGCCATTCTAACAGGTCTGAAGTGATAGCTTGTTACTTTAGTTTTTATTTTATAGTTGAGAAATGATACTGAGCCTCTTTTCTTTTTTTTTTTTAATGTTTTATTTATTTCTAGGAGAGAGAGAGAGAGAGAGAGAGAGACAGCGTGAGCAGGGGAGGGTCAGAGAGAGAGGGAGTCACAGACTCTGAAACAGGCTCCAGGCTCTGAGCTGGTAGTCAGCACAGAGCCCGACTCGGGGCTCGAACCCACGAACGTGAGATCATGACCCAAGTGAAAGTCAGACGCTTAACCGACTAAGCCACCCAGGCGCCCCTTGAGCCTCTTTTCATATGTTTTCTTGCCTTCTATATATCTTCAGTGGTGAGGTGTATGTTCAAATCTTTTGCCCATTTTTAGATTGTTTGTTTTCCTATATTTGAGTTTTAAGGTGTCTTAGTATATTTTGGGTATCAGTCATTATCAGAATATGTGTTTTGCAAATCTTTTATCTTAGCCTATTGCTTGTCTTTTGATTTTCTTATCAGTGTCTTTGCAGAGTAGACATTTTTAATTTTCATAAGGTCTAACTTATTATTTTTTTGTTTCAGTAATTTTGTTTTAGTCTTGTATTTAAGAACTGTTCAGGGAATCCTAATAGACTTTTGTCCTATGTTTCCTTCTAGAAATTGTATTATGCATTTGGATCTATGTTCCATGTTGAATTAATTTTTGTGAAAGACGTGATATTTTTTTCAGATTTCTGCTCATCTTTTTTTTTTTTTTTTTGAATATGGATACTCAGTTGTCCCAGCACCATTTATCAAAAAGACTATCTTTTTTCAACTGATTTCTCTTTGGGCTTTTCAAAACTCAGTTGACTATAGGCATGCGGGTCTATGTCTCATCTCTACTGATGGGTCTTGTGTTTCTTACACAACACTCAGTCTTAAATACTGTAGGTTTAGAGTAAACCTTGTATGTGGTTCCTGCAACACTGTACTTATAATAATGTTTCAAAATAGAAAGTTTAGGGCAAAGTTCTTTTAAATTAGGGGGAAGTAAAAAAAACAGTCAAAAATTCTTCAAGTCTTTAATTCTATAGTTACTTTCCACAGTGACAAGAAGAAAATCCAAGCAATCATTTTTAGAGAAAGCAAATTAATGGAGTTAGTGCATGTGTGTGTGTGTGTGTGTGTGTGTGTGTGTGTGTGTGTGTGTGTGTGTAAGTCTGAAATATAAAGATCTCCAACAAAATTTAAACTAATTTGTGGATGGGTGCCTGGCTGGCTCAGAGCATGTGACTCTTAATCTCTGGGTTGTGAGTTTAAGCCCTATGTTGGACATAGAGATCACTTTAAAAAAAACAACTAATTCTTTGCAAGGTAGATTTATGAATATTTACTGAGGGAAGCAGCAGTATTTGGTCTAATAGTGAGTACAAAGTGACTGTAAAGGTCAACACATAAATTTATAACATTCTAGAAAAAATAATAGAAAATGTAACACAGTTTGAGATACCATTTTCATTAATATTAATCTATAAACTACCTAGGATTAATTAGGGTTAGAACACTTTATGTATAAATTGTAAAAGCCAATTAAGTTATACAAAAGAGTGAATAAATGGAGAAACATAACATTGTAAATATATCCATATCCCCCAAATAAATAAAGTTTAATACAATCCACTAATAGCTGAATGATATTAGAGAGATAGTGGACAACATCTTTCAAAAATATACATGAAAATAAAGAAACAAGACTCATCCAACCTTGTAGAAAGGACTATTCTGTAGCCACAGTGATGGGGACAGAGTGGTAGTTTTAAAGCAGTGATTTCCAACTAGGGGTACTTTTGTAGTTCAGGGTACATTTGGCAATTGGGAGACACTTTTGGTGTCACAACTGGGGAGAGGGGTGAGTTATAAGCATATAAGAGAGGAAAGTAGTAGAGTCTAGGGATGCTGTTAAATACTCTATAACACACAAGCAGTCCTCACAACAAAGAATTATCCAGCCGGGAATGTCAGTTATGTTGAGGTTGAAAGATCCTGCCATAAAAGAATAGAAAAACTATATTGCCAACAGATAATGGAAAATTTGGCTCACCCTATACAGAAAATAAAACGGTATCACTACTACTCAGATTAAGTTAACAATGTCTCCAGATGGATTAAAGATCTATCTGAACATAAATGGCAGAAATATGACACCATTGTAGAAAAACATAGGGACTATTTTTTGGTGTGGAAATTCTTCCTACTATGAAATTGGAAGAGGCCCCATAGGAAGAGTTGATAACAACAACTTTAGTATTTATGTGGTTGCTTCTTTGTTAAAAGCCATCAGAGCTATCTCAATTTCTAGCAGGTAGTGTTCAAAATTTCAGCCCGTTTGTCCCTGATGAAATATGGTCATACTTTGGAAATACTTCCATTTTCTCTGCCTCTCTCGGCCCCTGTTGGGGAGTTAGTTGCTCTGTATTTTATACATGCTGAGCTATCACGGCACTTACAATTATGAATTAATTTTCTTTCAAATCAAAGTCCTTCCTTGCTGGGGCGCCTGGGTGGCTCAGTTGGTTAAGCACCCGACACTTGATTTCAGCTCAAGTCATGACTTCAGGTTTTGTGAGTTGGAGCCCTGGGTCAGACTCAGTGCTGATGGTGAGGAGCCTGCTTGAAATTCTCTCTCTACCTCTCTCTCTGCCCCTCCCCTGCACGTGTGTGGGTTCTTTGTCTCTCAAAATAAAGAAATACACATTAAAAAATGTTCTTCTTTGCTACCAGACCAAGGGTTTCTCCTGAGACGGACTGCGCTCTCTCCATTCTTACCCCAGTGCTGAACACAATGCCTGCTTACCAGGCCGACTGGACCCATGCTTTGATTAAATGAATTGATAAGCCTCTGCCATTGGCATCTAATCACTATTCTTCACTCTCAAGGCTGCCTAGGATGGGCAACAATCAATCACATATGTCTGCAAACTCAGATATAGTCAGCAAAAGTTCATTTCTGCTTCTCAGTTATCCGAGACTATTAACAGCCTCATCAAACAATGACAACTGAAACATTTTGAAAGAAATACAGTTGAATAAAGTAACAGAGGATGCAATACTCCCAGAATCAAATGGACCTCAGAATGTACTATGTATCATTAAACATTTTACAAAGCAGTTGAAATCGTGACCTATCTCCAAGTCAAAAGCATTTCCGTGTTTGTTCTCATACGGATTAATCACATATTAATTGTACCTAAATCCCCATGTTCATGTTTATGTTAATCAGAGATGAATTCTCAGCACCTTACCTACCTTTGAAACAAAGATGTGCGAGAGTAGATGCCCGTTGTCCTGTTGGCACCTTAGGTCATATTCTTGGCAAAATAAGAATATGCATTTGAAGTTACAAATGAGAGGGGCTTGTTAGGTTTGCATTTAAAATCTTCAGCAGTTCAAGGGGCGCCTGGGTGGCTTAGTCGGTTAAGTGTCCGACTTTCGCTTAGGTCATGATCTCACGGTTCGTGGGTTCAAGCCCCACATCGGGCTCTGTGCTGACTGCCAGCTCAGAACCTGGAGCCTGTTTCAGAGTCTGTGACTCCCTCTCTCTCTGACCCTCCCTGCTCACGCTGTCTCTCTCTCTCTCTCCTAGAAATAAATAAAAAAATAAAATAAAATAAAATAAAATCTCCAGCAGTTCTTACAAACAAGCACTTAATGTCCAGTTCAAGGAGGCTCCGCTGGCTTTACCATTGCCACAGGATGGGGTTCCTGGGAGGGTTTCCAGTCATCCTTTGTGGCTCTATTACATAATGATTGGTTTCTCCTGGTAGTGAGAAGCCCTCAAAGTCTTAGGAGTTATACAGCAAGCCTTGTATTTTCAGAACACCCTGTTTTCTTCCAACAATAGCTGATTTCAGAGAAGGTGGGAGAGAGAAGCCCACTGGCTCCAGAAGCATAAGAACGTTTATCCCAGCTGTTGCAAGATCTATCAACGTTTGTGCGAAAGCAAAGTGATACATCACCTAAGTTTGTTTTCATGGGGATGAGATGCAAAACATACTTAAGCATCTA
Source organism: Proteles cristata cristata (assembly GCA_017311185.1). Classification (NCBI taxonomy): domain Eukaryota; kingdom Metazoa; phylum Chordata; class Mammalia; order Carnivora; family Hyaenidae; genus Proteles; species Proteles cristata. The sequence continues at coordinate 90,319 of JAESUZ010005354.1, forward strand.
ATTCTCTTCCTGTGCTAATTTCCTGTAAAGGTTTTCTTTCTCACTGAGATTTCCAAGAAGTTAACCTGAAGGACTGCATTAGAATTTTCACAAAGAAGCAGGTCCCCAGCACTTTCACTGGGGTGAACTGTGGGACTGGGCTGGTGGGTTGGAAGGTCATTTTATCCAGTATGAGTTGTGAGGGCTTTTCTTAGCCAATAGTGATCAGTAATTTAGCCTGTGGAGGCCTATAGCAGATGGGGTGGACTATGGTAAGGAGATGTAGGATGGGAAAAAGACTCTTGGAGCTCATGTGGAATTGCCCTGGAAGGAACACCATCGCATACCCAGCCGATGGCCCATTGCAAAACTGGAATTATTGCCAATTCCAGCAGTGAATGGAATTAAAGGTAATACAAATGCTGCATTGCTAAATGCCAAAAGGTCAAACTTTGTGCTTTATCTCAGAAAATGTACCTATGGAATGCCACATAGGGCAAATTTTACACCCAACTTATCCTGAATCTCACGGCAAAGTATTGGTCACAAGGTCTGACATATCCCATTGTGCGTTCATAATGGAATTAGTCTTTTTGGAGTAAAACAGGAAAAAACAAGACCCTTATCTCTGAGATGCTAAGTGAGATCAACATTACCCATACATTTGTGGATTATTCTGGTTATTGGTTCTTATGTTTCTGTTAACTATAATTTACTTGTTTTTTAAATAGTTTTATTTATTTCTAGGAGAGAGAGAGAGAGAGCGTGAGCAGGGGACGGTCAGAGAGAGAGGGAAACACAGACTCTGAAATAGTCTCTGAGCTGGCAGTCAGCACAGAGCCCGACGCCGGGTCCAAACCCACGAACCGCGAGATCATGACCTAAGCGAAAGTCAGACCCTCAACCGACTAAGCCACCCAGGCTCCCCAACTATGATTTACTTTTTAACCGCAGCTTTGCTTTCCACCATAATAAAAAATAAAGTCAATTGAATCTCGGGAAAGAAATTTGAAAAGTACGAGACATTTAACAGTCTCAGGAGACAGCACCTACAGAAGAGATAACACGCCTACAGGATGCACACTAAGAATTATTTAACTGTTGAATAAATAAGAGTTGGAATTTTTAAAAAATATTTTATTTATTTCTGAGAGAGAGAGAGACAGCGAGAGCAGGGGAGAGTCAAAGAGAGAGGGAGACACAGAATCCAAAACAGTCTCCAGGCTCTGAGTTAGCTGTCAGCACAGAGCCCGACGCGGGGCTTGAACCCATGAACTGTGAGATCATGACTTGAGCCGAAGTTGGATGCTTAACCGACTGAGCTACCAGATGCCCCTATGAGTTGGAATTTTGAGGGCAATTTTCAGCTAATGAAGTCATTCTGGTGTAAGATTGCTGGGCAAATCAGACAACAATTCAGCAACAGAGAACTAAATTTTCATTTCTCTGAGAGCATAAGTGGACGTGAGTCCTTTCTCACTGCCTTATGAGAGACAGGGAAACAGACCCAGAGAGAGCTTACCACTTGGGGATAGTAGAAGGCTTTTGTGGTTAACATTGATGTCTCAACCTTGCCCAGCCATGAATGGTCCACTGTGTCCAGCAACAGAACCAGTATACATTTTGCCTAAGCCAGGCACTCCCACGTGGATGCAATCAACCCAAACTCCCAATCAGGATGGAAGCCGGAGAGGTCTCTTCTTGGAAATGTGGCCTCCCCATGAGATCAAGTTTCCTTGGTCTGCTAAAGAATCCATAAGATTCTGTCTGGAAGGTACAGACATTCTACCCTCACTGTCATCAACCTCCAGGACTTGGGAGCTGGGATAAACCTTGAGGATTCATCCCTTCCCATCAGCTCGTTCAAAGATGGGGAAAGGGAGGCCTCGGGAGACTAAGGGACTTTCTCATGATTTATATGTTGAGTTCAGGACCACAGTGCTTGGGATGAGACCCCAGTCCACTGACATTTTCCCCCAACACCCAGTCTTGGATGTCAAAATTGGGCTTCTACTTTGGATTTGAAAAGATATCTTTATCATCAGAGAAACCTTGGAAACAATATCTTTTTGGGGCGCCTGGGTGGCTCAGTCAGTTGAGCGTCTGACTTTGGCTCAGGTCGTGATCTCACCATTTGTGGGCTCGGGCCCCGTGTCAGGCTCTGTGCTGACAGCTAGCTTAGAGCCTTGGGGCTGCTTCAGATTCTGTGTCTCCCTCTCTCTCTGACCTCCCCTGCTCACACTGTCTCTCTCTCTCTCTCTCTCTCTCTCTCAGAAATAAATTAAAAAAAAATCTTTTTCTATAAATTACAAAGCAAGGGCAAATTTTATCCTTGAAAAACAGTAAGTATGGTGTATACAGCCTTAGGAATTAAAAAACAAACAGATGCAACCAAGAAATGAAACAAATTGTCCATAGTCTGAATATAGAAGAACAATTGTGGCTAAAAAAGCTGTAGGTGTAGAAAAGTTTTCCCTCTTCCCTTCCAGGTTCTTTGGCAGATCTAATAATTAAATTGACATAAGACAGATTAACAGGAAGAAAACAAATTTTGTATGTTTGGGATCCCCATTAAAATATGAGAATTCCCAGCAGTCACGTAATTGAAGCTTATATTCTATCCTGAGCTAAGGAGAAGGGGTTTCAATGGGATGGAAGACAATTCATTGGAAGCTGAGAAGAACAGATGTTTAGTAAACAAATGTTTCCATGCCATGCAGGTAAGTCTTTTGGAAAATGTTGTATTTAGTAATAGCTTTCTTCCTGGTAAAGGCCTCTTATATAAATTCTCTCAGGCAGTGAAGGGAGAGGTAAAAAGCTCTTCCTGAGTCTGATGAACCCTGATTGATTTCAGCTTGAAATAATCCACATACCAAAGTGGCATGTTCTGCCACCCTCAAAGCCATGCATCATGGTGGCCAAATCCTTGTCTACCTTGAGCTGTAAGGCCAGAGGCAATCCACGCACCTCTGCCATCACACTTCACACTTACCCAAGCAACTCTAACCACCTGATCATTTCCAGATGTGGAACCTCTGAAGAGACCTAATCGTCTCCTTGTGAAACTCATCCTACCTGAAGTGTGATGTAAGATAATGAGACACCCATTTTACCCCCACCCGATTCACCTGCATGGAAAGGCAGCATCTGTTTACTGATGAGAGAATCCACAGAAAATGTTCAAGACCTCCGCCCATCTCAGAAAGAATGAGCTCATGTCAGTCATGAAACTCTGAGCCTAGAAACATAATTTCCACACCAAGCCAACTAGATTCCTTATTTCCTGAGCCATATGCTCACTTCTTAGCTGAAATATCCTGTGAGTGGTTGTCAAGAACTAAGGTTTGCTAAATTTGTGTATTTTTGCTTTTCTCTTAGCTCAAATTAGAAACATATGTTCACTACCTCGGCCTACAAATAGTTCAGCATGAACTGTTTTCCTCATTTTATTCAGCGCAGATCAAACAGTTATCATTTCAAAGTCGACCTGCAAAGAAATGCGACATGCACAACTTATTTTATTAATTGTGTTTCTTTGCAAACCAGCAAATGAACTCAATTAACTGAAATATGGCCATCGTCTTAGTGCCTTAATTAGTCCTGCCTTCAGGTAGGAGATGCTAATGGCGTCATTAAGCTGCGGAAGCCACATGAAGAGCCTCTGAGACCCAGAGTTCATGTTTGAAGTAGGGGCTGATAATGGGATCTGGGACTTTTCATCTCTAGAGTCCTGTCTTTAATGGGGCCATGGCTGCAGCCGAGAATAATTGTCATCCGAAGGCAGCTCGTCGCAAAGTCCAAGGAGGACTGGATGAGCTGACGCAAAAGTCTCTCCTAAGTCAGCCCACCTCTACTGACTGCTTTCCTGTAAGGGTGGTGAATCAGGAGCAGTGAAGGGGACCAGAAAGCTCAGGTGTCATTTAGGGCCACTTAGAAAGGCACATAGCCACATCCTGGTTCAAAAGTGATGCTATAGGTTGATAGGAGTCTAGAAAGCAAGCTGGGACTCAGGTGACAAAAGAAACAGCAAGTATCACAGTATTATAGTCCAAAAGCTGAGAAAAAAGGGAACTCAGATTTATCATGTATCATGTGCTAAGCTCACTTTCTCTTTCCCAAGATAGATAGATATGGACATAAAGATACATCTGTATCTACATACACTCACATATTTTATATATAAAATATATTAAAACATCTTTATTTATACATAGATATATATGTGCACATATATGTACATATGTGTGATTACCTCATTAGTTCTCACAGAAACCCTACGAGATAAGCATTTAAATAATTTTATCAAAAAATTGAGGCTTACGTGGTTGTTACAACTTGTGCAAGATTCTGCAGACGTTAAATGCACAATGAGAATTCATTCTACCTATCTATCATCTATCTATCTATCTATCTATCTATCTATCTATCTATCTATCTATCTATCATCTATCTATCTATCTATCTATCTATCTATCTATCTATCTAATCCTCCTTTCTTATTCAATTATTATTCTGTCTTGTTTCCACAGGTAGAGTGGTACCTGGCACAGATTAGGCTCTCAATAAATGGTGCTGACCAAACTGCCCTTTGACAACCCTGGTGCCCATAATCTTCACCACATCTCCGTGCCTCACCAAAAGAGTTTTGTCCTATAACTTCTGCCCCAGGTTTCTCACCCTAATGACAGAAGTCCCATCTGAGGATAGGACATGATGGGGCTGCCATACTCCTGCCCTGGAAAAGTCAAGGACCTGCATAAATAAATTCCTGCTTATGACCTTAAGAGGCAGGACCAGAGGGATGGTGAACAAGAGACAAAGAATATAAGACAGAGAGGCACGCCGTCTGGGTTACTCAAGATACACGATCCATTGAAGAACATGCAGTACCAAAGTCAGGTACTGGCATAAATCAATTCCTTTGCAACTTGTCTTTTACTTGACCTTGGAGCGGCAGGGACTGTTAAGGAGGATGGAGTAGAGAAGACATGAGTAATAACAGTGTCTGCTTTCAAAAAGTGTATTGTTGCTCACTCATTCATTCACTCCATACGTTTGCTGACTGTGCCCCATCCTGCAGGGTGAGAAAACAAAAACAAAAACAGAAATAGAGTGGGAAAAAGTCCTCACTGCCTTCTAGAAGCTTCTATCTTCACAGTCCCTTGTGTCTGTCCATCTCAGCACAGCCAGCTCTCCTGTGAACCATACTTGGTGACACTAGGCAAAGTCAAGCATTTGTGGAATTTTTAGAGACTCATCCAGGCTGACTCCTGATCTGAGACTCTTCGTTCTGATATTCCTGTCAGTAACTGACACTGTAGCTCTTTCTGCATGCCGGCATTATCTCACAGGAATCCTGTTACTCTCTCCATTTTACAGCTGAAAAATGTAATCTCATGTCTTATCTCAGATTCTCACTGACCCTCCATTTCCTGGTTTTACCCCCAGCTCTGATCCCTCCCCTTGAGCCCTGACACTCTTTTCTGTATCTTACGGAGCTTACATCCCGCCTTGGGGATCCTGTTTCCAGGCACCCCTGTTCTGGATTTTTCCTACAAGCTTCAGAAGGAAAACACACCTTTGCCAGACCCCCATTGCAGAGCCTCCCCCTCCTCACTAGAGCAGGAGATTCAGCCATTTATAGCATGAGTTATAAGACCTACACTTAATACACAATGGTGGAGTTTTTCAAGCAGGTTACAGATAAAAGCTAAGCTAAATACAATGCAGAGTAGAGGCAGTATACACACCATTTTCTGGAGCCATTGGACAAAACGTTATGGAGAAAGAGAACATTACCATGTGCAGTGGGGAACAGGAACCTAATGAATTCAGGAAATAGCCAACAGCCTAACGCAAGAGCAAGTGACAGTAAAGGAACAAGTCATCTAAGACAGATGGAATAGGGAAGAGCTTTCCAGGCAAAAGGTTTTCACAAAATATAGACTGAACTGGTGGAAAGAGTCCAATTTCCTGTCCTGGGAAAGTTTGTGAAATATCTACATTCTAGCATCTTTCTTTAATCTCATGTTTCAAGCCACTACATAAAAGCCTGAGGAATAATTGAAAGACACTGTGCCACATATTATTTATATAGAAGTCAAATTTTTAAAGTTTAAATATTTCAGGAAAACATTTTCTTCTGATTTATCAACATGGAGAACACACACAGCATTAAAGAGAATTAATCTCCAGATTCCCACTCATGATGTAGGTGGTAAGCTCAGATAACCCTGATACGACAAGGGCTAGTTATCATTTTACAGAGCAGCTGGGGTGGTGAGTGGGTATGGAGAGCCCTTACTAGTCCCTCTGCATGTGATGGGAACTGGGAACCATTACCCAGTTTGTTATAATAGGTGTTAAAGGAAGTCCTTCTGGCAAAAGGAAAATGATAATCAAGTGGGTAGGTTACCAAGGAGTGAGGAGCCCTGGAAATGGTAGCCACATGTGTAAATATATAAAACTGTCTGAAAATGTTATTTATATCTCTTTAAAAGATAATAGGCTATTTAAACAAAAAGTAACAAAAAATAGTCTAGAGTTTAAAATGGAGGTAAAAGTAAAGTATGTAACAACCAAGGGGTAAAGGTTGGGAGGAGAGAGATGGAAGCACAATTGACCTTGAGCAACACGGGTGTGATCTGTGCATTTTTTCCCCTAGAAATACAGGACTATAAATGTATTTTCTCGTTGTTATCATTTTCTTATTTAAAAAACAAAAATAATTTAAATGTGGTGTTTTTTTTTTTTTCTTTTAAGAGAGAGAGAGAGGGAGGGAGAGAAGATCTGAAACAGTCTCTGAGCTGACAGCACAGAGCCCGATTCAGGGCTCAAAATCACAAACTGGGAGATCATGACCTGAAACGAATTGGATGCTTAACTGACTGAATCACCCAGGTACCCCTCTTCATTATCATTTTCTTAATAACATTTTCTTTCTTCTAGGTTACTTTAAGACTACCGTACATGATACATACCACATACAAAGTATGTACTGACACTTATTGTTACCAGTAATGCTTCTGGGTCACATTAGGCTACTAGTAGTTATGTTCTGGGGGAGTCAAAAGTTATACGATTTGTGCCTGTGCAGAGGGTTGGCGCCCCCTATCTTTCAGGTAGTTCAGAGATCAATTGTATGCTACTGTGAGATTTTTTCACTATGTGGGAAAATATCACCTGAAGAGTGCCTGTGCTAACTTCTACATGCCCATTTGAATCACAACAACAAAAATGTAGTAAAGGAGAAAAAAAGAACAAATAATAGCAGATCGCAAGTGACAGACACAGACTTAACTCTATCAACAATCACATTAAGTATCCATTGTCTAAACATCCAAATTAAAGGAAAAGATTGTCATAGAATGAAAAAGACTCAACTATACGCTGCCTGCACAAATTTAATTAAATGATCCAAATAAATCAGTGGAAAGGAAGAAAGTATGCCATGCTAACATGAATTAAAGGAGAGCTGGATTGGTTATTTTGGTTTCAAAGTGCATTTCAGAGAAAAGAATATTATCAGGTATAAAGGAAGCCAGTCCTCAATGACAGTGAGTCAATTCTCAGTTCATCAAGCAGACATAATGGATGTAATCATTTATGATCATCGTATGCTTCAAGCAGTGATCGCAGTTGTATATACTTGGTCAGACTTCAGGGAGCCAACCTCTCCGATTTCTTACCCGAGGATGCATTTCTGTGACTTTGAGAGCTGGGTGGACAAAGGAGACTGGTAGACTCAGCATTCAGTTCGATATTCTACCATTATTCTCCTGTTTCTGGAAAGCTATCTTGTCTCCAAACACGTCTGAAGTTCCCCAGTGTACAATCCCACAGGTTTGCCTTTTAAAAAGCACGAACCTCTATTATTTTGCCATGATTGGGAAGGGCAGCCACTTCTTACATGGATTTGGAGCTGGGATCTCCAGGAATCGATTTTCTTCTCTAACAGCTTTCGATTAATCTTCCTTATTTGCATTCGGTGTTTCTCTGTCAGTGTTTAATTAGGGGAGCAGAAGCACTGAGTTATGGGGTGTGTGAATTATTATTGAAATCAGATTTGACACAATTATGAGAGAATCTGGAGATGTGAAACTCTAAACAGGGAATGGCGGCTGAAGACGAGACACCCTCCAACCTGTCTGAGAAAGTCCGCTCATCCAAGGCTGATGTCGGCTGCTAAGAGCTGCTACTGGACCAGGGCACTCCAGACAACAGCACATCCTCAGAAGGAGCAAAGCAGCCGCGAACATTGGGGTGGGGCATGGCATTATCAGCCAAGTCTTGGTGTTCTCCCTTTGGACATGAATGATTCAGCAGAACACCAGTATGATTATGGACAAAGAAAGAAAAAACAAAGAGCGTCTGTAATCATGTCTAAATGCAGGCAAAACATGAATATCATCCAAACCACCATTACTAACATGTCCGTCCTCCAGCTAATATAAACGATTGTTCTTCCTTATCAGTTATAGCTTTCGCCTCATGGTAGTCTGCCCTCCCTATAGCTAAGATTTATTAAGATACCACTCATGCATAGGATTATCCTTACTTTTGGACTGCACCCAACAGAGAGTGACAGAGAGCCCCACTTCATTAAACTCTCCCAAATCACCAACCAAAGCCCAAATTCTATAAGATCTTTCTAACACCCGCATCCAGGGCACCTGTGGAAGTCCCCCATGGTGTGCAGAAGCCCTTGCAGCAATAAGTAACAAACTTATTATACTTTAAGTATAAGCGATTTCTTGGACAGAGCTATATGAGAGAGAAACACATTTCTATTATGTTAACCCACCAGAATCTGGGATTTACTCCATTTGAAATATTCAAGTCCTGTTATTAGTGTTTCCCTACCTAACAATGTGAATATGCCCTTCATTTGTGGAAAATATTTCAACCAGCATTCATTCTTTCCTGTAACTGACAAATGTTAGGATTGTTGGTTTTGCTTAACAATCATCACAAAGATGAAAAGTTAAGTAGCACACACTCTGTGGAAAGGGGGCTCAGATTAAGTGACAAAGCAGGAAACCCTAATCCTTGAAGTCAAAAATTAGGGAACTTTTTCTATAAAGGGTAAGAGTAAATATTATCAGTTTTATGGACCTCAAAGATCTCTGTTGCATGTATATATGTATTTTAACAACCCTTTAAAATGTAAATATCATTCTCAGCTCACACATTGCAAAATGACAGACCTTGAACAGGATCTGGCCCATGGATCAAGTTTACCAATGTCTGTTCCATGTGACTGTAGGATCTGGGACATGAATATTATCCTGATGAGTAAGACCCCTCCAAGGGCCATGACTTGGACACACTCCACTTTAAGGCTATCCACTCCTTGAAGGCAAGAATCCTGTTTTATGCTTTCATCTAAACCATTATTTCACTTGACAGAAGGCTTTAAATTTATTCCATTTTGACTCTTCTATTGCTATGTGCAAAGCTCTATGTTAGGCACTCTAATCTTAAATATAAAACATGTATTCTTCTCCACAAATGAAACTGAAATGAATTGAACTAAAATTTAGCTATTTAATTTGCGTTATATGGGTAAGATTGCAGTGGTAATTCCAGGAGAGAATACTAAGTATTTTATAATCTCTTATTCTGTCATGGCACTCTTGCTAGTAGCAATAGTCATTGCTGTCATTGGTGCTATCATTGAATGCCAATATCATTTTCAATTGTTAATATATAGATATGGAAGATTCAGTGAGAAAAAGTAATGCTTATTTTTTCCCACTGACTTGATACATCCAGAAACAAGGTGAAAATTGTATAATTTTATATGAGGCTTCTAATGAATAGACATAAAAAATAATATAAATTTTGCCCAAGATATGGCGATGTCTCCTCGAGATGTATTTTTATCTTCTCCAACTCATTCTAAAACCTAGTTGTGTATCCAATTATCCTGCACATAAAAGTTCCCTCATAAAGGTTGGAAGTTGGGCGAGTCTGGGTTCCCAGAGAAAGTTGGGGACTAAGACACAGGAGGGGCCATAGTGTCCTTGGTCCCTTGAGTTATGATTAAGTTCTTTATACATAATGTCTGGCTATCCCTCCTGCTAGAATGAATGCGTTGGCATTCCACTTTATGAGCAAAATCTGTAGCATGTGGTTTGTGCCTGCTGACGTGTGTAACACAAAAGCTATCGTGAATATTAATACAACCAATTCTCATGCCAACATCCTTTAGTTAGTTTGGAAACTGGGGACACAAAGAGTGCGTGCAGATTTGTGACATCATAATGGAATCCGAGTCTCTATGATTAGTGAATAAATCCCTAGCTGACGTGTGTGCTGAACTAAGGTCTGTGTGTGTGTTATTTGTCTACTTTATTCTATGCATCATGTGTCAGGGTTTTCAGCGCTGGCTCTTTGAATGGCTACAACTTCCCCTAAGGAGCTTGTCTGCCTGTAGAAATACCTCCATTAAACTGAATCCAAATTTTCATGTGAATAAATACAACTGAACAGATCCGCAGTGAAGGAAAAAAAATAGGATTATAGCAAAGAAACCCTGTGTAATGAAATCAACACTGGCTTTGCCACTTACCTGCTATTTAGGTTCTCGATGACAATAGAGTACGTCCAGAGCACACATTGCAAAGCTTTGTGGGAATAAAGATCCATTTCTAGCCTTGAACTTCTTATGTGTCTACTGTGTCCACGAGTTTCTTCCTTTGCTTTCGAATTTCTCTTTCTAACGTCTGTAGCTGATTCTCACAGGACATAATTTTTATAGAATGCACAGTGTGGGGATAGAGATTTCTTCACTCTATTGGGGTCTCTGAGATTATTATCAGTATGTGGAAGGAACCGTCCTGTGTTCTGAAATAGACTGTTGACAACAATCTTGCCAGTTTGTGCCTAGAGAAATTAAAAGGCAAAAGATGTTTTTAGAGATATCATGCTTATTAAGAGCTACAGTATCATGAGGATGGCTGCAAATCTACTAGCGTTAGTCATTAGAATGATTCTACAAAAAGAACTACACTCACCTCTATTATGAAATATATGCTAAAACGTCACATTTCAAATGGCAGTTGAATAGTTATTTTTGTAAAGTATTTTTGATAAATAGCCAATGCTATTGCTAGTCTTTTAAGCCTCATTGGTTAACCCACAACTTAAATGTATTTATTTGAATAAGTATGAGTGAAAAATAAATCTATAGGAGCACCTGGGTGGCTCAGTCAGTTAAGCGCCTGACTTTGGTTCAGGTCATGATCTCATGGTTCGTGAGTTCGAGCCCCACATCGGATTCTGTGCTGGCAGCTCAGAGCCTGGAGCCTGTTTTGGATTCTGTGTCTCCCTCTCTCTGCCCCTCCCCTGCTCATGTTCTGTCTCACTCTGTCTCAAAAATAAACTATAAAAAATTAAAAAAAAAGAAAAAGAAATCTGTATAAGAGACAAACATACACAAGTACTCTAAATATATAAAGTGGCTAAGTTCAAATAAATAAATCTATCAATAGACAGCAACTAAAATTTATCAACTTCTTTCTTAAATTAGATATTCTTTCTGACAGTCCTAAGTATGTGTTCTAAATAATAATAATTAAAATAATTTATGAGAGCTGCATTTTAGGTTTCATGGAAACCTTATTTATTATAAAGGAAAGGGACTATAAGGAATTAAACAACTATCATAAACACCGAGAGAGAGAGGTATAGAGAAGAACAAAGAAAACTTAATATGTCAAACTGGGTGCTCGCATCGTCCAACCATCTGGCTGGGGAAGCCCCATGGTAAACATGTGGCTGGAAGTCCTGATTCAGGGTCTTCAGTGAGTGTCCTCCCCTCAGCTGATACTTTGCACTAGCTACTCCCATCAAAACAATATATACACTACTAGTGTTTGATCTATGGTTAGTCATTAAGTGTGCCTAAGTGCAATCTCAAGCGAGTTGGTTTTTCTGTTTTTCTTACCTTACCTCACAATCGTAGGAACCTGGGTATAGTCTGTTTATTCTTCTTCCTTCCCTGATTGATTCCAGGGGGCTAGCCTGATCTGGCTTAAGGCAGTGAGGTCAGTTAATCCCTCTTGATGTCAAGAACAAGAGGGCCAATTCTGATCCCTAGGCCAGATACTGAACTCAACCCAACTAAGCACCCCACAATTGTGTATGTGTGACTCTGGGCAGACGGTGCATGACAAGTCACAAAAACAACTTTTATACAGAACAGTATGTAAATGGCACGCACTCTTCTGTCCCAATACAGGGTCTAACCACTGAATCATCTTTTGACCTGCCGATTTATGCAATTTTGATAATTCTCTCTTTTCCTCCATTCTGCGTATTCTACTCTTGTTAGTTAGATCATGATTCTCTCACACATATGTTACTCCAAAAGCCCCCTCAGCAATCTTTACTCTCCTGATCCCACTCAACCTAAATCCACACAGCACACTGCCATTACCTCCAACATGCTCCATTTAGTCATTAGACATTTTGGAAAGGTATCTAATTATAAGGCACCATTCTTCCCAGGCACAATAGATGAGCCATGCAAGGTGCTTGCTATGTACCTCTCCCACTTCTGCGAACCTGGGTGTGTGCAACTTGTCCCTAAGATTTTAGGAAACTACTTGCATAGAGATCTGTGTACTTTCTGGTGGCCCCATTCTCCTTCCAGACACAGAGCAGTCAAGGTTGCTTTGTCTCAGAAAAAGGTAGACCATGCCAACCTGGGTGATATTGTCCACAAGGGGATGAAAATTAGTGGGAAGCAAAAAGCATTATATATGGAAAGCATTAAAATTTATCAGGTAATTAATAAACAAAGAAATAATTAACTAATCTTAATGATAGTTACTGTTTGAATGTCACGTATGGATCTGTTTTCAGGCTGAAATTCTTTTTAAAAAAATTTTTTTTGATGTTTATTTATGTTTGAAAGAGAGAGAGACAGAGTGCAAGTGTGGAAGGGGCAGAGAGAGAAGGAGACACAGAATCCGAAGCAGGCTCCAGACTCTGAGCTGTCAGCACAGAGCTCAACGCGGGGCTCGAACTCATGGACTGAGAAATCACGACCTGATCCAAAGCCGGCTGCTCAATAGACTGAGTCACCAAGGCATCCTTAGGCTGAAATTCTTCCATTTTTCCTTTAGAGCCACAAAACAACCTTACAGGTATTTAGTATTGTCACCACTTTACACTTGAGGAAACTAATACTTGAAAGGCCCAAGTGGCTTATCAGTGGTCACAGAATTAATATCTGAAAGTTAAGATGGTCTCTTTGATTTGAGATTTTGTAATCCTATCCACTAATGTCCCCCAAAGACAACCCATTAAAACCACTATAAATAGAGTCCTGCAAGTGATGTACTATGTGGAGGGTAAATGCATCCCTAAGGCAGGGAGAGAAAACTTCTCAGAAAGGGTACTCATCCCCCATAGGGCACATTACAATGAATGTCAGAATCATGATCTATAGTTGAATTCTAACTCTATGGACAAGTAGAAATTTGTCTTCAGGGATTAAGTATACAAACTATCAACTATTTACATCCATATTGCCACACATTTATGTCAACAATGTATAATTTCACAGATAAGGATTCATCAAGTAAATGCTGCCTGTTAGCCCCTGTTAGATCAGCAAACACTAAAAGGCAATTGCTCTTCTGTGCTAGCCCCTCACAGGCTAGGCTGTGCTGAGGGGGAGTCATCCACACCAATGTATACAGAGGTGGTCCAGGAAAGCATGACCCAGCAAGGTCGGGAGAGGAATCATCATGTCACATGAGTCTCCTTCCATTTGTTCAGATCCATTATACATACCCTCAGCTTCCCTTGCAATAGGGGCTAGTGTCCTCTGAACTTCTACATCACTTAGCGGACATATTGTGCCAGTGTATTCTTCATAAAGAGGTCTGCACAACTAGGCACTGTGGTGAGGCTTTCTTTTCCTGAAAGGTCAGCAATTGAGATGAAAGACCATGAGGAGTTTTTGGATTTCACAGGACCTTCACCGCTGAGACATTGTGACAAACGATTTTCTCTCTTCACTTTGATACTGACTTGAGTTGTGACCTGTTTACACAAAAATCTAAAATAACAACTGCTGATCTCTATGCAAGGCTCATAGACTACTGAAATTATTTTTTTCTCCTCTTTGGAATTAATAGAACACCATTTATATTTCTCCCGATTGCTTAGGAATATTTGAAACATACCCAGGACTTGCAATCTAACTACTCGTCTATGGCTCTAATTGAAAATATTGTTATTTTAAGGAGTTAAAAAATGACTCATTAAAAAAATGCACTTGCTAAAAGTCACATCAGGGGCCTCTTGTCAAAGTAAGAGAGAGGAAGTTGATGTCATCACTGCAACAACGTTAACTTAAAAGTCTTCCTCCTCTGCTTTACTGCAATTTAATCTTTTTTACATGATTTTTTATTTATTTCTGAGAGAGAGAGAACAATGGGCAGGGGAGAGTCAGAGAGAGAGGGAGATACAGAATCTGAAGCAGGCTCCAGGCTCTGAGCTAGCCATCAGCACAGAGCCGGACACGGGGCTCGAACCCACTAACCATAAGATCATGACCTGAGCCGAAGTCGGACGCTTAACCAACTGAGCCACCCAGGCACCCCTGCAATTTAATATTTTAACATCAACACTTAGTATCTGATTAGGTGAATAAATGAATTCATTACATATGAGTAAATGATTAATATACCTTATTGAGGGGCTTTGAGCTTGTACATTGTCTTCATTAAAATAAGCTAGATTTGTTGTCTAAAGGGTTAAAACTAAGCTTCTGAGAAAATAAACTTAGTGGTTAAAATAAGCATGCTCTTTTATTGTAGAGTCCATTTTCCTCTCTTTTCAGGTTAGCTTGGGGTTAATTAATTAAATCTGCATACTGCTGGGCAAAGTCCTTTCCTGATTACTCTCTCTGCTCCCCTCTTTTCCTATTGACTCTGATGGACCTCGAGACCAAAAATAGATACTAATTATTTTCCACCTTTACCCCCACTGTTCAAAGCAGTGCATGGTGTTTTGACTGTGACATTACCACTGAGCTCATTAAAGCCACACAGAATGAATGAACTCGCAAGAGCTAAGATTTTGTTTGAGTTGAACATATAAATAACATGAGGCACACACAAGAAAACAAGTATTGTATAGGAAATGTTACCCACTCTATTTTTAATTAGGGAAGAAGCAAAACAAATAATGCTAATGGGCACCACATAGAGGGTGACACCACCTCAGCAGTTCCAGGGACACCCATCCTTTCCTGTCCTTTTATATGTTGGCACCACTAGCAGTTGCTTAACTCTTGGCCCTCATGCCCAATCCTAAAAGAAACGAAACTTACTGGAGAAATTAGGAGAAAAATAGGTGCCAGACTCAGCAGGCACCTCTGCTGATGGAATTCTGTGAAGACTTAAGATTCCGGAACCATCTGCTAAACCAACTGCACCCAAGGACAGCCTCCTGCTCTGAATGGAGAAGTTTGGGGGCGTCATCCTGGACTCACGTGTGAAAAAGCAGTTCCTAATGAAATAAACAAATACTCTTCGTCTTGAAAAAGAAAGAGAGAAAACAAGAAAAAAAAAAAGACTACCTACACTGAATAAAAATGGAGATCAGTTGACTGGCTTGCAACAAGGAATGTTTTGTGGTCTGCAAATTAAAATTAGGTTTTCTTCATGATATTAACATACAGACAGTGAATTCATTAGCATACATCCTGATACGTCCTGAATGAACAACCTATCATGATTTTTTATAATAGAATTTATAAAGCAATTTTGGATTGACAATCAACTTCTGTATAACATCCCTATGGGATAAAAAAAAACAAATATTTTACTCTTGTTATAGAAGATGAAATCAAGACTCCGAAACTTTCAGTAATTACATAAAGTCACTGTTTATAAATAAGAGAACTGAAATCAGGCTGCTGGTCTCCTAATGTTTACCCAGGGATTTCCTAATGCTTAGTAGTAAAGATGGGTCAATGCATAATATATCCTTGGCCCTTGCAAACAAGGGATTAGGTGCACCCACCCCTGTACAGTAAAAAATCCGCGTATAACTTTTGACTCCCCCCAAAACTTAACTAACAGCCTACTGTTGACTGGAGCCTTATAGATAACATAAACAGCCAATTAACATATTATGTGTGTTACATGTATTATATGCTCTATTCTTGCAATAAAATAAATGAGAGAGAAGAAAACGTTACTAAGAAAATCATAAGGAAGAGGAAATACATTTACAATACCATACTGTATTTATTGGGAGAAAAAGCTGCGTATAAATGGACCAGTGCAGTTCAAGGTCACGTTGTGGAAGAGTCAACTATAGTCAGTGTAATGCTTCATTTTATGTGTTAATTTGGCTGATCCATGAGAAATCTTGATATTTGGTTGAATAGTATTGCAGGAATTTCTGTTAAAGCGTGTTTTAGATTAGATTAACATTTAAGTTGGTAGACTAAAGCAATTTCTCTCTCTCTCTCTCTCTCTCTCTCATTGGTTTGAGTTTTTTTTCTTCTTGAGAACTCTAATATAGTTGGTCTCTCTGAATTAGCAAAATTCTGATTTATAGTTGGCATTAAGTTTCATCATTTGGGATTTTACAAGGCCAAACAGTAGGTGAACAAACCTAAGTGCACATATGTCTTATTTTAACAGAAATTTGTATATAACATATGGTATGGCTTCTGTCCTTGTTAAAGAAATAGGATTATCTCTTAGACCAGAGTTTTTCAATATTCTCATTTGCATTGTCATTGCCTCTAAACTAATTTTGAAAAAGAATTGTCCACTGAAGCATTTTTATATAAACATATAAAATTTGTTAAATACTTTTAAATATTTGCAAAGAATGTATATTTCTTGTTGTGTACTGTGTATTAAGATTAAATCTATTTTCACCAAACTGTTGGAAGTGTAAGTTTGCCTCATTCCTTAGAGGAAAATGTGCAGACAGGTTGATAAGAAGTCCTCATGTTTGCCAAATCAGATTCATATGTTTTCAGAAAATAACTTCATGTTTTATTTCCAATAAACATGATAATAGATAGCACACAATAGTGTTATCACCACTGAATTCTATTTTGAAGACAGGTAGATGATAGATAGATAGTGATACATAGAGAGATGATAGATCTAGGTGGATAGATAGATAGGTAGATAGATAGGAAGATAAATAGAGACACAGAGCCTCTATGTGACTTTTTTTTTCTCTTTTTGCCAAGCCAGATAGGCTACACTTCAATCTTTCTTACTGAAGTTTCTTTTCTTTGCTCTCCTGGGATTCTTCCTTAGAAGTGGAAATTCTAGATCGTGTCTGAGGTTGGTGCCTGGAGGTTTGCACAGCTCAAAGCCATGAACCAGAGGAGGATGGGATGAGTCAGAGCTTTGCTTCCTCTGTAGCCTTATGAAAGGCTACAAAAGACAGAAGAAACAGCCAACCACAGGCTACTCAGGCACACCAAGTTTAGGACACAGTGCATGGGAGTGGAGGGTCTGGAAGTCAACTCCCTAAAAGGGCCTGCAATACCTTTGTCCAAGAAACGGTATTCACTGCAGAAGTATGGAAGTATGGATACCTCACCGGGACAGCTCTTCTTGGCCAGTGTCTGCAAAGTGTATGTTCCTAAAATCTGCAAGGTGCTCCACAAAATAACGGTCCCAAGGCCAATATCAGTATTATACTACAAAAAAGCAATTCAAAGTGTCTATTGTATCATGCCGAAAATACAAAAAGAAGGTTTTTAAAATACTGTTACTAAACCACAAGAGACTGCTGGAAATAAAATTACAGGTCAACTTTTTGTGTATATACATATAAAAATCCTTAAAAAATATTAGCAAACTGAGGTCAGCAAATTAAAAAGTATAAAGCCAAATTAAATTTATGGCAAGAATTCAAGTTTGGTTTAACAATTGAAAAACAAAAAATATAATTAGTAATAATAGATTAAAGGAGAAAGATGAATATCTTGCTAGATGAAGAATTAGCATCATAAAATTCCATACCCATCACAATGAAAACCTTTGTCTATTGAGAATAAAAAGAAATGTTTCACAGAAGTTTATACTATGCAGAGAATGTATACTCCTTATGTAAACGATATAAAGAAAAAATAAGGAAAGTTAGAAAACTCATTTTATGAGGTATGGTTATAATCTTGATAGCAGAATAAAATAAAAAAAAATGGGTCACTTTCATGTATAAACACAGAAGCAAAAATTCTCAATAAAATATTAATAAATTAAATCTAGAAATGCAAGTAAAGTTAAACATTATGATTAGTTAGAGCTCTTTCCAGGAATTGTAGAATGTTTTAACATTTAAAAAGTTTATTTTTTTTACATTTAACTAATTAAATGAGAGAATTTATAGGATCATCTGAAAATACATAGATAAATAAGATTCAGCAACCATTTAAGATTGGTAAACTTCTTGACAAACTATAAATAGTAAAGAACTTCTTAAATTATAACAATATGGTCACTAAAACTGAAATAAATTATACTCATAACATTAAACCATTAAAGCAATTCCCATAAAATTTAAAACTGGAACCATTTTTGTTATGCAACAATGTGCCTAAAGTTCTTAGCCTGAAAGAGAGAGAAGTATATTGGTTAATTACAGAAAATATATTTGGTAAACATAGAACAATTTTAAATATAGACAGACTATTAGGGTAGATAAGAGTTTAGGCAATGAATTTTGGCTGTATGATTAATATAGAAAAACAAATACATTCCTAGTAATCTGAAATTACCAAATTAAAAATAATTTAACAAGGAAAGTAATTCAGAATAGTTGCCAGAGTCTTCAGTAGTAAGGAGAATATAAACATTTTTATGGATAAAAATTATAAAATTTTATAAAATATTAGAAATACTGAAAAAATTAATGTAGGCATATACCATTTCATGGATGAGAAGATTTAGTATTTCAATATTATTAATCATCTCCATATGAATATACAAATTAAGTGAAAACCAATTAAATCTTAAAAGAATTTTCCATATAACATACTCTTTCTAAAATTCACTAGAAGGGAAAATACATCCAATATAATGATATAAAGTAATATGGAAATCTTGGTTGTCCTTCAAGATATCCACTGATATTATAAAGCTGCTTTGTTAAGGAAAAAAGTTTAGAAATATTCTATCTATGACGGAAATCTGGTATATGAGAGAGATTGCATCTTGGATCTGTGGGTAAATGAAGAAATACTTCAGAGATAGCATTAAGTGAATCCACTTTGCACATAAGACATAGTATAAACATAAAAGAAATTTAACTGGATGCATACCTCCTGCTATTCTCAACATTAGTTCCAGACATACCAAAGTCATAAATGTGAAAATAAGTGTAACTTTTACTAGAAAATTAAAAAAATATCTTCATAGCCTCAAGGAAAGTACAACTTAAATCATGACATAAAATTTAGGGTAGATATCTTAAAGGTAAATTCTGATAACACGACTCTTAAAATTAAATCCAGCATCTCTGTAAAAACAAAAACAATAGACAGGATTAAAGAGAAAATCACAGACTGTGAGAAGATACTAAGAGCATGAATAATAGTGTAGCGAGAGTTATTATCAATTACATAAAAAGACTTTTAACAGTGGAAAAAGGGGTTCGCTATACAATTTACTTGTAAAAGTTAAGTATTAGTGTTCCATTAACTTGAAAAAATCCTCATCCTCACTAGAAATCAGAAAGAAAATTGCAACAAATCCATGAGCTATTTCAGATCCATCCTATTGACAAAGTTTTAAGATCTGATATTATAACTTTTCACAAAGATATACAGAAAAAGAAAGAAAGCTTGCATATTACTTGAAGAAGATCAGTAAGGTAAAAACAAATTTGGAAGCAAGTCAGTAATCAATCCCCATTGCTGAGCATGTTAAATATCACCTAAAAATTTCATTTCTAGAAATCCATCCTTAAGGCGGAGCCTGAGAAGATAAAGCAAATATGACCCTTGTTGTCATTGTTGTGTTGGTTGTTAAACACATGGAGGCGAGGAGTATATTCTTTCTACTATTGTGTATGGTTATGTTTTTTTTCTTTTTTTTCAGAACAAAGGTAGTTTTTAAAATGAAAAAGCCATTACATTCTACAGTGTTCAGGACCCCCCTTCCCACCCTTTTTGGAAAATGCAAATGAAAAAGCACCAGATTATATAAGACACAAAGTGGCAACAGTGGTAAATATGCCATTTTTTCCACTTACTTGCCCTTGAGGTGTTTAAGGAAGATGCTTGAAAGTTGTGTGCCTCCCTGCATTACGGAAACATATGCCTTTGGAACCGATTTTTTATTTTGCATTGGAACTGGAAAGCTGCAGAGTCTAAATGGGCCACTTCTTCCCCTAACTAATGTACCTGCCATCAGTAAAGAGACATTTTCTGAGTTAAGGGCTTGCGCCAAAAGCTCTATTTCTATAACATTTCGTACACTACTTTGCCAGCTGAAAATTAGGCATTTGTTTATTTTGTGTGTTGTTACGTCTCCTTTGCCAAGATGAGCTTCTTGTGCCCAGAGGATGCTCAACAAAGACTTGATACATGAGAAGAGATGCAAAATGTATGCTTCCTCTAGTATTATGAGCGACCCATTTCCCTGTGTACGTGTATTATATAAAATTCCTATAAAAACATGCATTGCAAGTAAAATATAAAACAATTACTTTCTGAGACTGTTAATCTTCATTCTTAACAGCTGCCTAGGAATTCACTTCTACTGGAATATCCTGAAAACCAGAGACTCCTTCATAATTGCCTGTCTGAAGGATGACAGGCTGAGACGATTTTCCTCGGGCTCCACAGAGCACTGGTTGAAGTTTGCCTGCAGGAGATTTCAGTCCCCCACCTTCTGATCCACATTGGCAGGTGGGGCAACCAGACAATGGGTCATCAGAGAAAGATCCAGAGTGGAAAGGGAGATGTGTGGGGTGCACATTGGAGATGAGGGACTGTGAGCACAAGCTGAGTGTGAATTTGCTTTAAACCGCCTACTCTGGTTCTGGCTGAAGCCAAAGATGGGCTCTGGGACAGTCGTCCTGAGTGCCCAGGGTACCTGCTACGGGTCACCACTTGCACGATTTGGATTTGTTTACTGCCACCATCAAGTCACTTCGGTGCTGAGTCTTTGAAGCCATAACTGGCTGCAAACTCTGTAAGAGGAGAGTTCATGCATATGGGGGCATACTTTGCCTCTAATAGATCCCTCAATATGCCACGTCACTTTTCGGTTTGAGTGGATACAAGTTGCAGTAACTAGCTCTTTAAATTGGAAAGGATTTCCTAAACTACCAGATACTACAATGGGCCCTAAAGGCATCACCATGTGTTGGGCCCCTGTGTCTTCCAATGTTTACCTCCCACTCTTTGGCATGGGACTCCATGGGACACATAGGGCTTCCTGTGTTTCTGTCTGACCAGCATGCTGTCATCAATACAGTGACACAGCATGGCTTTTTGCTAGGTCAATACAACCAAGGTCATGGTCTATGTATTTGCAGAGAAGATGGTAAAAAAAATGATTTTGTTAACCTAGCCTAGGGCGATGCGTGATTTTGTGTGGCTGGAGCTGTCCATCTTCAATGACAATGAATTTTGGTCCCCTTTCTTTTCTTTTTTTTTTTTTTTTGGTCCCCTTTCTTGATGAGAATTGAAAAGAATGCTGGTACATCCAATACTTATTTTTTTTCCTGCGTAACAAGCCAACCTCAAATGTAGTGGCTTAAAAGAACAGTTTATCTAACTTCTGATTGTGTGGATTACTCATTTTGGCTGGGCTTCTTTGACGGAATCTTTTGATCTTTCCAGGGCACGCTCATGTGGCTGTAGTCAGCTGCTGGGTCGGCATGGGTCTGATGGTCTAAAGTGGCCTTGGCCAGGTGGCTCTTCTCTGCTCCACATTATGTCTCATCCTGTCACAGGCTAGGTCCTGTAGAGATGGAGAAACGCAGGGCAGAAGAAGAGAGATACACAAGGAAACGGGTGAGTTGCTGCCGGGCCATCACATGAAGCAGGGGTGGAAGGGAAGGGAAGGGGGGAGCATAAAGAATGATCTGCTCGATGGCAGGAGAGCTGCTGGTGCCTTCGTGCTTTGAGGTAATGTTTCATCGTGAGCTACGTCAACGGTCATATTTTCTCTTTAAAATGTTCAGGCCTGAATTGATTGACAATTTTAAGAATCTCCTCATTTGAAAATAAAAATTAGACAAAAAATACAGAAAATACATAATGCTTTCATGAATAAAAAAGAAGGCAGGAAGGAGTGCGAGGGGCGCCTGGGTGGCACAGTCGGTTAAGCATCTGACTCTTGGTCTCGGCTCAGGCCATGCTTTCACGGTTCATGAGTTCAAGCCCCACACTGGGACCCATGCTGATAATGTGGAGCAGGCTTTGTCTTCTGTCTCTCCTTCTCTCTGCCCCTCCCCTACTTGTGCTCTCTCTCTCTTTCTCCTCCTCTCTCTCTAAAATATAAATAAATAAACTTAAAAGAGGAAGGGGTACTAAAAAATTTACAAATCTAAAACCCCCGATAGTATGATATTATTACAATACATCAAGTTTGTGTTGCCAGGAGACGTTCAGAGAAGTAACAAACAGCTCCAAACTCAGGTTTAACGCAATGGAAGTCACTTCTCACAGGCAAAGTAGTCCAATGGGTTGGTTTGGGTTGGTGATCCTTCTCAGGGTGATGTAGGGTCCCAGACCCTCCACCAAGCTCAGGCCCTCTGCTGGGTCCTGGCAACTTGGGGCAAGAAGGGAGAGGAGAATGAGGAGAGGAACACAAGGAATTATCGTGACCCACACGTGGACTTGACTTCTACCATTGCTGCACACAATTGGTCAAATCACAGTCACAAGGCTGACACAAAGCACGCATATAAAATTCAAAAAGAAGCAAAATTAGTGATCTCAGTGGGCAGCGCGGTGGTCACTTAGGGCACCAATCACAAGGTCTTGGGGGGACAGTCAGTAGGCTGACATAGCTCTATTCTTAACCTGGTGACTTGCATGCAATCACCTGGAAGTCATTCATGGAGCTGTATAGTTATGATTTATGTCATTTCCTGGGTATGTGTGACACTTTCATATATACAATGGAATACTACTTGGCAATGAGAAAGAATGAAGTCTTGCCATTTGCAGCAACGTGGATGGAACTGGAGGGTATTATGCTAAGTGAAATAAGCCAGGCGGAGAAAGACAGATACCATATGTTTTCACTCATACGTGGACCTTGAGAAACTTAACAGAAGACCATAGGGGAGGGGAAGGGGGGAAAAAGTTACAAAGAGGGAGGGAGGCAAACCATGAGAGACTCTTAAATACAGAGAACAAACTGAGGGTTGATGAGGGGTGGAGGGGAGGAGAAAATGGGGGATGGGCATTGAGAAGGGCACTTGTTGGGATGAGCACTGGGTGTTGTATGGAAGCCAATTTAACAATAAATTATATTTTTTAAAAAGATGTAAAAAAATAAAAATAAATAAAAGTTAAAAAAATTAAAATTTAAAATACTTTAAGGTATTTAAGAGAAAGAAAAGATAAGCCACGAACAAGGAAAAAATTTTTTGGAAATCATGTGTCTGACAAAGGACGCATACCAGAAATATATAAAGACCTCCAAAAAGTCAACAGGAAAACAAACAATGCAATCAGATAATGGGAGGGGCGTTTGAACAGATCAGTCGCCAAAGGAAATAATATGGAAGACAAAGAAAAGATGCTTAACATCATTAGTCAGGAGGGGAATGCATATCAAAACCTCAGTGAGATACCAGCACACAACTATCAGCAGGGCTACAAAGAGACAAACCAGCCTGGCCTATTCTTAACTTTGAACCTGATGCTCAGATTTTGCTTTTGGAAGTAAAGCTAGAGCCTGTGACGTGTTTGCTGTGCACTTGTGTTACCTTTGTTCAAATCCTCCCATCGCAGAGCCGAATATTTATGTGAGATACTTTATACGCCCACAGATTGGCTTCTAAAAGAGCTGCATTTTGGCATATGTTAAAGCCTGTTTTAAGCAAAACCCAGCAAAACTCATAATTTTATCTGCCACAGGGATGTGACTGGGAACGCTCTCCACCCCGCTGCTCAGAGAACACTCCTCAGGGATGTAAGAAGCAAGATTGTCTGGCTGTGTCACCGCCTTTTCCCCTGGGAGCAGAGTGGCCGGGTCCGCTGGAAGACAGGGAGGGGGCGTCCCCACGAAGAGCTGTGATGAGCTGTGTGTCCACAGCCACTGTCCAGAAGCCACAACATCTCTCGGGAAGATGCTTTTGCTCGGTGCTGGTGTTGCCCCTTTAACTAGCTGCGAAGTCGTTTAAACCTCGCTCTCTCGTTTGGAGGCATGGAGCAGTGGTGGGCATCAGTTCCTCGTCTGCGCTGTGTTCATGTTGCCTCTATGATTTCTGCAAAAGAAAAGAAAAGCCAAGGAAATAATAAAATAAAGTAAAATAAAATAAGGTAAAATGGCATTACCTCCTCCCTCCTTCCTCTACCAATAGCAGAATATCCCCTACTATGTACACCACAGGGTAGAAGCCAAGCCGAGACCTAAATTGGGAGTAGGAAGGCCCTCGGCCTCACCCAGAGCACCCAGAACCATCTGGCCATGAGCTCTCTCTGTCTCCTTGTCCCTGTCTGTCTAGCTCTCTTCCCCTTTTACTCTCTGTCTCCTTCTCATGTATACATGTAAGCACATATCCATACATATATATTTTATGTGAATATTTCAAAGCATATATGAAACAGAGGCTCCTGGGTGGCTCAGTCAGTTAAGCGTCTGCTCTTCGTTTTGGCTCAGGTCATGATCTCATGGTCTCGTGAGTTTGAGCCCTGCATTGGCTCAGTGCTGAAAGCGTGGAGCATGGTTGGGATATTCTGTCTCCCTCTCTCTCTCTGCCCCTCCCCTGCTCATGTTGTCTCTGTTTCTATCCAAAATAAATAAATAAACTTAGAAAAATAACAGCATACACAAAACTAAAAACATAAGGACCAGCAGCTGATTATACCATTGTAGATCCTAGAAAACATCTGAGTCACCTAACGGCTTATTTATGACAAAGGTTAGATACTATTTAAGGGCAGCACATATTGTAAGTAGAGGTGATGTAATTACAATCTAAATCTTCCTGGAGAGCTGCGCATCCCTATAATGAGGCCTGGAGAGAGATGAGATCTGGTATCTTAGTAACTAAACCTCTGTCTTACCTCCATCTAATAACTTAAGATAACAAAGGCCAAAGAGTTGGTTCTCTGTGTTAATTAGTGTTCTAGAGATGGAAATGATTTTATTCATCAGGAAAAAAGCATAAAGAAATGTCCTTGGCTACAGTGAGAAACTCACAAGGAGGCAAATTCTCAGATTTGACAGTCATTGAGAGGCCTAGATAAACTATACCAAAAACTTAACCAGCTTTTCCGCTTCTGGGCAAATGCCTGCGCTACGGGAAGCCATTACCTAACCAGCTCTCTCTGCTTCTGTAACAATGCTTAAGGTTTGCTTTCCCACCACCGGATTGCCCAAGCGACTAGCTTCATGTTCCCCCTGTCACCCCATCACCCCACCTTGGCGGAAGCCAATCCGAAAAGGCCAGCGGCTACCCCCTACCTTGCTGAGGGAAGGGCCTGGAGAGAGAGATGTTAACCTGTTAGTCGCCAAACAAGACTTTAAACTCGCTCTATGATAGGCTGAATTCAAAGGTATCCCAAATGTTGTAATTGGATCCCGCTAAAAACCTGATGGCGGGAACCAATCAGATACGGTATATGTTCACATTTGAATGTTAACCAATGGCAAACTGTAACCATGGAAATCTCCTGTCCCTCCCCATGACTTGTTTACTTTTGTCTATAAAAAGGCTGCAAAGGCTTTGTTCAGGGCCTCTTAGCGTCACCGGCAACGAGTGCGCGGAGGTCCGGGTTCGAACCTGCGAATAAACAACCCTTGCCGCTTGGCTTTGACTCTGGTCTCTGGTGGTCTGATTTTGGGGGTCTTCCGATCTCTGGGCGTTTCATCATCTTACATCTAAGAGACCTTCTCAGGGATAAAGGATTCTGTCTTTTTGTGGTGGATAACCATGTAGGGGCAGAGTTTAGTCCAGTGAAGTGGGGGGTACGAAAGACCCAGTGTGTATACATATCTAAGTATCTATCTATCTATCTATCTATCATCTATCTATCTATCTATCTATCTATCTATCTATCTATCTATCATCTATCTATCATGTAGATACATGCATGCATGCATCCATCCATCCATCCAAGAGATTTAGGTGGGTTTTGTGGGAAGCAGGGTACATATCCAACCAGGGCGGGGGGGAGAGCCGAGGAGTCCTTGTGGCAGGAAAGGGGACCCCATGTTCTCAATACCTGTTAATGCTGGTCAGCATCTCAGCAGACCATCCTGGAGCAAAAAGAATAAATAATTCTAGAGATTCTCCTCCCCCAAACCAGATACAGCTTGGGGTACCCATGCTGAAATCTTGCCAGGGGCTTCTAGCAATACTTGGGATCTCCCTCCTATAGACATTCCACAACACACACACGCGTACGCACACACACACACACACACACACACAGATGTACACACAAGCACGTGAGAATTCTCAGGGAATAAGATAGACTTTTAATGTAAATATTAGAGTTTTGTAAATGCAAGTGTGTGAACACTTCTGATTGATGGATGGACTGATGAAGAAGGATTCTAACAGATGTCAGTGGCAGGGCACACCACGAGAGCATCCCGCCGTCCCCTGCTGTCCCCTGCACATGTGTCACGTGCGCCACACAGTACATTTAGGGACAGTGCATCTCCCCGCACACCCTCTCTCTGAACGATAAGTGATAATGATCAGTTCGCCTTCTGGTTTCTAGACTTCCCAGAGGAGATGGATGTCCTGGCCTTGGCTGAGCTGTAGAACAATCTTCTTTTTCCCAGAGACAAAAAAGGAAAGATGCTATTTGTAATGCCCGCATTGTCACCCACCCACCAGCTGGTTTTAAATCACAATGCACTTGATTGTGTCCCTACTGCATTCCTCACGGTCCTTGGCCCAAGGTGTGCATGCATCAGGTCAGGTGTAAAGAAGGGCATCTTCTCTTTCCCCTGTGATCATTTCCAACATTCACTGCTCACCTTCTGGACGATGGCAAGTGACAGGTCTGCGGCCATGTCTGCAGAGGTACTGTCATCTTTAAAAGCCTTGGAGCATTTGAACAAACAGCTCAATTGCCTCGTACAGGTCTCCCTGTCAGGATAAATGTCTCTGCAATCACTTCTCAGAAGCTTGCTTTTGTCCCCACCTGGGGAAAGCACGGGAATGTCTGAGTTCCCGAGGAGAGAGTGTCTTGCAATACTTTTTTTTATAATAGTTACAGAAAACAGAAGCACCATTTATGCGCACCGGGACACCATTATGATCTCATAAGGAAAAATTTTACCATCACAAAAGCCATTTGTCTTTTAAAGTCAGCAGAGGGAAAGAGCCTGCCTAGATTTCATTGTGTTCTGTACCACAAAATGTATGTTTTGTTTAGAAGGGATAAAATCTGTTTTTGATCAAAATTACCATCATTTCTTTTTCTGTGTAATTTGTGCAATTATTCGTGAGTAAACCTCTTTCTGAAATAAAGTATTGTAGGCCGTGGAACAATTCAACACTGGAGAGTCAGCTTAGGGGGAGTTTGGCTACTTTTGCTTTTGGATTGAGGTTTAATATTGGGTCTTTCCATGCTCCTTTGGCATCTGTACCCTTCCAAAGAGTGTGCATGTATTATGTGTGTTATGTGTATGAGTAGTGCATTTATGTAGTTTGTGGTGTGTGTGCATGTCTGCATGTTTTATGTGTATATTGTATGTATGGTACCTGTGTGCATGTTTTATGTATATGGTGTGTGTGTGTGATGTGTGTTTTATGTATGTGTGCATGACATGTGTGTGTACAGTGTATACATGTGCTGTGTGTGTGGTATGTGTGTGTGTGGTGCTTGTGGTGTACGTCTGTTGCATGTGCCTATAAGAACTTTCCACTTCGTAAAACAAGTTTTGCTCTTTCTTTATCTTAACACAGACATCTCTACTGACAAAAGCTCCTTAATATTCAATATTCACAATATGTTCTCAAATATTTCCCCAACTCAGGTTCAAAGCTTACTTGCTACAATCACAGGATTCCTTGAAATAATTGGGTTTACCAAGCCCAGCTGGGGTCATGCTCACACACGCATCTTCCTGCCGTGGTATAAGTGTAAGCCTTGCCCAATCCTGCATGGTGGATGCACAGCTCTGGAACTCGGCGGTTACTACTAACTGCACAAAACACGGCTGAGGTCTGGGCAAATATGTACAGACATGAGTCCTGCCACATAAATAATGGCAATCTTGGTTAGCATGTTCTGATTCTGCATCTGCCTAATCAAGAATTATGACAGTGGCAGAAATACACTGAATGGAATGAAGACTTGGCCACTAGAAAGCTTGTGAAGTAGAATCTTTCATAAGAATGATTTTTAAATTGTTGAATGTTACTGTGGCCCTTGAAGTCAATTATACAACCCTCTACCGTGGAGAGTTTCTATTCGTGGAGTTGCTCAAACAGATTGCTTGGGTATTGAGGCTCCTGGGTGTCTCAGTTGGTTGAGCGCCGGACTTCAGCTCAGGTCATGATCTCATGGTTCATGGGTTCAAGCCCTGCATCAGGCACTGTGCTGACATCTTGGAGCCTGCTTCAGATTCTGTGTCTCCCTCTCTCTCTGACCCTCTCCAACTGTCACTCTCTCTCTCTCTCTCAAAAATAAATAAACATTAAAATTTTTTAAAAAGTAAATGGTGCTCGGGTCTAATTTATTTTTGCAACAAGGATATGTATTTTATGAAGTGATTAAAACTGAAAGTTCTTTAAATGTTTATTTATTTATTTTAGAGAGACAGAGAGAGAGAAAGAGAGAGAGCGCCCACACGTATGCACATGAATGAGGGAAGGGCAGAGAGAGGGGAAGAGAGAGAATCCCAAGCAGGCTCCACGCTATAAGCACAAAGCCCTAGATAGGGCTCGAACCAACAAACCGTGAGATCATGATCTGAGCAGAAATCAAGAGTCAGACACTTAACTGACTGAGCCACCCAGACGCCCCTGGAAATTCTTTAAACCTGTAATTCAATACAGGTCAGCTACTTAAGGCTTTGCAAACAAACAAACAAAAACTTAAATGTAATTAGAGAATTGTAGTTAGAGAATCGAACTGGTATCAGAAAATGCAAACGGTCTTCGGACCAGAAGTTCATGAGCACGCAGGATGGCTTGAAGGCAGCCTGCATCAGGGTGGCAGCCATGGCCACCAACCTGTTCCTGAGCTGGCGTCCTACTCGGAGCCTCCATCCTGAGATCACTGTGCCTCTTCCTGAGCCGCACTGCCTTGGACACAAAGCCTGATCCTTCAGAATTCATCCGTCCACACTGGTCACAAGACAATGATGAAATCCCACAGCCACCAGGATCGCCATGAACAAACAAGAATACTAAAGAACAACTCTTTGTAAGCCCCAAATTCTCCCCCAGGACATCAGGCCCTGTATCTGTCCCTCTGACTCAGCACCCACTCCCTGGACCAATATCAGGTCTCAGCAGTGGACAGATCTGACCTCTTCCTGCCCACGTGTCTACTTCCTCCACCAGAAATGCATGTACTCCTTACATGACTGTAGATATCGCAGACAGATAAAAACAGTAAGACATTTGGTCCAGACCAAACAATTGCCATCAGTCTCCCAGCTCTGGATTTCAATTCTTCCAAAACAACAGAGTAGAAACCAAGAGCTGTTGAAGATTGGGGACAAAACTGTATTACCTACTCTGAAGGTAAGTTTTTTTTGTTGACTATCTTCCTCAAAGAATTAGTGTTGACCTCTGCTTTAAGATATGACAGAAACGTTTACCAAACAATGTGGACAGCCTCACTCAAACACATACAGTAATATTAAAAGACTACATATGAATAAGAATTAAATTTCTGCAGCTTAAGCCAAATTTACTATTGGATGGAGGTTGGAATGAACACAGTAGGTGCTGGGGTCTACAATGTGTATTAGTGTGTCAAGCCATGGGCACAGCTGATGGGCTGTGTGAACCTGGGCAGGATGCCTGGCCTCTCTGTGCTGTTTCCTCATCTGCAAGCCAAAGGCAGCAGGGATCCATGTGCAGATTGAACTTGTCACTGGACATGGAGGGAGTGGTAGAGACAGGGCAGCCCATACAGTGCACAGGACACTTACTCATTCTTGTCAGGATGAGCCCATCCCAGAACTTTGGGCTTCTATTTATATCTCCTTATTAACTCTTAGCACATGGAATTTTCATTTTTTATTCACTTTCCTGTCTCCTTTTTGAGACTTGGTGTCAAGGCCTTCTCCACTTGATCGCCTATGCGTGTTACCAGGGAAACATTCACCTAATGGTTGCTGAATGAGTGAATGAATGATTGTCTCCCAATCAAAACCCTCAGTGCTTCTGTAACTGACCACACAGTCAGGCATCTAACATGAGAAATCTTCCATGATGTGTCTGGAGCCTCCTTCAAAGAAAAGATTCCTCTGGAAATACCCACTGCTATTGTCATAAGACTAAGAGAGCTGTCCTTTCCTCCCAAAATCATCCCTGTGTTTTTGTTTCTGATTTTTCTTCCTTTCCCGTGATCATGTATTTTCACTTAAACCTGTCACTTAGATTTAGGAAAACACATGGAGAGAGCATAATTTAAGACTGATTAAGTAGGGGAGTCTGGGCGACTTAGTCAGTTAAGCGTCTGACTTCAGTTCAGGTCATGACCTCACGGTTTGTGGGATTGAGCCCCGCGTCGGGCTCTGTGCTGGCAGCTCAGAGTCTGGAGCCTGCCTCAGATTCTGCGTCTCCCTCTCTCTGTGCCTCTCCTCCATTTGCATCCCGTCTTTCTCTCAAGAATAAATAAACATTTAAAAAATACCGATAAAGTATACTTTGGAGTGTGTACTGAAAACAATATTTTTACACAGTTCTAAAAATTATAAATTAATGCATATTCCTAGGGCACCAGGTGACTCGGTTGAGTGTCTGACTCTTGATTTCAGCTCAGGTCATGATAGATTTCATGTGGTGAAGTCAAGTCCCATATAGGGCTCCATGCTCGTTGTGAAGCCTGCTTAATATTCTCTCTCTCTCCGGCCCTTCTCTGCTCACACTCCTGTGTTCTCTCTCTCTTTGCCAATGAATAAATAAATAAAATCTAAAAAATAAATTAATGCATATTCCTAATCACAATTAACTAAATATGGTTAAATCTTATTTGTAAATTTTATATATATGTACTCTACCTTGGTTTGCATCTTATTCAACATTAGGTGAAAAAGTTGAAAGGCCATAGTCACAGAGTGGAGCACCAAAATGATGTAGGTCTTAATGTTTTTAATTCATTATATTTACCGAAAGCAAACTATGTAAACAGGACGACACTGGAAT
This sequence comes from Proteles cristata cristata, assembly GCA_017311185.1. Classification (NCBI taxonomy): domain Eukaryota; kingdom Metazoa; phylum Chordata; class Mammalia; order Carnivora; family Hyaenidae; genus Proteles; species Proteles cristata. The sequence continues at coordinate 121,837 of JAESUZ010005354.1, forward strand.
TCATTTTTATATAAGGAAGTGAGAAATGTCATTTTTGTTCTGCGATTGTAGTTTTGAATCTATCAGCTTCTGTCAATAAGATTTAGAAACACATACAGTTTTTAATTCAGTGAATTTATATTTGTACTAGAATGTAGGAAAATGTGCATATGCTTCAGGGTCATCAAATATGAATACATTCTTAACCAAGTTTACAAGAAGAATGTATTGCAAACACACACTGGCAGACGCATGTATAGACTCTTTCTACACGAACATCACTGGCAGATAAGAGCAGAAGCTTAATTTTAAGGGCTTTGCACAGGTGTGATGCATGCCAAGGGTCCTCCTTCCTGTCCCCACCCACTAATCATATTTGGAGATAGGGTGTTCACAAGGTGATGCAGTTAAAAGGAGGCGTCTAGGGTGGGTCCCCATGCAGTCTGCCGTGTCTTGTGTAAGAAGAGGAAATCGGGACAAAAGAGACCCCAGACATTCACTTTCAGAGGAAAGACCATGTGAGGGACCAGCTGGAGTAGCATCTGCCCACCAAGAAGAGAGGTGTGAGGACGAGCCACACGAGCCAGAGTCTTGATCTTGGACTTCCAGCCTCTGGAACAGGGAACAAATAAAGTTCTATTGTTAAGACGCCCTGTCTGTGGTGTATCGTCACGGCAGCCGTGGAAAATGAACGTAGGATGCGAATCATTATATAAATACGATCAGTGGTGTGAGCGCCATGCACATCTGACATCAGAAACACAGTGGCTTTCTGGGGCATCCTGATTTCAGGTGAGTGGAATTTGGTTTGAGAAGAAACCCAATTTCCCACTCTCCGTTCCCTGTTCCCCCCACCCCCTAACCCGATAGGGTATCATCTGGCCCTTAATTACTGAAAACCAATTTTACAAACTTTAGCCATGGGATGGATGGCAAACCTGAAGAAGATTAAGAGGAAATGAATATTTATAAATGAAAAGGGCAGAGGTTAACCATGGAATAGAGCATCATTAAATATCTTTTCCCTTAAAGCATTAAATATTTTGAGGGTATTTTATACTTTGTGCAAATGTTAAAAATGTCAATATTTATGCCAACGATGCAGTGCTAAAAGGGAGTACAAAAGTTATGAGGGGTTTTTTTTTTTTTGCATTATGCAAGACTAATTTAAAATGCAATGTCAAAATAAATTTATAATTATATCGATATGGAAATGTCTTTGCCCCTTGAACTCCTTCCGCCACTAAAATGTGATTTATTTTTTTCATTTTTCCTGCTGCCTAAAAACCTTTTAAAATTTAATCTTTGTTGTTTTCCAGAAGATGGATGTTTTGGGCAGTGGATTTGGATCAGGAAAATGAGCCCCTCATGTCTCCTGTCTATATTTCATTTCCACCTGGATTGCTACTGACACTTGCCCCTTTCAGTAACCACTGAAAATTAATTACCGAGCCCCCCAAATCACAGGTTTGGGTTTAAATTCTGAGCCGAGAGCAAAATCTTTCCAAAGATTTCCTTCAACCAGGGAGTCCTGCTGTGCCCAAAGGCAAGTGATTTATTTTTACTCTCTTTCCATATCACCCTGCAGGTAATGCCTTCAGAAATTAATCTAAACTCTATTTTAGAGTCCAATGCCAAAGTGCCAAATATTGCAGGGGTCCAGGGATCCCTTGGCAATGATTTGGAAATGAAAATAAAACAATGCGAAACAAAAACCTAGAGCAGCTCAAAAAGTTAATGGTTATTTTAATTCTCTATTGTAATGGTTATTGTCTTTTTTTCTTCCAGGTTCTCCAAGCAGCAAGATTGGGTTCTCCTCCTGTCTTCGCTCAGGGCCACTTGTTAAGATGCTGTGTTGGGGTGCCTGGGTGGCTTAGTCGGTTAAGCGTCCGACTTTCGCTTAGGTCATGATCTCGAGGTTCATGGGTTCGGGCCCCGCGTCGGGCTCTGTGCTGACTGCCATCTCAGAGCTTGGAGCCTGTTTCAGTCTGTGACTCCCTCTCTCTCTGACCCTCCCCTGCTCACGCTGTCTCTCTCCTAGAAATAAATAAAACATTAAAAAGAAAAAGAAAAAAAAAAGATGCTGTGTCTGCCTTTGGATGCTGAGATCCTGACAGGCACAGACACTGGTCCCTGGTGTGCCCACACCCTGGCACTGACCAGCGCTCCCCAGGGCATCTGAAATGGCTTTCCCACAGGGAGGGCCTCACCGAGTGCCTTATGAACGTTAGTGTTGGAGGTGCAGGGGGTCAGGTGGGCACATGGTGATTGATGAATCATCAGAATGGGAAGAGATGTGCATCTCATAAGGAAAGTGGAACTTTGGTCCATCTAAGACTTCGGTTCAGGTTACGCTCTTGGGATTCGTGGGTTCAAGTCCCATGTCAGGCTCTGTGCTGACAGTTCAGAGCCTGGAACTGCTTCAGATTCTATGTCTACCACTCTCTCTCCACCCATCCCCCATGTGTGCTCTGACTCTGTCTCTGTCTCTCTCTCAAAATTAAACACTGAAATAAAAGAAATCAGCATTTTTTTTAATGTTTATTTATTTCTAGGAGACAAAGAGAGAGACAGCGTGAGCAGGGGAGGGTCAGAGAGAGAGGGAGTCACAGACTGAAACAGGCTCCAGGTTCTGAGCTGGCAGTCAGCACAGAGCCTGATGCGGGGCTCGAACCCACGAACCATGAGATCATGACCTAAGCTAAAGTCAGACACTTAACCAACTAAGCCACCCAGGCACCCCTAGAGAAATCAGCATTTAAAAAAAACGTTTTATTTATTTTGAGAGAGAGAGAGCAAACACACGTGAGGGAGGGAGAGAGAGAAAGAGAGAGAATCCCAAGCGCTTCAAGCTGTCAGCAGAGAGCTTGACTTGAGGTTTGATCCCACGAACCCTGAGAATATGACCTGAGCTGAAATTGAGTCAAACACTTAACCAACTGAGCCATCCAGTTCCCCCCAGAAATCATCATTTTAGTTTTTTTTAATGTTTTTATTTATTTTTGAGTGACATAGAGAGTCAGAGTGTGAGTGGGGGATGGTCAGAGAGAGAGGGAGACACAGAATCTGAAACAGGCTCCAGGCTCTGAGCTGTCAGCACAGAGCCCAATGCGGGGCTTGAACTCACAAACTGTGAGATCATGACCTGAGCCAAAGTCAGACGCCCTACTGACTGAGCCACCAAGGTGCCCCCAGAAATCAGCATTTTAAAACATGTATCAGTAAAAACATCACAAAGGCTCCAGTGTACCCAGGTGAAAACAGTTGTGTCTTACCAAGACTTTTCTTTTTCAGTGAAATCTAGACAGAGCCAATGAAAGAGCCTCTCTGGCAGCAGCTCCATCAGGAGGGGCTGGTGACACAGATACCCAACCTTCCCATGTCCTTTACAGGCCTGCACCTTGCTGTGTGGTTCTGCTGCAGAGAGCGCTAGGGGCGCCTGGATGGGTCAGTCCATTAAGCGTCCAACTTGGGCTCAGATCATGATCTCATAGTTCTGTGTCTCCCTCTCTCTCTGCCCCTCCCCTGCTCATATTCTGTCTGTCTGTCTCTCTCTCAAACATAAATAAAATTTTAAAAAATTTAAAAAACTAAAACAAAAACAAAGTTTCCTTCTCCGGAGAAGAATCCACTTGACTTCAAACCATAGATGCAAGGCACCTGTGCCCGAGGGCAGAAAGCATGGGACACTTTGCTGTGTGCCCCATTGAAAATCCCAGAGACACATTTGACTTCTCACAGACTGTGTTCTCAGGAAGCAGATGTCCAGCTGGAGCTTAGATAGCAGGGTGCTTCCTGGAGATCAACACCCAGAAAAGGAAGGGAGGACGCAAGATGGGCAGAGGAAGAAGTGGAATTTTCGATGTCACACTGATAAAGCACAGCCTCTTCTCTTCCAGCAGGGAGCTCTGGAATGGGCCATGCCCACCAGAGTATCCTGGGTCAGGCTGGTGGGACCAGGCTCCCCACGTGTCTAACGGTAGGCTCTGGCAAGGCTGTGCCCTCCATGAGGTGACCATCTGCACCTGTCAGACCCTCAAGGGGCCCATCTCAGGAACCTTCTACTACCCACATGCCCTGTCATCAGGCATCGAGTTTTCCATGAAGGGGAATTGAGGGATGATCAACCCTCTTCAACAGCCTCCTATCAGACTGTCCATCATCCTTCATCTTCACAGAGTCTACAGCTACTCTGCCTTCCCTCTGCTCTACTGTGTAGAAAAATGCTGTTCTTTCTCAGTGTCCAGTGGTTAGCAAGCAAGGTGACCCACTCATCCAAGAAGGCAGTACGAGAATCACACTCGAACACCCCACTGGGAATCTCACTCCCACATCCACTGGCTTATCAAACATCATTTCTAAATGGATGCACTTCTGTGGACGTTCTGATAAATTCTCCCCATTTTCTTATAGTTACATGTAACAAAAAATGTCAGTAAGCAAAACACATGAAGAACTTCACTGGGTGAGTGAAGCCTGAGACAAACAACCCAGCCAACAGCTGTCACAAGGGCCCCCGTGACCCAGCGGTGCTGAGAATGGCCTACAGTTTCAGGGCACCTGTTTCACCCAGTGGGTCTAGCAGGGGACCCGTTTCACCCTGTGGTCTCTGCCAAGGTTAATGGACCCAGGGGCTGATTACTCGTAGTGGCCGTTTTGGAAGGTCCCGTGACTTCTAGGATCTGCTGAGAGAAAAATTACTTCAGAATTGGTTCAAATCTAAAGATCAAAAATAATTCTTCATATTTAAGGTCCTTTTTAGCAGAAGCCAGCCCACCTCTCAGGTGGGCTCATCATGTTGTCTGCAAGGACACTGCTCTGCTCCTCACCATGCTGAGTGCTACTCTGTCCCTGTCTCCCATCTACCTGCTACGGCCACGTTTTTTTTAAGGTGTGTGCACTAAAGACAGTAATGCTCTGAGAAAACAATAAGAAATGCTGGATTAGGGGCGCCTGGGTGGCTTAGTCGGTTAAGCATCCGACTTTCGCTTGGGTCATGATCTCGCTGTTCGTGGGTTCGAGCCCCGTGTCGGGCTCTGTGCTGACTGCCAGCTCAGAGCCTGGAGCCTGTTTCAGTCTGTGACTCCCTCTCTCTCTGACCCTCCCCTGCTCACGCTGTCTCTCTCTCTCTCTCTCTCCTAGAAATTTAAAAAAAAAAGGAAAAAAAAAAGAAATGCTGGATTAAAGAACTCTTTAATTTTAGAAAAAGGAAATGCAAAGGAAAGTATGATCTCACATAATGTAACATGGCAGATAAATCAAGAATGAACAAGTTCCATCAGGGGAGCCTGGGTGGCTTAGTCGTTGAGCATCTGACTTCAGCTCAGGTCATGATCTCACGGTTTGTGGGTTCGAGCCCCGCATTGGGTTCTGAGCTCCAGCTCAGAGCCTGGAGCCTGTCTTCAGATTCTGTGTCTCCCTCTCTCTCTGACCCTCTTCTGCTCATGCTGTCTCTCTCTCTCTCTCAGAAATAAATAAAACATAAAAAAAAGAATTAGCAGATTCCATCATAAATAAAAGTTAAATTTCAGTTTCACATTGGGATGGCTTTGATCTGCTTTTCATCTGAGTATGTCCACTTAGAGAATTCAAAGACTTACAAAGATAATCACAAAGAAGTTCATTACTAATTGTGTATTTAAAAATTTTGTTAATGTGTATTTATTTTTTGAGAGAGAGAGACAGAAAGTGAGTGGAGAGGGACAGAGAGAGACACACACACAGAATCCAAAGTAGGCTCCAGGCTCTGAGCTGTCAGCACAGAGCCCTACATGGGGCTCCAACTCAAGGACTGCGAGATCATGACCTGTGCTGAAGTTGGAGGCTCAACTGACTGAGCCACCCAGGCCACCCCCACCCCCAATCGTGTATTTTAAAAAAAAATTGTTGAAGGAGACATTTTCTTGGGGAAATCATACATAAAACATTCAGAATAATGTGGAGGCATAAGGTATACTATACCTTATAAGATATTTCTTATACTTTTCAATGGATTATATGCATATGGATATGTGAAAACAGATCAGAGGAACTGAATAAGTAAATTGTAAAATAAAAATAACAGATCAAATTCAACTATATCAATAAGACCATTAGATATGAATGGATCAAACCATTTAATCAATGGTAGAGATTATCAGATGGGGTGGATTTTAAGCAAGATTCTACTAATAGGCTGTCTGCAGGAGCACTTACAAATAGATTGAAAGTAAAAGGATGATCAAAGGTATATCAAGCAAACTGTATTCACATGAGAGCTTGAGTGTCTATACTCACATCAGACAAAATAGACTTTAAACCAAAACATGTTACTGGAGATAAATAGGGAATTTTATAATAAAAATATCAATGCATCAGGAAGATAAAACAATAATGGAATGCATCTTGCAATAGCACCAAAATATACAAAGTTAAAACTGACAGAATTGAAGGGAGACGTAGATGACAACTCAACAACAGTATTTGTAGAGATCACAGTACCTCACTTTCAACAGTGGATAGAATAACCGGGTAGAAAACAAAAAAAGGAAGCAGAAGACTTGAATAACACTGTATGTGAACAAGAGCTAACACATCTACAAGACACTCTCCCTGCCACAGCAGAACATACATTCTTCTCTAGGACAAACAAACACTGTCCAGAATAGAATGTATTTTAGGCCATAAAAGAAAAACTCAATAAACTTGAACGTGTATCAATGATACACAGTATGTTCTCTGGCCCCAATGGAATGAATTTAGAAATCAACAACAGAAAAATTTGGAAAGTCACAAATATGGGGATATTAACTAACACACAACTAAATAAATAATAGGTTGGAGAAGAAATGAAAAACTTTAATTAGACAATATTATTTTTGTCAAGTTGAAGGAAATGGGAGAGTTGAGATGTCAGTTGGGTGGCCATAGCTTCTTCCTGGCTGTGATGATGGTTACATCTGTCCGTGATGATGGTTACACTTGTCCATGAGTACTGGCAGCCCTTGCACTGTGACCTTTAAGTGGGGGAATTGAGTGGTGTGCAAATTACATCTTAACAAAGCTCTTAAAAAAAGAAAGAAAGAAAGAAAGAAAGTAGGGGCCCCTGGGTGACTCAGTCAGTTATGCATCTGACTTCGGCTTAGGTCATGATCTCCCGGTCCGTGAGTCCTAGCCCTGTGTTGGGCTCTATGCTGGCAGCTCAGAGCCTGGAGCCTGTTTCGGATTCTGTGTCTCCCTCTCTCTTTGCCCCTCCCCAACTTGTGCTCTGTCCTCTCTCTCTCTCAAAAGTAAATAAATATTAAACACTTAAAAAAAAAAAAGAAAGCAAAGCACGATGCGAATTCCCAATTCTACAGCTCGTGAGAAGGCTATTATTTCTTCAGAAACAACAGAACAAAGGAAATGGTTTGGAAATTTTCTGTATGCTTTCCTGGGCTTTATTGAATTTTTTGAAAATACTGAACTGATTAATGGAAATATGGAAGTTCAAGCAATATCACACTTCGAACACCTCTGGAATAAGATCTTAGTATAAATCAAAATAGAGAAAAATGAAATGGGGAAAAAGAATCCATGAGAAACGGGGACTGTAGTTTGGTCATGTGTATTTGGAACAGTATACAGGTCACTGCATCTCTAAAAGCCCTTGAGCACCGACCTTGATTTTAGGTTCTCCTAGACTTGGGCTGCTCTCAGCTCGCGCACGGAATCCGACAGCATCCTTCTCTGGAGTGAGGAACGTTCCTGTCAGGTGTCGTGCTCCCCACAAAGTAAGTGTTCAGAGAGACTGGTCAGTGCACAGAAAGACAGCAATATGAGTGAGAACCGGAAGAAAGAAGACAATGGACACAGACCCACACAGCCTTGCGTATTGGATTTACCAAACACAGTTTGTAAAGCACGCTGCTTACATTGTTAGCAAAGTGAAGGTAAAGTTTGAAAACAGCTGCAGCAAGTCTAAAACACAAATTGTTTCAAAAAGTTTGAAACGAATTAAATAGGATGTCTAGGGAAACAACAACAGCTGGTGAATGCTTTGGCTGGAATAAGACTTTCTTCAGTGGGCTTTGAAAACCGATACGATCGATCAATCGATCGATCGATCGGTGGGCTTAAAAGCTTGCATTCCAAGCAACGTTGTGGCAAGTAAGCGGGTCCTTGAGTCCACCCAGATGATGAACCACCGCCTTAAAGCAGAGAAATTCATTAGCGGAATAGACACCACGCGGGAGGGTCAAGTTCCACAAATGAACGGTTTGGAAGGTCTTCAGCTTTGTTTGTGGGATCATCTTCCTATTTCTATCTTAGATTGAGTAGGACAACTCTGACCATCATTTCCAAATAACAGCACTGGAAAGGTGGCGAGGGAGCAGGGAAGTGTGCGGGTCAAGTAGTAGAGGACCCACAGATCCTAGAAGGAGAAAAGGAGAAAGAGTTGGTTTGCGGGGCACCTGGGGGGCTCAGTCGGTTAAGGGTCAAACTTCGGCTCAGGTCATGATCCTGCGGTTTGTGGGTTCGAGCCCCACCACGGGCTCTGTGCTGACAGCTAGCTCAGAGCCTGGAGCCTGTTTCGATTCTGTGTCTCCCTCTCTCTCTGACCCTCCCCTGCTCACGCTTTCTCTCTCTCTCTCTCTCAGAAATAAATATAACACTAAAAAAAAAAAAAAAAGTTGGTTTGCTTACTTGGTTTGAAGCCGCCCCATTGTTATGCACACTATTATTATGCATGTACGTTGGTTGACTATAACCTTGGATTCATTAAACACTTTTATTATGTTAATCTCTTAAAGGGAATGATTTCAAAAAAAGCAACATCAAAATCTAATGGGCAATACTATTGCAAAGCAGTAACTGTAATTGTTTTATAATGTAACTTAAAATTTTTTTAATGTTTATTTAATTTTGAGAAGGAAAAAGACAGAGCAGAGAGAAAAGGAGGGTCAGAGAGAGAGGGAGACACAAACTGAAACAGGCTCCAGGCTCTGAGCTGTTGGCACAGAGCCAGACACAGGGTTTGAACCCAGGAACTGTGAGATTATGATCTGAGCCAAAGTCAGACGCTTAACCAACTGAGCCACCCAGGGACCCCGTAATGTAACTCTGAAGGGCATGTCATCCTTTAAAAATGTCACCCAAGGAGGACCATCTGGGTGGCTCAGTTGGTTGAGCATCTGACTTCTCAGAACCTGGAGGCTGCTTTGGATTCTGTCTCCCTCTCTCTTGGTCTCTCCCCTGCTCATGATCTGTCTCTCTCTGTCTCTCAAAAATAAATAAGCATTAAAAAATTTTTTTAAATAAAAAAAAATAATAAAAATGTCACCCAAGGAGTTCTTAAAAAATGGATCAGGGCAGGATTTTCAGTCAGAGACCAAGGTTGAGTTCATTCTCACCAATAAAAGTGTAATTCTATTAGAAATTATTGGAGTGATTTTCCTTAAACTTAATTATTTTTAAATAATAATCAGGCATCTTTGATACCTGAAGGTGAATGTGAGTTAATAGATCTCTGTAGAATATTATTTTCAAGGGGCACCTGGGTGGCTCAGTCGGTTAAGTGTCTGACTTCAGCTCAGGTCATTGTATCACAGCTAGTGAGTTCAAGCCCTGCATCAGGCTCTGTGCTGACAGCTCTGAGCCTGGAGCCTGCTTCAATTTCTGTGACTCTCTCTCTCTCTGCCTCTCCCCTGGTCACTCTCTGTCTCTCTCTGTGTGTCTCTCAGAAATAAACATTGAAAGAAATTTTTTTAAAAAATATTATTCTTCAATATCTAAGGTCAATAATCTTTTATTCTTCACTATTGAGTTAAATAAAGGCAAAATCATCTGAACTATTCCTATAACACTCTGTACTGGGGAACTAGATATAGGAATTTCCTGTTTCTTATTTTCATTAACTAATGAGTAAAATTAGTCACATATGGTAAGATTTTGTTTGATATTTTTAGAATATTTGATTGTCTTTTTAAAATCCCTTAGGTTGGGCTGAAGGTTCCTAAAGTTATATCTTAAAATACACTCATCTTTAATGTAAAATTAATACCTAATACTGTATATAATGATATTTGAAAATTAAGGGAAGTGATTTCATATATAACTCCATGAAAAATGGGGTGCCTGGGTGGCTTAGTCGGTTAAGCATCCGACTTTCGCTTAGGTCATGATCTCGAGGTTCGTGGGTTCGAGCCCTGCATCGGGCTCTGTGCTGACTGCCAGCTCAGAGACTGGAGCCTGTTTCAGTCTGTGACTCCTTCTCTCTCTGACCCTCCCCTGATCACGCTGTCTGTCTCTCTCTCTCTCCTAGAAATAAAACAAACATTAACTCCATGAAAAGTGAAATTGTAATAACTTCTGCTATAAAGTGGTTGGTTGAAAGCCTCTAAATTGTTTCCAAGATTAAATCAGGACACAGTAGATGGGAATGAAATAGTTGGAAAAATCAAGGGATGAGGAGAGAATGGCAAGTACAAAAAACCCTCTGAAGGCTGTGAAATGGAGTCCAGTAAAGGGAGAAAGGGAGTGCTTCTCAGAGGGGCTGAGTCTACTGCAGAGACAAGGAGCAGTTTCTCCTCGGGATCACTCAGCAGAACCTGATTCCAGAGCTCACTGGCAGAAGACAGATGCAGAGCTCGGGGGAAAGGTGCAAGCTTACTAGTCAGGATGAAACAAACACAGCAGCCCAAGTAAAAGGGGGGAAACAGGAATCAAACTTAAGAAAACCTTTTGTATCCTGAGAAATGCTAAGGATAATAATTTTCTGCATTTTTCATGATGATATAAGGTTTCTCCTTCCAAGATAGTCCAGGGAAAGGACTCGTGTAAGTTTTATCAGGTGCAGTGCAGAAGGTTAACAAAAAGAAGGAACCTTATCCACGCCTTCCTAAAGTTTCCAGTAGCTCTCTCTGTATCCCTTAGGAGCCAGAAAGAAAGAAAACAAACATTTACAAAAATGTCCTCCTGTTCAAGAAAGGGCCAGCAACTTCTTATTAATTATCCTTTTAACTCTCAAGAAGGATTTGAAATAGGCCCTGGTAGCTTACTTTTACAACTTTGGAAACAGAAACTCAGAAGAAATGTAACCCTATTGAGGACTCAGGGTAATGACTGCTTGCGGCCCAAAGCCAAGTCCAGGATGGTCGGCCTCATAGATCTGAGCTTATATTGATCTCCAAAGCAAAGAAAACTCACAACTTGGGTGGAGGCCTTGTTTCGCTCTGGGTGCCCCTGGGGATTCTCAGCACCTTGCCCTCCATCAGCATTCATGTCTCTTTCACCCTATGGCTACAAGAATATGGGAAAGTTTCACAAAGAAATCTACAGGAGAAGTCCATCAGGCTGGACCTGATGGCCTGCTGGGGATACCAGTGTGACAGATGACATGAGTCCTGTGAGCTGCCACTACTTGTCCCCAGCTTCAGAGACACCACTCCCTGCAGTGCAGTTTTCCAGGGAATGACAGGTGAGGTTGAAGGTCATGGTTCAGGACATCCCCCCTGGAAATCAAGCTGGTCTGGGGGACTCACTCCCAGAGACATCATCTCAAAGGTCGACTTGACCCAATAATGGAAATGCATGTGTCTTGGGGAATTTCAGTATGTCTATTGAATCCAATGCTCTTCATCTACACACAAATCACATTCAACCACACTTCAACTAAGATTCAAGCAAAACTTCTGTTTTATGGCGACAGAGTCACTCTTTCTAGATTCCCAATCTGCTGCAGAGTCCCAGCCTCTGTTTTTGTCACCTGGATGGGCTGTTTCCATTCCATTTGTTCCTTTCAATAGGCATTTAGGGTGTTTAACAAATAGCTGGCCTGGGGTTTTGCTGACTTGCATTCACACTTGCATTGTGTGAGGTCAAGTGCTGGTCCAAGGTGACTTGCCGGCCAGTGGGAGACTGGGCTCTTGGCCTCTGGAATGGTCTGGCACAACCCTCTTTATATAACACCATTTTACCTACCTTTTCTCTGGTACTTGAAGTTCAGGTATCCAGTCTCAACTCTGAGACTGTTTAATTCCCACCGAACGAACAGCAGAATAGACAGAGTCCGTCAGAATCACCCATTTAGTGAATATAGAAACTCTCTGTAAAGGGTGCGGTGTGGGCACAATAGAGGAGACAAGGAAGAAAGAACAGATGTTTGTGGAGCAGTGACTCAAAGATACTGCAAATTCAACACAAGGCCTCTACCTTCCAATGTTTCCTCCTGGCCCCGGTGATGTCTCACTCATGTCACTGATCAATGTCTCTGAGAATTTATTTGCGGGGAACACTTGAGACGTAGTACAAATGTTCCTCCATCGAGACAAGGATGCTGCCTGATTCCATGAACAGGCTGGAAGCAGCTCACATCTAGGTGAGCCTAACACCAAGTTCAGTGCTCAACGGTCCATCTCCCCTGTCTGTGCGCAGTGGTACAATCTCATTTCAGTTAGAGGGAGTTTGGCCTCCCTCTCATGTTGCTTGGAAACCCCACATTCATCTCCCCTTATCAAGTAGATACACCAAACATTATCTCTCCTCACCTTTTCTTCACAACCTTGCTGGTCCAAACACACCAAGAGGCTCAGCAGAACAACGGAAGATTCGTTTTGTTCTTGGGTGGGGACATGCCGTCCTTCTCTTGGTAATAGAATATATTTGCTGCTATCCACACCGTGTGGTAGGCAACCGAAACTATCAGTGTCTTAAACATCTAAGCCCCCAACAGACACATTTCTACAGAGAAATTTTAGCCACGGTCCATCTATGGAGTACACATCTGATAAAGACATTCAGTGGCCCTTCCGGGAGCAGAACTGCTTTCTCCAGTGGCACGTTTCACCCCACAGCCAGAAGACCCAGGAAGGACTTATTCCAGAATGTATGGAAGAGGGGAGGATTCCTGGAGCACAGCTCTGCCCAGTGGGAACTCTGCTAGAAACCTAGTCACCAAGAGATTCCCAGGGTTTTGAAAAGATGTTGTCATGTGTACCTTTGAGATGAGTACTTAAGTCAAAGAATAGTTGCATTTAAGTTTGACAAAATGTATTGGATTTCAAATACATACACAGGTGTTTTGGTCACAGTTTCTACTGAGGAAATGTGTTTTCTCATAGCATGGTGTAATTATTGCAAGCCTTGCCTTTCAAGCAGAAAAAAGACAAACTAATCTATTAGGGAAGAACTTCAGCAGGTAGAATTTTTATTTTTTTACATGAACTTAAGTTTCTAGAATATTCCATGTATCAACTTTGACCTTGTACTTAAAGAAAATGAGGAAAGAACAACTTTACTGCTCCCCTGAGAGTGGCCACCCATGATGGCAGCCGGTGGCTCAGAGCACTGGGAGGTAGTTACCCTTAGGTGCTGTATCATTGATTTCTTTACTCCAAGGAGGTTCTATTTGTTCGAGTTGGACTTGGTGTTATTGGGGCTCATCCCCTTTGTCTCAGACAATTTCTGCCTCTCCCTCTAGGCCCTGCAACACACACATTGCCTGGGCTGCAACTGGCATCCAATAAACGCTTGCCAGGGAAGTTTGTGAGACCATTACCTTGAATAAGACTCCATGTCGTAAATTATTAGGTATGATATGCCAAGTTCCCGGGGGTAATTTTCAGTGGAATAGCACTGGGTTCTCTACATCATGGTCTGATAACTCCATAAACAAAAGTCAAAATGAAACACACTTGGCGTTTTCTTGATAACTTGGCTATGCCTTCAGCCCAGAGAATTTTAAACCAATCAGCCAGTATGTATTAAAAAATATTTGTGTGTATTTGTGTTTTAAAAAGGCTTGTACCGCCTCACAAGGAAACTTGGAGAGATGGGATATCAATCATTCAAATCAATATAATTGTTTTCTAATTCTAATATATTACATAGGATTATGTATTCTTTGAACGGTAGGACAGACCACAAGGATCCTCACATGGATGAAATGCAGAATTCTTTGTTACTTCCACCTTCAAACAAAGGAAGTCTGCCACACAGGGGCCACAGCTGGGGACCGAGCAAGCTGATGTCACCAGCAGAGGCTTGGTAAGAGAAACCATGTGGATGCGGCTAGACTTCACTGGCTCCCTGGGAACTGCCTAATTTGAATGATTCCTTAGGGACAGAGGGCTGGTCCTGGCTCTTTGAGGGGCTATAGTGATGTATTGTGTGGCTTCAAATGAAAGTGAAGCAGAACTTTGACAAATCTCTTCAATACCACAAAGTCTTTATGTGTCATGCTTGCATTTTGTGGGAATGCATGAATTCTGATATCTCAATGACTGGGTTGAGAAAGAACATGATCACATAATCATAAAATCTTTGAAGACATTTTAAATGTTGCTACTGGAATAGAAACTAAAATCCTTTTCAGAGTTGGGACCAGACAAACCAAATACACTGAATTCTGCGTATTCTAAAGGCATCTGTTGACAGATTGCTATTGAGACTAGTCATTGTTTGAAGAAGTAAGAATTTCAATGGCTCCTCCAAAGTCTCTGACAGAGTGCCACCATCATCAGATGACACAGGGCACAGGCCAGAATTTAACAGTCCTTGTGCTTGGAACAGATGGTGTTTGGCAGTGGAATTAGGGCCGTATCATCATCCTATCTGGCAAATGCAACTTGACACCTTCCTTAGCTCCCATACTGGAAACTCCATATTGATCCGGTGTCTATAAACTCACTAGGAACTTGTGAAAAACTTGGCTTGGTTTATGGGATAAAAATGCTACCATACCTTTGATTCTGTTTAATTAAGTTAAATACTATTCACTTTTTAAAGTGTACATTTAATTAGAGACATGAAAATATTCTTTTCTCATAGAAATATTAAAAATAACTTTTCTCCTATTAGTTCTCAAAAAGCTACATATCACTTTCCAGATTTCATTTGTCACGCCAAATAAATATAGGATTATTTAGGAAGAAACGATATTCTCAGTTTACACACATAGATATATATGATCTATATACATGGTGTATACATACATATGCATATGTCTATATGTATACACAGTACACACACACACACTGGTTCTGTCATTAGAAGAAAGGGACTTTAACTCCTCTGGAGTTGATCTTTCTTTTTTCAGTCCAAGTGGTTGGACAAGATGATCTTTAAGATTTTATTTCAGTTTTACATCCTTGGATTTATTAAAAGAAAAAATGAAAAGAGGGCGGGAGTTTAATACCCAATGGTTACAGAACATCTCTACTTATTACATTTTAACTTATTAAAAGAAAGAGATACTAGTTGATATCATGTCTTTGCTAATTTTTCTCAGAGCTCATAATTTAATACATTTGCAAAAAGTGAAGTGGGGGAAGTTAGCTCATGTCCCATTAGTTGTAATATACCTTAAGGAAATTTCTGATTAATCTACAAGACTGCAGGGCAGATGTTAATAACAAATAATGAGAGCATACAGTAGAAGGACCGATTCATTTGTGGTCTTCTGTTCCTAACCCCTTCATGAAAAACAATGAAAAAAGAATTCTTGCAGTAATTTTAAAACAATTCTTCAGAGTGCCAGAGTCTCTTAAGCCTTATGCTATTTGATTTATCTTTAAAATCTCTTTCCAATTACACATACTGATACTTGGAATTAAATCAAAGCCTCAGATGGTAGGCAGTACATTTGCTTTTAGCATAATTTAAAATGCAGACACCTCAGATTTGCCAGTGGTGACTGAAGGTTTCTTAAGATCAAATCTTCATGTATCTGAAAGAAGAGATATAATTCCACAGAACTCCTGTGCAAGACTCAAGGAGCATTAACATCAAGCTATTAACAAAAAGATAAGAGACAAAATTATGTTGGTGAAATGTGGAGAAAAGGGAACCCTTATAAACTGTTGGTGGAAAGGCACACTGGTACAGCCATTACGAAAAAGAGTGTGATGCTTCCTCAAAAAATTACAAATAGAACTAGCAAGTGATCTAGCATTTCTACTTCTGGGTCTACACCGAAAAGAACTGAAACCGAGATCTCAAAGAAATATCTGCATTCCCATATTTATGATGGTGCCCAGTGTAGCCAGGTATGGAAACAACATAAATGTCCTTCAATGGATGAATGGATAAAGAAAATGTTATTACACACACACACACACACACACACACACACACACATACACACACACATATACACATGCACACAGGGAACTGTTACTAGGTCATTAAATAAGTAAATCCTGCTGTTTTTTGACAACATGAATAAATTTGGATGGTATCAAGCTAACATAAGCCAGACAAAGACAATTACTGTATGATATCACTTTTATGTGGAATCTTAAAAAAAAAAAAGCCAATTTCATAAAAACAGATAATAGAATAGCAGTTGCTGGGGAAAGGGAAAATCAAGTGATATAGGTCAAAGGGTACACATTTGTAGTTATCAGAAGAATAAGTTCTGAATAAGTATATTCAGACTAATAAGTATATTAAGTATATTAAGACTAAATATAGCACGGGGACGGTGGTTAGTAATGCAGTATTATATACTTGAAGGTTCCTGAGATTGGATCTTAAGCATTTTCCCCACGCACACAAAAAGAACAATTACCATCAAGAAATACAGACTGGAGACCAGAAGCAGTAAAGTACACAGAAGATCTCTCTTTGGAAACCTACAGGGGATTTCAAAGTAGCAGAGACAGAAGCAAAGATTTAGGATGCCCCCACCCTTAATCTTCCCGCCTACAGAAGCAGTTCTCAGATGGCCGTAAGAGCTGAAAATTTCAGTTTGCATAACAGTCTCTTACTAGCTTTTATCATTATAAATCTACATCGTCATGAAATACTCTTCAGCCCTCAGAAGAGGTATATTTACAATTCAAACACTATTTTGCAGCATAGCCTACCGTGGCAGGCTAGCAAGACTGTGCATTTCAGGGGCTCCGTCTACTCCCAAGTCTAGCTCTGCCAAAACGTGCGAATGTGTAGATATATCTCCAGAGAAGCAGCCGCATTTGATTTGCCTTCACACCCCCAGAAATAGGCCAGTGCCGGACCCAGAGCGGGGCGGGTGATCTCTGTAAGGCGGTGGGTGAAGATAAAGCACGGAGTCCCATCCTTTTGCGGGATCTCCTTTCTGCAGTCCTGTTTGGCTCAGAGGAAATGTGACAGCTAATTGCTCTTTGTCCACTTTTCTCAAATGATGATTTTTGTTCATTGAAAAGCAATGGAAACCCAGCATGTGTCATCCACATTCCACCTGTTCATCAAATGCTCTTGATGTGTATTTTCAGGTACAAAGAAGCCTGGAAGCTCCTGCTCTGGACTCCTAGGAGTGACATGTGCAAAGCATCGTCACATTTCCTGAAACAAGAGTGGGGACAACAGATAACAACTCAACATTGTGCCATGTTAGGGCACAAGAAGAGGCTGTCTATGAGACGTGTCATGGATGCTGACCACTGTCATATCTGGTTAATGTTTTTTTAAAAATTTTTTTAAATGTTTTTATTTTATTTCTAGGAGAGAGAGAGAGAGAGAGAGAGAGAGACAGCGTGAGCAGGGGAGGGTCAGAGAGTGAGGGAGTCACAGACTCTGAAACAGGCTCCAGGCTTTGAGCTGGTGGTCAGCACAGAGCCCGACGTGGGGCTCGAACCCACGAACCGCGAGATCATGACCTAAGTGAAAGTCGGACGCTTAACCGACTAAGCCACCCAGGCATCCCTGGTTAGTGTTGTTGCTACAGAAAACAAGAGAATAAGGTAAACTGGAACATCTCCTGAAATTTTGGAATAGGCATGGCTTTAGGATTCAGAGTATAACATTACCATAAAATATAAAGATCTATTTGCTACAATTGTGGAGCCTCCAGATTAGGCAAAACCAAACAACAACAACAAAACAAAATGATTAACCAAACCAAGCCAAACCACCACCACCACCACCACCACCAACAACAACAACAATAACAACAGTCCAGACTTAAGAGCTAAAGTAAGTAATTGCTCTTAGACGCTTAAAATAAAAAGTTCTACCTCATCTGTTTCCAAGCCACCTCCTCAGAGTAGGAGGGTAAGTTAACTTTCAAGAGAGGCTTGTTCATTTTTCTGTGGTGTCATTAACATCATCAGATAGAAATCAGATTTGGCTTTGGGGAATTTGAGTTTCTAGAAGCCCACATAATGTCTACTTTGGCTGCACATATCAAACAAGATTTCTAATGAAACAGAAGATAGAAAGGGGAAAGGGTTTTGATAAAATATGATGTTTTTACACTATTAGGTACTGTACTAGTCACTTGTTAATTTTTGTTTTTATTTGAGAGACAGGGTGATGGAGAGGGACGGAGGGGGGAGAGAGAGAGAGAGAGAGAAAGAGAGAGAGAGAGAGAGAAAGGCTCTATGCTCAATGCAGAGCCAGATGTGTAGCTCAATCCCTCCACCCTGGGATCATGACTTGAACTGAAATCAAGAGTCAAATGCTCAACTGACTAAGCCACCCAGGCACCACCATTAGTCACTGTTAATTTTAATCACGGTGCAAAAATTCCATTTAATTATGCAACATACATATGGAACACTCCTTCTTCATAGACTGCACTAAGGAAAATGAGAATGGTCCAGGAAGGGGCACCTGAGTGGCTCATTTGGTTGAGCCTCCGACTTCAGCTCAGGTCATGATCTCACGGTTCGTGGGTTCGAGCCCCACGTCGGGCTCTGCTGACAGCTAGCTCAGAGCTTGGAGCCTGTTTCAGATTCTGTGTCTCCCTCTCTCTGACCCTCCCCTGTTCACACTGTCTCTCTCTCTCTCAGAAATAATTAAAAGTATTAAAAAGAGAGAGAGAGAATGGTCCAGGAGCATCACAGAAGAGGTGGCAGATTTTTTAATGTTTATTTATTTTTGAGAGAGATAGAGATAGAGAAAGAGAACACAAATTGGGGAGGGGCACAGAGAGAGACACAGAGAATCTGAAGCAGGCTTGAGGCTCTGAGCTTTCAGCACAGAGTCTGATGTGTGGCTTGAACCCACAAACCATGAGCCACCCAGGTGCCCTGAGGTGGCAGATTTTCAATTACTTTTGGGAATTCCTTCCTCTGGACTACTGGAGACACACGGGAGGGAAGTTTACAGGAAGTGGAAGGCGGTGGCTATGGGTGAGGAACACAGCAAAATTAACTGATCCCAAGAGAAATTGCTCCCATGACTGAGTCCAATCAACTACCTACCCCTCAGAGGTATGGTCTAGATCTTGGTCACATGTGCAGCAGCAGAGGATTTTCTGGGCCTGTTATTGACTAAATGCTCAATTAGAGCTTGTATAGCTTGAATTTGTTAGCAATAGATCGTGGTCGACACAGGGCATGTACATACTGTCCTCAAAGCCCATGCTTTGGAAGGACATTTGTTTTGGAATCAGAGAAAATCAGATTGGGAGGACCCAAGAAAAGATCACAGGGGAAAGGTTTACTGTGTCACTGTTATGAGCATGGAGATTCATTCCTTTACAGCACAGAGGAGAAGGCAGTGTCGTGATGTCCCTGCATAGTTAACAATCCCCCTTCACATTCAGAAGTCCAGGGCTTCCCAGGCAAAGAAGTCAAATCAAGTCCATGTACGATGGACACCTCTTCTTCCAGGTGCACCCATATGTCACCACCTGAATCCTAAGAGGGCTTCGTCATGGGTATTTGTTGGGTTTGCTCAGTTCAATTTTCCTTCTGCCTTTGTCTGGTAATAAAGTCTCAGTCTTCAAGTGAGAAACAAGCCCTTTCTAGGGTGAATTACTTTCTCCACTTTTCATGGGTCTTTGGGGGGTTCCCAGGAGGCAGGACTTTCAGTGATAATGCCAGGAAACCCCAGACAAATCAGGAAGAATCAGCAACCTTACTTCTCCAGATCACGTGTAACAAGAGCTTTCATCAGCTTGGCTCCTCCTCCCGGGTTCAGAGGGTAGCATGTGACCTACACTGGGCCTTTCTGGAACTTGAATCTTGTCTGGGAGAGAAAATCAAGGATAAAATATTTAAAACTCTGCAGCCTGAAGGTATTGTCCTTGTGTCCCATTTCCCAGGATGCTTGTGTTCTCTGGCTCTGGACCTTCTGAAAACTGATTGTTCAATCACCCTGAGTCATTTCAACAAATTTCCCCTTTGGTGAATTAGCCAGAGTGGGAGTATGTCACTGGCACCAGAAAATTCTCACTGGTGCAGAGAATGGCTCATGGAGTTGAGGGGAGACGAAGATGAGTGAGAGATGCCCACTGTGGGGCCGGCCGAGGCGACAAAGTGGAGGAAGTGAGAGTTCTTTGCTTTCCCTGCTTATCCTGAGGACAGAACAGGAAATCCTGCTGTAAACACAGCATTTTGTTCTGGTGTTTCTGTTGTGTCTTGTGACTCACATCAATGCCTGTGGTGGATGAACCTCAAAGGACTTGATAGATGAATGTTAAGGCCTTGGGAGTAGATCAGTGAAGAAGCAAACCACAGTGTTGCCAAGATAGGAGCTGTCTCTCTCGGGCCAGGACTTCAGGATGACCCTCGTGATGACGGTATTTAATGTAGGAAAAGCCCAGTTCCCTGCCCCTAAATTGGCAATTTCCCATAATAGAGGCCTAGGGGCAGGAAGTACAGCCTGGGGAAGAGAAGGGGATCTGGGCCAAACCTGGTTCTCCCAGAACCTGCCCCCGTGGGACAAATGTGGGATTGCACTTGGTCTCCCCTAGGGTTCTGCCTCCAGACAAAGTGCAGACTGTCCACTGTATTGAGTCACCCGAAGGTGGACAGAGGATACCAATTAAACTGAACTTTGTAGATTTGGGCCCATACTCAGGCCTATTGTAAGAGGCAGAGTATCCCAGACGTCCTCAGTCCAGGAACCCTATCTTGACACTGGTGCTTAATTAATAAACTGGCTCAAATACAAATCAACAGGAAGCCAACTTTGGGCCCTACTTTGACAGGTGCATGTGCCCTGTCAAATCAGTGTCTCTGCATCCTTTGGATAAATACCTTGTAGTAGAATTTCTAGGTCATAGGGGAGTTCTATTTTTAATTTTTTGAGTAACCATCACACTGTTTTCCAGAGCGGCTGCACCAGTTTGCATTCCCACCAACAGTGCAAGAGGGATCCTGTTTCTCCACATCCTCACCAATATCTGTTGTTTCCTGAGCTGATAATTTTAGCCATTCTGACAGGTGTGAGGTGGTATGTCATTGTGGTTTCGATTTGTATTTGTCTTATGATGAACGATGTTGAGCATCGTTTTATGTGTCTGTTGGCTATCTGGATGTCTTCTTTGGAGAAGTGTCTGTTCATGTCTTCTGCTCATTTCTTCACTGGGTTATTTGTTTTTCTGTGTGCTGAGCTTGATAAGTTCTTTACAGATTTTGGATACTAACCCTTTATGAGATATGTCATTTGGAAATATATTTTTCCATTGAGTCAGTTGTCTTTCAGTTTATTACTTATTTTAGTATTTAATTACTCCTTGCACTTTATTATATTAAAGATTTTTTTTGGAAGTTATGCAGTTAAAACACCGTTACTTCTATTAGTAAGCAGCTATACATTATAACTCTGTTATTGGTAGTCCATTCTTTCTGTCTGATGTAATCAGTCCAGTTAGAGAAAGCTTTAGTTGTCTTTCTCACTCATAGAAAAGTAAGTGTCATTTATAATTCATAACAAATATATAAATATATATATATATATAATGCCATTAATCCTGGGTAATAATAATAATAATATTTATAATAAAATCCCAAACCACTCCTTCTGGTCCCATCCCATCCTCTCTTCTTCTTTGCAGGGTGACCTCACAAGGTGATAAGTTCGATGATCATTTGCTTCTTATCTTTTCATAATTAAAAATGGTAATTTTCCCTCACTCTCTTTAAGATTCTAGAGAGGTTTCTCGTGTGGTTTTAGTGATAAGACTCAGACAGAAATCAATTAACAAACTGTGCAAATCAGTTGTAAAATAATACAAGATAACCCACTGCTCAATTGTTTGGATGACAGCAAAATCTAGAGGAATCAGAACAGGCAATGACTTGAGTGTAGGGGAATGTTTGTAAAGCCACACAGACAGGGTGGCCAGGAATTATTTCGGTACTATGAAGCACCTACAGAGTTTGAAAATGCCTTTCCAATTCATGGACTACTGAGACACTGGGAATGAACAAAAATGGGAAACATCTCTTCATTTATATCATCGGGAAGCATCATCAGCTAGTTGGGCTGGACTCTCCTTAGTAACTACAGTTACTCTTTTGAGGACAAAATTGCTCTGCTTGTGTGGAAACATGGTGGGAGAACACTGTCACCCAAGTACCTGCTTTGTTGAGTCATCAAGGGCAACCCAACAGAGGAAGGCTTAGCCTTCCAATCTCACACCTTATTCTTCAAGGGCATGGGGGCAAATGAAGAAACCCAGGTAAGAACAAGCATAGGCTTGCTGTTGGCATGGGAGTTGGCCACCATGACATGTGATTGGAAGAGACACCAAGGCAGACACAGGGGTTGAGGGAAAAAACTTTGTGGTAAAGACAGGGAAGGGTTCAGGGGTGTCCTGATTGGCCTGGCCAAGCTGGAGGCGGCCAAACCAGAAGTGGGGCCCTAGGTAATTGGTTTGAGGCACATATTTGACTTCCTCTGCTTTCCCCTGATTTGCAAGGGAGATGCAACAATTTACGGAAGCTGTCTGTTCTTGGGTGCTGATCATTCCGGGCTGGTTGCTGAGGAGGTCTGAGTCAGAGTTTTATTTTCATATATGGTATGACCATCGCCTGCCTGTAGACACAGTCCCTCAAAGGAATGAAATTCTTGGGGTGCCTGGGTGGCTCAGTCAGTTAGGTGTCCGACTTTGGCTCAGGTCATGATCTCATGGTTCATGGGTTCGAACACCGTGCTCTGTGCTGACAGCTCAGAGCCTGGAACCTGCTTCAGATTTGGCATATCCCTCTCTCTCTGACCATCCCCTGCTCACACTGTCTCTCTGTCTCAGAAGTAAATAAAACGTTAAAAATTAAAAAAAAAAAAGAAGAATGAAATTCTTCACCATTCTTTTATACAATATGAACAATGTCCTCATGGCCTCCGTACTGCATTGTGCACACATAGCTTCCTATGAGAAACCAGAGGCTGATTCCCAGTCCAGTCTGTCTGAGAAAGCACCGTGACAGTCCCCTTCAAAGCCCTCAGCCTAGGAGGCCAACCTGGGTTCAGTCCCAGCTCTGCCACCTCCAGCTTAGGTCCCTCACCTATAAGATGGGGACTACAGTATCTGTCTGATAGGGTGGTGACATCAATAGTTGTTTTATTATCAAATATAGGTATTATTATGCAAATGTAGGCATGGAAGTTTGTAGAAATGACAAAATTTGGAAAAGGCCCCAAGACTGCAGAGGCAGTGGGAGGACCAGGTCGACCTGCAGTCACGTTGTTCTGTCTCCCTAGGTCCATGACCACAGATAAGACCAGAGCAGGGAAAGTATTTGTGCAGAGCTGAAGGCCTTGAGCCAATGTGCTCAGTGCTATCGGATAGTTCAGTCAACAGGGACAGTGCAGTGTTAAGGAGGATCCAAAGTTTATAGAACACTTATGTGACTCAAAAATAAAATAAAATTTGTGGATCTATCCTCCGAGTGCTCTGTGCTAGGCGAGGGAATAAAATTCAAAAAGATTTGTAGTTAAGGAGAGGTTTTAACCCCATTCAAACTTCTTTGGCTGGCTCCTTTTTGCTCCTGCAGATTTGATCTATGTTTAAGTGTTTTACTTGCTTTCAAAGCCATAATAAATATTATTGAAGTTTGTACACTAAATTTCTTTGAAGAAGACCATTTACATCTAGAAGAAGAGACTTAGAGCACACTGTATAACTCTGGTACGCTGCTGTAGGAGTGCCAAATGTCAAATTCTCAAAACCTAGAAGAACAGAAATCGTTCTCTTAGGCTGACTCCCTCACAAAGCTGCTTCATCCCTCCCAAGGTGTTTCAGGAGGGGCTGGTGCCGAACTTGGGTGATCTGCCTGGGCACATCCAGTGCCCAATGGAGAAAACCCCCAGCACTCAAAACAGACCCTGGTTGTGTTGTTTGGCGATAAGAGGAACTCTGTCCTGGTTGTTCCAGAACCCATTCCACTGAAGAGAGAAGGGAGAGATCTATATGGATCCATCATTGTCAGCATCCAAATAACTATGCCAAGGTCAAGGAAAGGTGCTGCATAGAGAGACCTCTAAGGACTCTCCCTGGCCAGACATGGAAAGGATACATATCAGCTTGGGAATTACATCCAGCTTGCCATGGGCACGGCATGGTGTGAGCATTTTATGTGCACTGAATCTCAGCCACTTTATGGGGAAGTATTACCAATTACATTTTATAAAGGAGAAGATTGAGGCTCAGAGAGATTACATAGATTTCCCTGAGCCAAACAGCTATTTAAAAAGACTGAAAATACTATTAAGAATTATAAAGACAAGAGAATAACAACATAATTCAAGAGAATAAAATGTAGTACTTTTTGCAATGAATTTGAAAACCTCTATGAAATGCATTTCATAAGGATATAAAGATATATTAAATTACATATACACACATCTGTGACCACAGGTATGCACACACGTACCCATACATATACACTCATTCAATTGCATGAAAATCTGAATGACTTCTTAATAGGGATGGAAAGAATTAAAAAGGTTATCAATATCACTCACGATATAGTTGTCAATTGATAAACATAATACTAGGAGATCTAATTTGTGAGTATAATAAAATAAATGAGAATTAAATGTTTGTGAGACAGATATTTCACAATTAGAAAAATTCATGAATGTAAGTCATCTGCATGTTTCCTTAAATGTTTCCCTAGTTCCCCCAGGTTTCCTTAAAAGGATAGTTGGTATGTACAAGGTTATTCAATACCTAATTCATAGAGAACCTGTTGTTTACTTTGTTACTAACGTGTTTAGAGGCATGTCTGCTCACAGCCTCAGCTCTCTGCAAGATGGGAGTTGCTTAGACTGTTTTCCGACACTTGAGTGTCCTCTGACAATTAGAACTCTGGTAACTGAATTCCCCAAATGGTCGATTTGCCATGCTTGCTGCATTTCAGAATGTCATAAAGAGAAAAGTAAAAACAACTCTAATTCCATCTCTTGGGGATGAGTGATCCTGCTGTAGTGTCTAGTCAGTCATGCTCACAGTATTTCAAGAGAGACAAGATGACTTGTCTTTTCAGCTGATCATCAAACGTGTCCATGCCAATTAGTGGAGATCTTCATCTCTGTTTAGTAAGCTCAAGGCATGGGTGCTCCTCCCCAGGAGTGAAGTGATTAAGTAATTCACAGGATATGTCTTTCAATAAATGAACTCCCTAGGGACATATAAGTTTTGGTCCAAAAATATTAATTATTTAATAGATACAATGTCAGGGAGCAGATACATTGACAACTGAAAATTTGGCTGATATTTGGTGTATTTGGAAACACACTTATCCCATGAAGAAAGAGATCAACACTGTATTGAAATTCATGTACAAGCACATCATTTGTGCTTCAAGCACATTACCTAGTTTGATGAAAGGGGGTAGTGTCTCCCCAGCATGAATATTAAACAGTACTGTAAAATGAACTCGATGTAGGCTGTGGACACTGAGGAGCAGCATGGGAATTCTAAACTCAGCCCTGAAACATTGGAGCTTCAGCTGCTTTCCCTAGACACTTGAATGAGTGAAACATAACCTAGTAATGGAGATAAAGTGTATAAACAAGACACTTAGTAAGTGGTAGACACAACCCAAATTATTAGTAGAGGTTGTAGTGAAATGTCCACCAGACAATATTGTAAGGATGTAAGGGAAAGATCCCCACTAAAAAATGAGGGATTTTTATTAGAAATTCTATTGGATGGTGATGAACACTAGCGACAAACCTCAGAACTGATAATGACATTGTAGCCGAAGAGGAAAAAAATATGAAACATGCTTGGTACATTTTCAAATACAGTTAAGACCTGAGAACTTTACTTGGAAGGACTTAATTGTGATTCCATTTAATCTTTTACTATTTTTTGACAGTAGTTTTTTGCCAATTACGTGTCACCGTTCATGCTGGACATGGCGGTGGTCCGAAAGGCAAATAAATATTGACATTGCTAATGGTAGTTTTTCAGAGATGGTGTGAGTTTTCAGGCCGGTGTCACTGAAGTAGCAAAATCGTCATGTGGTGAAGGTGACAAGGAACTGACACTAGTTTCCATGAGTAGTTGTGACACCAGAGGAGGGCTATCACAGGGAGGGTTTGCAATCATCTACTCAAACTGCAGCCATCACAGATGTGCACAGACTCATGTCAGTCCGTGGGGAGTTCCAGGCGAGCCAGATGGCTTACTGGTGTCCTTGCTCACCTTGGCCAGGCTTCCTGGCCACGTGTTTCTAAAATCATGAAGGGGAAGAAACAACAGCTTACTTCTCTGGGGTCGAGGTGTCCCAGGACTTCCAGGACTGGCTTCAGGGGACAAGTGATTCTGGCCCCTCCAGTGGGCAGTCCTTGTGCCTTGAGCTCCTTATAGCTGAGTCTCCCTGGAGGCTCCACAAGCACCTAGTGTCAGCTCAAGGAGCAGATCTTGGTGATCAAAGGTGGACCCCCTCGACTGTGCATCGAGGTCCTGGCAAGGCCGAGGACCTTCCTGGGTGTTCTTGGTTGTCAGCAAGCTTAGGTGTGGGAGCCACGCAGAGAACACACTGGATTCCAAGATCGGGGCTCTTCTTATGCTTCCTGATTTTCCAATTCCTCTCAGTAGTATTTTGAAGATTCAGAGCTTTCCATCATTTGATCCAGACATTAAGTGAACCATGTACTTTTCTTGCTGTTGTAATAAAAATGTTTTGCATGCTGATAATTATCACTGAATTGTCGCTGAATTGTCACTGTAGGTACCTAGGCCTTAGAGGACCTTCCCAAACCTTTGAAGGCCATGTTTTGGGTGAGTTGCTTTTGAGGGGACTTGGTTTGTGATGGATGTGGGTCTACACCTGTGACCAGGGGCCCCAGCAAGGCTTCCGTTTGAAGTGCCACTGGGGACGGTGACAGATGGACAAGGACATGAGGAGTGGGAAAGGCTCCAGGTGGGACGACGACAGAGTGAGCTGAGTCTTGGGTGAGCCTCAAGCCCTGGCTGCTGAGACGCCCCCTGTGCCGCTGGTCATGGCGCTCTGAGGTCACAGAGGTCTTCTCCAAGGTAGGCGGCCCTCAGGTGGAAAGGTCTGCCCTGGTCATTTGCTTAACAGAGGGAATGACCAGAGAGAAGAAACTCGAGGAAAGAATTTATGCTAAGCATTCAAAGTGGCTGTATTTCTTTATGTGGGCAACTCATTTGTGACGTTTAGTTTCAGCTTTTTCTGGTAAACAAGGACTAGGTGGATTTCACAGATCTCTTTCCACTGTAGAATTACAGAGTTGAAGGGCTAGGTCATAAATGGAACTATGGCAGCCTAGAAAGTCAACTATTTAAGTCTGAGTCTAACATGGTTTCCAAGATATTGGGGTGCCCATGAGAAGAGGGAGGACTGACTAGTGCCAGGTAATGGAAAGAGGAAACCATTGGGACTAATTTATTAGTTGTAAAGTTAAACTTATTTGGACAAAAGTGGAACTTATATTACAATAGAATAAATACAAGGTGAGCTTTGGTAGAAATATTAATGTTTATCTATGTTCTGTGGTAAAAGAAACTATTATAAGGTAGGAATTTTACATATTTTGAGAGAGGAAATTCAGCTTCTCTTAAACAGGAAGATTATTTTCTATATATTTAATGTGATCTTATATTCCCTGATAATGAATTTACATTACAAAATGCCCATCACTGATAAAGGTAGTCTGTTTGCTCTCCAGAAATACATGCTCAGTATTTGTCAGATAGCCTCTTGGGGGCAAACGGAAATAAATCCAGGCAATCCAAATTGTATCATATAATCCCATTACATGATTGCAAGGGCTGTGTAGTAGATTAGAAATGAAGAAGGACATGAGCAGAAATATTGTTATTATGCTGATTCAATTTTACCTAATACTCACTTTTTAAAGCATGCAATGACAGAGATCTCCAAATAAATGAGCTTGGCTGGGATACAATTCCTGTGATATATGGTAATAAAGGTCTCCATTCTTATTATCTCCATTTCAATATATATTAGATTAAATTTCCAGTTGACCTGCTCCATCAATAAATGAATAAATCTAGAGATATTTCCCATGGGCAGCCAATATGTTAGATTATTTCTAATGTAAAGCATATGTAGAAATGAGGTACAGAGGGCAGGAAGGGAAAGAGAGAAAAACCAAAATTATTCCTCAAAGCGACTGTTAGGCATGGCAGAGTAAGAGGTTCTCAGCCAAAGACCAGACAGTCAAGGCCATGTTGCCATGTTGTCTAGTCTTAAGGCAGGAACAGAGAGGTCTTGCTCTCAATATCAGGTAAATTTAAGTTTTACTACCCAATTCCTTGGTCTTTGTGGTGAATACCATCTTGGCCACTGTCCATATCCTCAGATATTCCTGGCTCAACCCACCTGGCTGCTTATAGCTGGCCCTGGTCAAAATTTTACAGCAAATTTATTACTGAATGGATAAAATACCAAATTTGGATTCAGTGAACCCTAAATAGTAGATCCGATGAACTTTAGAGGTAGACAAAAAAGCCGTAAAGGAGCTATAGGTGGGAGTGGGTATATCTAATCTCTTGGTCATTCTATACCAGAAGTTCAGCATTGTGTTATTTACAAGACCAGTTCTGGATGATACTAGGCAATGAATTGTGCTTCACTGACTTTAAAGAAGTAAGGCAGGCTTTAAGTTCACTGACTTGGTGGAGACCCCTTTGGCTTCTCTGGAGATAGACTATCTCTAGCCCAGAGATAAATATGAAGTTTCCAGTTCTTTCACTAAGTAGTTGTGCGATGGTCTTAGGAAAGCTAAAAGGCAGAGCATATGTCCATTTTCCCTTTTCCAAGAATTAGCAATTATCAGATGAATTTTAACTATGGGTGGATCTGTGCAAAGAAGAGCTAGGCTGAGGAAGGTGGAGATGGGAGACAAAAACGGGGCCTCAGGACAGCCAAGAGAACAGATATTACAAGAGGTGGAGGAGGTTGAAAATGGGCAGGAGGTAGGCAGAAGCCAAGAAATGTTTGGAATAGAAATAAAGAGATGTGTAAGAATAAGTTACCTGCTCTCTCCCTCCCAATCCCCATCCATCCCTGGTCACCACACTCCCAGGCACTGAGTGAGACACAGAGCAGGTGGATACAACAAAGAATAACTGCTACTTGGATAGGCAGAATTATCTTGGCTCTCTGGGATACAAGGGTCAACTAATTCCAGGCCAGATGTCTGCAACGAATTCTATTATAACAAAATAGGCTATTAAATGGCAACTTACTGCACTCAGGGCTTTTATAAATTTTGTCATTTAAACTAAACATGCGTGA
This sequence comes from Proteles cristata cristata, assembly GCA_017311185.1. NCBI lineage: Eukaryota > Metazoa > Chordata > Mammalia > Carnivora > Hyaenidae > Proteles > Proteles cristata. The sequence continues at coordinate 151,230 of JAESUZ010005354.1, forward strand.
CTACTTGTAAGAGAACTGGTAAAGACAAATGAAAGTGGACTTCAGTTAGACCACAAAATCTTTGTCCTATAAGGAGCCAGAAAGAGTTTTCTCACCTTGACCAGCCCATGAAGTTGGCCACTGCTCATCCTGGAGGCTGGTAGGTTCTTCGGCCCCACCCTGTGGTTTCTCTGAGAAGGGGCCATTATTGCTACAAGAGAAGAAGGGAGAAGAAGATTCCCCACTGAAATGTTCTCAATCGTGTGGCATCACTACACACGTTTCCTAGTCTGGAACTGTATTTTATTACTATGCCTTTCCTTATAACTTTCTATCTAATCTTTTCCTATACTTTCTCCTCACTGATTTACCAATCAATCAAATGAGGGCTTGTGGGGGCGCCTGGGTGGCTCAGTGGGTTGGGCATCCGACTTCGGCTCAGGTCATGATCTAGCAGTTCCTGGGTTCGAGCCCTGCATCGGGCTCTGTGCTGACAGCCAGCTCAGAGCATGGAGCCTGTTTCAGATTCTATGCCTCCCTCTCTCTCTGACCCTCCCCTGCTCATGCTGTCTCTTTCTCTCTCTCAGAAATAAATAAAACATTAAAAAAAATATTTTAATGAGGGCTTGTGATTTGTTAGACCCAGAGCAAGGTTCTGCAATTTCAACAGTAAATAGAACAAGGCTTCCTCTAGCTGGGGGTCACCGTACCTGAGGGAGATATGAAATGGGTTTGCACATTCCTGGGACCATGCGGTGACAGTCATAGGCAGATGGCGCTGTGGAAAAACATGAGGGTGGGCAACTAAGTCTGCAGTGACCAGGACACCCCTCTGTGCCCTACCCTGATGTACCTTAAGGCTGAGGAGAGCTTATGCAGGTGAAGGAAGGAGGCTGACCAGGTAGAGGGAGCAACCAGCCTGTACACAAAAGAAGAGAAACTGGAAATACTTCTACTTCTATGTCCCTCCCTTTCTCTCCCTGAACTGCCTCCAACCCTGCTTTAATTTTCCTTAAAGTTACTTTATATTTATATTAATTACTATTATTATATTAATTACATGAAAAACATGATTTTTCCATTATAAGTGATTACAAGTATACTGATATTTTTAGTGTGACTGAAATGTTTGAAAGACTTCCTTATTCATTTTTGAGAGAGAGAGAGTGAGTGAAATTGTGAGTGGGGAAGGGGCAGACAGAGAGGGAGACACAGAATCCAAAGCAGGATCCAGACTCTGAGCTGTCAGCACAGAGCCCAACATGGGGCTCGAACTCAGAGACAGTGAGATCAAGACCTGAGCTGAAGTCAATCACTTAACCACTGAGCCACCCAGGCACCCCTGCTTCTTTATATTTTAAAATCTTGGTTCTGGTTCAGCTTATTGGATATTTGGTCTTAATGAAGACTTAGCTAGAAAAGCCCTAAAACAGACGTGTAGATCCACACGGAAACAAGTGCATCGTTGGATGCACTTCCTTTAAATCACTTTTCAAAACTATCTGTCAATTAGACCAAGATGTTTGTGGAAATTTGGCCAGCATGCGCTCACGTTCCATTATGCCTCACTTCCTTTGGCAAAACTCCCTTTTGCTTTTAAGATCATGTGTAGAACCTGGAAAACCTATGACGTCGAGGGAAAGAACCAGCACCATCTCAGGACAAAGGGGGCTCTGGAAGCACTTCCCGCACAAACCGGCCCTCTCCAGTGTTCCTTAGCTTCTTCTACCCCAAACACCCTCTGGTGGGCTCCAGTGGCACACATCTGACACCCCTTCCCCGCCCCCCCCCCAGAGCCCTGGTGGCCTGGCTGATGGGGCTCTGGGGTGAAGGGATGGGGGAGTGGGAGGTCTTGGCCACACAGTGTTCACCCTGCTGTGCACCTGCGTGGACAGGGCAGTTGCAGGATTTAAACACACCCAAGTGCCCTGCAAAACCATTCCCCCCACTTTGAACAGAAGAATGGGAAGCTAATGGGATCAGGAAAATCACAGGCAGAGTAGACGTGGGGCCCCAGGGAAGGGAAGGCAAGATAAGAGAAAGGAGAGCAGATCCTTCATGATTGTGTTCATTTACGGAATGTTATGTATGGATGGAGGATGGTAAGCTATACTGCACTACCTACTATTTTACAGACAATGAAGGAAATAGAGAGGAAAGAAGAGGAAAGGAGTTAAAATGTAGAAGGAGAGAACAAAGGTTGATCGGTGGCCAGTACCTGGGTGCCTTTGTAGGTGTTAAATTTTTAATTAATTGCAACAACTTTCACTGAAATGTGTTAATAATTCATAGTTTATAGCTGAGCATACAGAATCAGTAGTAAAAAACTAAGACTTGGTACTTTATAAAATTCTGATTTCTTTTTTTTTTTTAAGTTCATTTATTTATTTTGAGAGAGAGAGACAGAGAGAGAGAGAGAATGTGCCATCCTTGGGAGGGTCAGAGAGAGATGGAGAGAGAATTCCACATAGGCTCCACTATGTCAGCAGTGCAGAGCCCCACTCAGGGCTCCATCTCACAACCTGAGATAAAGACCTGAGCTGAAGTCAAGAGTCCAAAGCTTAGCCAACTGAGCCCACCAGGGGCCTCACAATTCTGGTTTCTTGTCTTTAAATGCTTTAGGCAGTAATCATTAAAGTTAAAAACATGTAAGACAGTTATGATTTCCACTACAAAAGTGATTAATATTCCCATAAACATATTATAATAAAAAATTCACAGAGGCTCAGAAACATGAAACAGGTAGCTGTTTAAAATTTATTTATTTTTGAGAGGCAGGGAGCATTGGGGGTGGGGGAGGAGGCAGAGAGGCAGACAGAAGATCCAAAACAGACTTTGTGTTCACAGCAGACAGCCACTGTGGGGATCAAACTCACAAACCCAACAGTAAGATCATGACCTGAGCCAAAGTTGCTTAACTGACTGAGCCACCCAGGTGCTCTAGTAGCTGTACTGTTTAAATTTACTGAACTCTCACTCCTAAAATGATGAAAACCCCCCGAAGGGACAAAGATATTTAATGTGTGCTAATGAACTTACCTTGCTTTTGCCTTTGTATATAATATGGGATCAGATATTCACCTTTAAACTGTAGCTTGTTTAGAATTTTTTTATTATTTTATACAGAAATTACAAAATTAAATTTAAATGTTTCTGGAGAAACTAGGAACCACTGGGTTCTCAGTTTAAATATCACTGCTTTCTATTATGCTGTTTATTTACATGCTTTAGACAGTCGTCACTAACACTGAAAATGTATGAGAAAAGGCATTCTGATTTTCATCACATGAAAGATCAATACTAAGATTCGTGTGGTATAATCAAAACTCCACATTGGCTCAGAAACACAGACAAAAATAATACCCCTATTTTTTTTAATGTTTATTTATTTTTGAGAGAGAGAAAGAGACTGAGTGAGGGAGGGGCAGAGCAGAGAGAGGGAGACATGGAATCTCAAGCAGGCTTCAGACTCCGAACTGTCAGCACAGAGCCCAACATGGGGCTTGAACCCATGAAATCATGACCTGAGTCGAGGTTGGACGCTTAACCAAGTAAGACACCCAGGCTCCTCAAAGGTAAAATCACTCTTTAATTCATTAAAACTTGTGTTCCTAAAATGATAAGACCCTCCTCAAAAATAAATATGTTTAATTTATGCTGATAAGCTTATCATTCATATGCATGGAGTATGGGATCTGAGTATTACCCAATCTGTTTAAATTGTAGATTTAGATTGTTTGAGTATTGAAAATCTGCTGGGTTTTCCACATGCACATGCATGCACACAAAATCAGAAATCACTGGGCATGTACTGTGCCCACAGCCTAAATTTTTGAGAATATTTTTTAAAAAATCATAGGAGGAGAGGACATACTTTATACCAAATGCATTTTGGTCCTTCCTGCCTAAAAGTCCCTGAGCACAAACTTATGGGCGGTGCTTGGAGAACGATGGCCGTGGTACATACGCTGTTAGTGGGATGGCCCTGGTGCGTGTGCTTTTAAGGTCATGGTCAATGTGCGTGTCACAAGTGCACAGAAACTGCCTGTGGACACCCGCTGTGACCCCTCCCCTAGCAGTCAGCCCTGTGGGACCATCACCCTCAGAGGTGCAGAGAAGCACCTGCCACTCAACTTCAGCCTCCCCAGTAGGAACGGGTCCCAGTCCCACCCCAGGAGAGCTGACCTGCATGTGCCAATCGTGGAGGCCAGCGTACCGCACAGGCAGATACAGCCCTCGAATCACCTCGCCTGAGAAGGGCTGTCCACAGACTCAAAGCTGCCTGTGTATCAGCTTCACGACACTGGGCAGGGCACGAGCCGCACCCACTGTCCCTGTCTGAGGAGAGGGGGGCCCATGCTTGCAGGCTCACACATGGATTCGTGAGTCTGGAACAGAGATCTGGTAGAGGGGGAGGTAGGAACGAGAGGCAGAAATGAGAGCAGAAATAATGTCATGAGGAGCTTCATTCCTTGATTGTGAACGTCAGGCTTTTATGAGGAAATAAGAAGCCCCTGACGTTTGGGAACCTGGGGCAGGCATGGTGGTCAAAGTGAGTTCTGAACCGGTGGAGGTTTGGGTTTGTCCAGACTGTGTTAGGGAGAGGGGCCGCACAGGGAAAAGTCGAGCTCTTCTGGAATTTGACATTGAATGTGATAGGAAAACATTGAGTCAGCTTTATCTAATGAGGTCCTCACTGGTAAAGGTTCATTCCACCGAAGTCCTTAATCAAAATAAGAGTGGGGAAGGTTGCCATATTGAGAATAAATTGGGTGAAGCGTGTGCCCTTTAACTGAAACCACACAGCGGAGACACAGCCCTGAGAGCAGGAGGTGTGGTTGGGCCTGGCGAGCTCTCAGCTTTTCTCTGATCTTCTCTGAAGGGGCTCTTATTAAGCGAATGCTATGGATCCACAATCTCTACCTGGGCTCCCTGCCTTCTGGGGCAGGGACCAGTCTGTGCATCTGTGGGAAGATCTCTGATCTGCATGGGATCCGGCTGTAGAGCCTTCTTCCTCCAGCTGAGTAACTGATCATGTCCAGACATGCTTAAAAATGGGCTGCTACCCACTGAGAACAGTGCTTGAGGTTATCTTCTTACCCATTTTGTTGGGTTTCCAGGTCCTGCGCCATTCAAAGTTGACCTGAAACTAACAGACATACACAAGCTTGTTTGTCTATGTGACAAACTTTTCTACGTGAGTGAACATGACTGAACCCTACAACCTGATTCAGCCTTAGCCTGAGGTCCTAGGTGAGCACAGCATCATATGGCACTTGAGGGGGGAAACTGAAGTGTTGGGGGAACAGCGCTAAATGGGACGTACGCTAAAAATGGTCCATTTCATTTTGTTAACTATTCATACCCAGTGTGTGGCTTCTGCATATGAAGAAGACTTTTTTTTTTTCATCCTGAAGCATGGGTTAACGAATGCACCGTCTGGAAAATGATGGAGAAAAGTGATCTACACTCCAAGGAAACACTCTCCTGATCTAAAAATGTCGCTGCCATTAAACTTTTAAGGGCCCCGGGTCCTCCTCAGAGCACAGCAACCTTCATGGAGTTCAGGTACCACTTGGGGTCACTCTCCTGAGCCTCTGAGATCCGCTGTGGTTTTAGTTACTGTGAGGTCAAGACCCTTCCAAACATCTCAGAGTCTGTCCTGTGCAGTGTTTGATAATGACTCCCGTTTCTGGCGGGATCCCAGAGGGTCATTTTAGGAGAGGAGCTGACACATTGTACCCTGGCTTTACCTGAAAGTATTCAGATTTCAAGCCTTCTGGAGATTAGAAACAAAATCAGTGACATTATGAGTTCTGTATCAACATTGCTACTCTGGAATTATAACCATGAACACCAACAGGTGGAGTAGTTGCTACGTACTGGTTGATTTTGAAAGTCAAGGGAGTAGGAAGGTTATATTACTAGTGCTCATATTGGCCAAGAAAATATGGGCACATGGGCAGTTGATGGTGATTTACTGAGACGATCTTGTCTTTACATTCTGAGGCAATCTGAGGCTACACACTAATTTGTGTCCCTATCACTCCTTGGACCAAAGCAATCATTCTGTGTCATGATCACCTTGAACTGCCATCGAACTGGATTCCAGAGATCTTCGCTCTCTCCATGGGATCACAGGTGACTTCTGACAATATTATAGCAAAAATTGTCTCAAAATACCTCCCAGCAATCCAGTGGAACAAAACCCCTTTATTACCAAATGCCATGGCCATTCTCCCAAAACATGATTTGTTCCTTTCTGGTACATTGTTTAAGGAAATAAATAAAACAACATAAAGCCTTGTTTTAAGCCAATGTTTTCACTTCTCATGTCCGATGCTATGCAAGGTCTTGCAAATTGCCGTCACTTAGATAACATGTAATAAGAAAGTGCTGCCATATTTGTTCTGAACTCTTTCCCACATAATGATGCTAGTTTTAAATCCCTCCTCCATGAAGCTGTAAAGCTCCTTAGAAAAATTCACTAGTAAATTCACTAGCATTTCTAGTAAATTCTACCAGTTCTCAAAGCCCAGGTACATGAGGGCCTCCTCTTAGATTAATTCTCCTCTGCGATAAGTGCAATTTAGGAGTTAGGGAGCATGATTCTCTACTGAGCAAGCAAACTAATGGGGCTCCCCCATTCTCCAGTCCTTCCCACCAGAGAGGGTGGGACTGTGCCTCCTTAGCACAGGGAGAAAGACCACTGTGAGCACACATGTTTGCACTTCCCCATGGGGAACCAAGGTGCTGGAGGATGGATCTGAGCTGTGAGACACAGTGGAGCATGGTTGCCCAGTGGACCCCTGGGCCTCCTGGCCTGGTGCAGGCCGACCTGGAGAGAAAGGGGAGAGGGTGTATCTGACGGGGTTGTTTTCTCACACTTCAGAAAGGTTACTTCCACTCTTTTGCAAAGGAGAACTTATGAAAGTGATGGAGGGAAGCCAGGAGTCTTACTTTGAAATTTCCCTTCATGTAAAAGCAAACGCCAAGGGTGGATAATAACAATTCACCCCCTGTCTATACATCTCTCTTAGCAAAGTGTTGAAGTTAGTGTAAAAGCCCGTGGTGACTCAGGTGCGGCCCTCCATCGTGGGTGAAGGGACAGTCAACTAAAACAACCCTACTCCTGCATCACAAGTCCACTGCCATAATGTCAACATTGCCTCTTAATGTAACACGTTCCTGAAAACCTAAAAACCTGGCTGGGTGACACGGATTTGCTCTGCCTGACTCCCTGAAGTGGGACTGAATACAATAACTAAAATGACTTCAGGGCTATTTTGATCCAAAACTAAGAAACACTTCATATTCTACTTCATATCTCAAATGCCATGTGCAAAATAGTCCACCAATGGTTCTGCAAAAATATCCAATGTCAACAGTAAGATGCTATAACAATAAAACAAAGAGGCATTTCCATGATTAAATTCTAACTTTCAGTATTGAGCCCCTCCCATTATCATGACTTTCACAGAGACACTGGACTTTAAGAATTAAATCCCCTCAGAAGTCAATTTCCTTTTTTAAAGTTTATTTATTTATTTTTGAGAGAGAGAGAGAAAAATGCATGAAAATGAGTAGGAGAGGGGCAGTGAGAAGGGAGAGAGAGAACCCCAAGCAGGCTCCGCCTTCTCAGGGCAGACCCCAACCCAAGACTCAAACTCATGAACCCTGAGATCATGACCTGAGCCGAAACCAAGAGTCCGGCGCTCAATTGACTGAGTCACCCCAGTGCCCCTAGAAGTCAATTCCTTTAGATTAGTTTCAAGCATTTTGTTCTTGCAAGTTACAAGTCCAAAGAAATTAGATTCTAATTTCTAATCCTCCTCAGTTTGACACCCATCATATCACTACCTTGGTGAATGTTTAGGAAATTTGCTGTGGCGGCAGCCTGAATTGCTAGGTCTTGTTTGAGTTGTGGCTTTGCCATGAAGAAACAAATGTTTCCATGCCCTCTGCCACCAACTACCTAGGTGTGGCACCAACATCTTAAACTTTGAGCCTCACAGTGATCTGTGTTCTCTGTCGCACCCAGATTTCAGTTGCTTTGCCTTTTCAAGGCACATATGTGGTTCTTCCCAATGATGCCTTAAAACCCAGGATATGGAAAAATGATTTCTTCCCTCCAGCGTTTTTGGCTTTGGCTGCACCTGCTCACCAGTATCTGTGTGGCTCACCACTGTGTGTTGTGTTCCTTGCACAAGAGTGCATGAGTGTAATGTGACTCACATTACCTCTGTCATTTCAGTCAAGGTGTAGCAGCCTGCCTCCCCAAATCCTCACTATGAGACGTCCCTAAAATCCATCTTTTTGCTAAGATTCCAATGGTGTTCTCTTAAGGTCTGAGTAATCATAGCTTTGTTGAAGACACATAACTCAATTTCCCATCTTTTGGGTTAGTTCAGGGTCTTTAAGAAGTAGGTTCCAGGATGGAATTAGACATGCAAGAGATTTATTGGGAAAAACTTCAATGAGGGTTAAATGCAGTCAGAATCATAGGGTTATGATCTGAGCCCTTGGAAATGGAGGTTGTCTTCTAGGCATATAATTAATTTTAAGGGAGAAGAGTAAATGATCCAAGATTTGGCCCTTCAACTTCACCATTTAAAGGTGGAGTAGATGAAGAAGACCCTAACAGTAAGTAGGGGGCCTCCACACACACAAAAATATCCTAGAACCAAGAAGGAGTGATGTCACAGAAGCCAAGAGAAAAAGATTGTTAACAGGGTCAATTGCAATGGGTGAAAACCAAAAAGCAACCATTTTAGAGCAACATGTAGACTGTCTTGAAAAGAATAATTTTCAAGAAGCAGGAAGGGCACACACTGGATTGTGGTCAGTTGAGGAGCAAATGGAGGGTGTGAAAGTGTGGGAGACCCTTGTAGATGACTACTTAGGGAAACTTAGCCATGAGGGGGTAGGGGAAATGGGTCTGCAAAGAGACAGATGGCCAGGAGAGATGTGGGGCTTTGTTCCATTTTGTTTATAGAGGACAATACTAGAACATGTTTACAAAGCTGTCAGGCATAATCTGGAAAAGCATGGAGACTGCTGATACCCAAAAGAGAAGACAGCAAAAGAAGCAATACAATGTTAAGAAGACCTGGGAGTATCGGGTTCTGATAAAAGAAGGACCAGTTTATCAGTTATGGGAGGAGAGAGGAAGAGGATTGCAAATGTGGGCAGGTTTATGAGTTGGGAAGGAAGAGTAAGAGGTCTCCCATCTGGTGACCTCTATTCATTCTGTGAAGTATGAGGCAAGGTTATCCCCTAGGGGTGTGAGGAAGGGAAATTTATGAAATCCCACCTACACAAGGGGAAGATCAAGGAGTATAGATGAAGGTAGATGTACAAGGTAATTGTGCCCATATGAAGTTTGAGATTGAAGAGATACCTAGCTGGCAGGCTGTGGGTTTTTCTCTAGAAATGTTTAGCTGCTCCCAAGAAGGATGCAGATGCCAGACGGAAATGTTCATTCAGGCTGGAGGGCTCAAGTACCAGGCAGGAAAAAAGAGGGAAGGGAGTTGATAGAAGATGATGGATTTTTAATGATGACCCTAGGTTGTACAATGAAAGAAGGGAAGGCTGGGGCACATAGGTGGCTCAGTCGGTTAAGCATCCAACTTTAGCTCAGGTCATGATCTCACCGTTGGCAGGTTTGAGCCCTGCCTCAATCTCTGTGCTGACATTTCAGAGTCTGGATCTTGCTTCAGATTCTGTGTCTCCCTCTCTCTCTGCCCCTCCCCTGTTCATGCTCTGTCTCTCTCTCTCACTCTCTCTCTCAAAAAAAAAAAAGCATTAAAAAATTGAAAAAGAGAGAAGGGAAGCCAAAGGAATGGTGAAAAGATGATAAGGTTGAGTGAGCTAAAAATTACATTAAGGCTCAGAATTTTCTCAGTAGAATATCCTTGACCAAAATTTGTTGGTGTTTAGAAACTTGTGGCTGGGGAGTGAAATATCAGAATTAATAATTTTATTTTTTTACTGTTTATCTTTTTTTTTGAGAGAGAGAGAGAGAGAGGCAAAGAGAGAGGCAGAGAGAGAGGGAGACAGAGAAGCAGACTCCATGTTATCAGTGCAAAGCCTGACGTGGGGCTTGAACCCATGAACTATGAGATCATAACCTGAGCCTAAGCTGAATTCTCAACAGACTGAGCTATCCAGGTGCCCCAGAATTGATTATTTTCTGATGGAAGACCTTAGGAGAGAGTGGCTGAAGTGGCTGAAGTGCACTGTAAGAGAGGTCATGGAACATGAGGAGGCATGTTGCTTCAAAGTCAAGGTGTGAACAGCACATCCATGTGGGTCGTGGGTGGTACATCTTTGTGGGTGTTGGAATCCAACAATAATGCAGGGATATAAGTAGGAGGTATGATGTAGATGTAGGAATATAGAAGAAGCCAGGGCTCCAGAAACTATAACTTAATGAATAAAGTGGCCAGGAGGACAGTGTTGGCAGCAGCGAGGAGGAGGTAAGGCTGGTTAATGGTGTTAGTCTCACAGGAGTAGGGCTTGTGAAAGCTAGAAATGGAGTAATGGTCTGGAGACAGCTCAATGAAGCAAGGGGAGACCCCTCAGAGATGGTGGGAGTGGGGAAAACGATCCTCTGTCTTCTTCTGTCAGTCTGCTAGAACAAACTACCACAGGCTGCATAGTTTATAAACAGCATCAACTATTCTTCACAGTCTGGAGGCTGGAGAACTGAGGTCAGAACACCGGCACAGATGGGGAAGGGCCCTCTGTTCAGTCACAGGCTCAGGTTGTGCCCTCCCATGGTAGAAGGGGCTCACTCTCCAAGAACACATTTAGAAGGGCACTGAGCTCATGCTCTCATGACCTAGCCACCTCCCAAAAGTCCCACGTTCCGATACTGGCACCTTGGGCTTATCGATGTATGAACTTGGTGGGACATGAACACACAAACCATAGAATCCTCCATTTGAGAAGTGGGTCATCAGGGGGCAATGAGATTTCAGATTGAGCAATCTGGAGATTGATAAGTTATTTCAAGAAGCAAAATGGTGGGAGAGAATGTGGTACTTTGGATAGAGTGTCTGGAATAGAAAAAACAACAACAACAAAAAGCAAAGTGTTAAAAATTAAATAAATATTTAATATGTATGGACTTTAGTTATTAATAAAGTATCAACATTGGTTCAATAATTTTAACAAATACACATACGAATGTAAGATATTAAAAATAGGGGAACGATGTGGACTATATGAAAACTGTGTATAATCTGTGCAATTTTTGTAAAATTGCAACTTTCTTATGAACCTTAAAACTACTTTAAAATTAAAAGTTGAATTAACAATATGTAGCTCATAGAAACATATTCAGTATTATTTTAGAACAAGCAACATGTAATATACGGACAAAACTCACCACACAATCAAGTTAGAGTCAAGAGCATTGCTATGCAATGAACAACATTTTATTTTTTATTTTATTACTTTTTTAAACTGTATTTATAGAGATAGAGAGAGGGAGATAGAGAAAGTGAGAGCTCAAGCTGGGGAGGGGCAGAGAGAGAGGCAGAGAGAGGGAGAAGAGAGAATCCCAAGCAAGCTCTGCACTGTCAGCACAGAGCCTGATGTGGGGCTCAAACTCTGAACCACAAGATCATGACTTGAGCAGAAATAAAGAGCTGAATGCTTAACTGACTGAGCCACCCAGGCACCCTAATGAACAATATTTTAAACCTTGTAAGTCTTGAGGCACCTGGCTGACTCAGTTGGTAGAGCATGTGACTCGATCTTGGGGTTGTGAGTTCGAGCCCCATGTTGGGTGTAGAGATTATTTTAAAATAAAATCTTCAAAAAATGAATAATTCAATGAACTTTGTAATTCTTACTTCTGTACAAGGGATTTAACACACTCCCTTCTCCCCTCACTGTCTTCTCCCTCTAGACCACAGACCCTGATAGAAGCCCTGGGAAAGGGAGAATTTTCAATCATTCTTCTCACCACAAAAATTCAAAACCCCTTTGTAAAAGCCAACCAGTCTTATACTGCTGATGGAAATATACCATAGATAGATTATAGGAGGATAGATAGATAGATACATGGATAGATGATTGATAGGTAGATAGATGATTGACAGATAGATGGATAGATAGATGGAGAGATGATAGATGATAGATAGATAGATGATAGATAGAGACACAGGCACAGGCATGTATTTCTATTTTGAGCAATAGCAATCTGGAAATATATACCAAAATTACAAATGCACATGGCCTTTGATCAAATAATTTCAGTTCTGAAAATATTCTACAGGGATTCTTACATACCTGTGAAGTGACATATGTGCAGTATTATCTTCCACAGCACCGTCTGTAATGACAAAATGTTTGAAACATAAATGTTTATCAACATGAAAGGATTGAGAAAGTGAACTCAACATTCAACAGAATAGCATAAGGTGTAAGAAAAAATTTTCACCTTAAGGCATATATCTGTGTGCATATCTGTGCATATTGTATGAACATACCACTCCAAAGTAATGTAAACTAGTGAATGAACCAATTCCCTATAAGAGGAAGAAAGAGCAAAAATGGAGTTATGTGGAAAAAAGCCATTAAAATGGTCGTATTTCAAAACAAAATGGATGTGTTTCAGCCCCAGATATATAAGGTAGTGTGAAAAATTCTTCTTTCAACAGTATTTCCGGTTGGATTAATGTAAATAAGCATGGTAAATATGCTTGGACTGTCTATGGTGCTACCTCAATACTTATTTTCCACTTTCTCTTTTCTTTGTTAGGAAAAATGGCTTTCGTTTTTTGTTCTCTACCTTGAGAGTCAAGAAATGTCACATCTTTGTCAACTATTTGTGGGGACCCCTTTCAGCCAACTCTGAGTCATGAAGCAACAGGATGAGTCAGTGGCTTTTAAATTCCTCATATAGATCAAAAAAATGATTCAGAAAAATAGTGAAAAATGTTCAGTTCTGGGAACGCTAAAATCTCTGAAATAAGTAATTATATAAAAAAATAAATACAGGGTTCAAACATAGTTTTAATGACACATAGAATTTGCAATAATCCTGGAGAGAACATCATCAGAAATTTCTATAAGGGGGTAATGAAAAAGGGAAAAACAGGAAAATGATAAAAACATTAAAACATGAGCCCTTAGGTGTCCTCAGAAGATATGTATACACATAAAGAAAATGTCACCAGCCAGTTCCGATGATGTGTAGGCAGGACATAAAAGATTCTCGTTATAATATTTTCTACTAGTCCCATACTTGTTTTCTCCAGAAAGAATAAGCTTTTAAGACTTGCTTAAGTCCCCCCAAAATGAATAGAAATGCTATAAAAATAATTAGAATGAAGGAGAGTGAGCCAGTAAATTATACTTGGGAATAATGAAGTCTTCATTATTCTTCTCCTGTCGGCTAGAAGTCAAGTTGTAAGAGACGTCTTCGTGCAGCATACAAAGGGAGATTGAGGTGGGTTAAAATAGAAAACAAACTGTGAAATGTCAGTCTGGCTTTGACTGCAGTCATGCTGCGTGTCACCATGCCGAGTGTCCCGGCCGTGCATCCTGGGATGTGCTGGTAATTGTGGCGTCCCTGCCTGACCAAGTAAACTAGTGCTTGCAAAACACAGGGGCTCTGACTCACAGTGCTGGGAGAGGCTTCCTTTAGTAAGTAACACTTGAGATGCTTTGGAAAAGCACCGGACCTGGGGACTGAGATGATGACTAGACAAGCAAAGCACTCTGCAAGCAGAAGCACAGTATGTGTTGAGGGTGCAGGAAAGAACAAGTCTGGGTGTGTGAGGAAGATTTCGGCTTTGATGTAACGGGGAATGAGTGTTCAACAAGTAGAAAGGGGAGAGATGAGAGTTGTGTTATGTTAATATCCATAAGCGCAGGACCTTTTTTTTTTTTTAAATCTAATTTATTGTCAAGTTGACTAACATACAGAGTATACAGTGTGCTCTTGGATTTGAGGGTAGATTCCTGAGCATAAAAGCAAGATCTTATTCACATCGTCAAAAAACTCAATAGGGTTGGATTAGCAAGGTCACAAAGAGAGGAGTGAAACCAGTAAAAGGGCTACTGTTACAAATGGAAGACATGGTGAGGGACAGAAGCAAGGCTGTGATGGTGAAAATAGGGAGGAAGAGGTAGTTTCAAGCAGAATGTAGGAGGTAAGATCAGCGAGGACTAGAGACTGATCTGATCTGGGATGTGAAAGCAGTTGGGGGAGTCAGGGGTGATGTCCCTAGACTGGGTAACCTGATAGTGCCATATTCCAATATCGGCGCAATGCAGAGAAGGGGATCACCACATGTGGGTGGGGAGGAATGGGAGGGGTCATTATATGGGCGTAGTACAGGGGATGTGGGGATCAAAGATGCAGGAAAGGGGGTGTGAGTTTCATTTTAGACATGTCTAATGTCAACCTACTGTGGGGCACTCATGTAGAAACTGTGAAATAATACGGAAGGTACTTCAATCTGGAGCCAGGAGGGTGGTAGTTTGAAGGAGGGGTTATGAGATCATCCATTAAAAATAGGAGTGAAAAGATCTAGGATGGAACCCTCAGGAACCCCAATATTAAAGGTAGAGGAAGAGGGAAGAAGAGTCAGGAAAACAAAAGGAAGTCTAAGAAGAAGAGGTGTCAAACGTATTGGTATTTGAGAAGGAAGGGTAGGTCATGATGGTCAATCCTGCTGTGGGTTCACGTGAGATAGGTAAGCCATGGAATTCAGGAGATTCAACAAGCCAGTGGTCACTCGGGATCTGAGATGGAGCAATCTCATGGAGACCCTGTGGGAGCGATGAGGAGGTGGAAGTACTTCTAGATGACAACACACGAGAACTGAAGCAATGCCTTGGGCAAAAGGCTGGACAGAGAAGAAGGTCTGTCGGGAAAGTTTCTGAGATGGGGATTCACAGGGACTCATGAATAGGCTGAAGTAGACCAGTGAGTAGAGTGGAGAGGCCGGAGATCCACACTGAGTGGGGACAGTTCCTTAAGAGGCAGAAGGAGAAGGCCCTAGAGCACAAAGGTGAAGGTCAGTCCTTGATTGGATAAGAGATTCCTTGGCCAAGTGACAGTAAGGGAGTGACCAGAGCAGGTGGTGTAGGTGAGGAGTTACTGGGGAGAGAGGGGAAAAGGGAGCCGGGATCAGGAAGCTCTTACTAAACCCTCTATTTCCTTTATGAAATTGTAGTTGAGGGAACTTTTGGACACAGATGTGGGGTAAAATATAACAGTGAGGAATCATGACATACAACTTTGGAACCATTTTTAACGGGAAGGCATAGAGGTGGGCCAACAGCTCGCAACAGGATTGCCAGGTGGCAGGGAGGCTGGAGACCATGAATGTTTAGGGGCCCTAATCTGCTAGTGGTGCTGTCCACTGGTGCTCACAGACCTCAGACTATGGGGGAAAATTCAGAGAGACTGGCTAGTCAGAGTTGGGGTTTCCTGTTGATGGGGTGGTCGCACTGAAAACCTGTGGAAATCGGAGAGTTGGGGTAGTGATCAAGAGTGGCTGACGGAGGGAGGCATGTGATAGAGAGGGACAAGTAAAGACAGGAAGAGACTGAAGAAAGAAAGAAGGACAGAGACTTGGGCATTTCAATAAATTTAGAAATAAATTGGTGGAGGGGGACACCTGGGTGGCTCAGTTGGTTGAGCATTTGACTTCGGCTCAGGTCATGATCTCTTGGTTCATGAGTTTGAGCCCCACATCGCGCTCTGTGCTGATGGCTCAGAGCCTGGAACCTGCTTCATATTCTGTGTGTGTCTTTCTCTGCCCCTCCCCTGCTTGCACTCTGTCTGTCTCTCTCAAAAATAAATAAAAAATTAAAAAATATTTTTAAAAAAATGGTGGAGAGAAGGGAGTAGGAAAGCTAAAGATATTTTTAAAGTGTGGCTAAAAATTAATGGAGTTAAAAATTTCCCTGGATATGTTTCATTGAGCTCCAAAAGCAGCTGTGCGAATTCAACTTAGTCCACAAAGCTGGATAGTGGTCAGCAGGTGACATAACTCTAGCCTCCCAAGGTGCAGGTCAGCCCAGGAACTATTATCAGGACCTCAATCATTTTCCCTTCCCAAGAGGGAGTAAGAGTCACAGATCCCAGTTAGTCAGTGAAAGGTGCTGAGCTGAAAGGTTATGTGGGGTTGTCAGCAGTGCAGTAAACAAAGGATGATCAGGGGAAAGTGCTGGGACCAGACAGATGAAGGGCTAATAATGTCCCCATCCTGGCTCCAGCCTCCACGCAGCCCGACAGAGTTAGACTTTTCAGGAGGCTTTAGTCTCAGGCTCCCTCACATGCACGGCCACTCCTAAGGCTCTAGCAATGTGTTCACACAGCGACATGTTTATGCAAAATCTGTAAGTGAAGTTATGGCTACCACACTCCATTAAAATAGCAGGCATTGACTACTCATCTTCCTTCCAACACACTTCACTGAGTGCCTACTTGTCATAGATACTATGGAATCAGTGTTGGGGGGTTTGAGTGTAGAGTCGGGGTTACATTTAGTCTGGCCGTGTTGAGATATATTTATATGATTCATGTTGGATCTGTGTACAGTTAAATTATCATTAGGCATCGCTATGTATGAAAAGACCCAGAAACATGTTTACCTGAAGCCCTGACAGGAAAACACAGGGCCAGCAGCCATATAATGATAGGAACTGGTCCATGACTCCAAGATCAGACGTGTGTGAGTATTAAGGAGGAAGGGAGGCTTGAGTCAATCAGAGCCAGAAGTTAGTCTGAGGAACATTTTTTCAACCATCAGATGTGAAATATTGTAAGCAGAAGATTCAGGTCTCACGTAGGTCTATTCAAAGGGGGAAGGTCTTCCCTCTCAAGAATAACTTCAATAAATGATACAACATGGGGCGCCCGGGTGGCTTAGTCGGTTAAGAGTCCGACTTTCGCTCAGGTCATGATCTCGTGGTTCGTGGGTTCGAGCCCCGCGTCAGGCTCTGTGCTAACTGCCAGCTCAGAGCCTGGAGCCTGTTTCAGTCTGTGACTCCCTCTCTCTCTGACCCTCCCCTGCTCACGCTGTCTCTCTCTCTCTCTCTCCTAGAAATAAATAAAAAACATTAAAATTTTTTTTAAAAAATGATACAACATATAAAATAGTAAATAGAGTGTAAATATTTTTCCTTAAAAATTTTTAAAGTTTATTTATTTTGGGAGAGTGAGGAGTGGAGGGGCAGAGGGAGAGGGAGAGAGAGAGAATCCCAAGCAGGCTCCTCGCTGACAGCACGGAGCCTGAAGTGAGGCTTGAACTCACGAACTGTGAGATCATGACCTGAGCCAAAACCGGGAGTCAGACACTTAACTGACTGAGCCATGGAGGTGCCTCTAAATACTTTCCCTTTAAAATGGAATTGCACAAAATAGAATTTCTCAAAATCTCTGCATATAGCCCAGAACTATGTCGCTTTACTATAAAGAGCCAGTATGTCTTTAATGGCTCATATATGAAAGATTGGCTTGGTAGAGATTTCCCAAAATTAGACACAACCACAAAACTGACCTGGCATTACCAACATTAAGATGTGGTGATGCCTGGATGGCTTAGTTGTTTAAGCACCTGAGTCTTGATTCAACTCAGGTCTTGATCTCGGGGTTGTGAGTTCAAGCCCTGCATCGGGCTACATGCCCTAAAAAATTCTAAGATGTGAAGCTGAAAGAAAAATTTAAAGCTACATATACCACAGAACCAAATTTTGATTACCCATGTGAGAGGAAAGACTGAATTTTTCTAAACACTCTTGGAAGAATGTCACAAAATTGTTATTAGGGAAAAAGGTGATCAAAACCAAACAGGCAAAGATCACAAGAGAAATATCATATAAGCTACGTGGTTACAAATAAACTCCATGTTTCTATCATTGTTACAGATCTTGAGTATTTTGGGTATTCACAAGCATTTTAATGTTTGTAATTTATTATTTCTTTTATCATTCCACATAAAGATTTACTTTTGTTTCTGATTCCAAATGCTCTGGTGTGGACTGTTTTTCTTGAAGAAGGCTCCCAAAATAAGTAAGCTCCCGGCCTTATGCCCTGAACCCACCTGCGATCTGACTTACACCTGATAATCACCCTGCTGCCTGCAGCTGGAGAAATGCTATTGAGGACCAGGCTCTCTAAGGGAAGAGATTCTGGGTAACATGGAGCCCCATGATGGCCAGGGGGACAGGGAGCCATGCTGAAGTGGAACAGAGGTGGAAGTCCCTAAAAAAGAACAAAGACAAAGAGACTCAGGTAGAGGACGGATCGCTTAAGGGAACATGTGTGATTATCAATGAAGCAAGGCTATTCCCATCAAAAATTAGTATTTGGGCCATGATCTTTTCAATCTTATTGTTTGGTCATTCATTAACAAAATAGCTATAGCTACGCTATACCGAGTACTTTACATATGCATGGGTTTGCGTTCATATGTGTGTAGGAAGATGTGTGTGTGTTCATATATATTTAGCATCCACTTAACTCTCATAATTTATCTATTCTGTTTTAATCCTGGGGGTAAAGGTTTGAGGAAAGGTTGATTCAGACAAGGAAATATTAATATGAATTGAGAGCTGAGCAGATTTAAACATAAGGAAAGAACTGAGTAAGCCAATGGAAAAAACAGAGTTTTCCTTTGCTGATACACTGTCAGAGATTGAACACAGAAGAACTTAAATTTCTGGACATCTACATATGGACTTCTCACTTTTTGTCTCTGGCTTTAGAGCTTATTATTTAGGATATACCTGCAAACTGTCTATCTCCCCAAATATTTGTCTTTCTTGCCTGATGTCCCCCTGATAGGAAGCAACCTCCCCATACCACACATCACGCATCACACACCACACATCACACACACATTAAACACCTTGGGATCTTTAAAGCAAGAAGCCCATCTTGACTTTACAAAGTTGGGATATATGCATGGGAGTATCATGGGTGGAACATAAAGTTCTGAAAATAATGTTTCCTTGCCATGCTTCATGGATGAAAGCATATTTGTTATTTGTACAAGATGGGGTCACCCTAATCTCTTCAGTGACTTTGTATAGACTTCTGGTGACCCTTGATTTCACAAGGACATTAAGGAGAAACTCACTAGGGCTTTCTCTCTGAAGTTTATCCCAGCTGTCCAGCTCACAAATGGAAACCATAGGCCATGAGGGAAATATTCATTATTATGATACAAAGCATCTAATGTCCACACTCAGATCCTAGGGCATCTAAGCAGCGTTAAGTTCATTTTTCAAAATGAGTTTATTTCCTTGGATAAGAGTGCTTTTGTGTTTTCAAAAAACTTTAGTCTTCTTATAGCAGTGGTATCATGACACTTGGGTCTGTAACAGTGTTGGGTACAAATAGAATCAGGGGGTCCAGTCATCCAGGTTGAAACTACAGTTCAGTGTGATCAGAGATTTCTTTTCCAGGCAGAAGCCATATGTGTCTGTAGCAACCCTAAGAAAGAAAGATCTATGTTCACAGAAGGGATTTTTCTTGCTATAATTGAGAAAAGTCACTCATAGATCAAACATTTAGTTGTCTCTCTCCCACTCTGGGATCTGGAACTTCGAGTCAATAGGACAAATCCAGTGAAGTATGAGAGACATAATTCAGTTCCTATTTAAATACCATATGCATCATTCTTTGGCTTGTTTTTAGGTCTGAAGCAATCCACTCACAGAGCAACATGGGGCAGGACATTTAAACTGTCTCATAGTGAACAGTCTTGAAGATGAATGCAACTTTACCATGTGAGTGATGACAACAATGTTCAATTGAATTAGAATCTCAGGCAGACCGTTTCCATCAATAATTAATATGTTGTTGGGTCAATAAGAGACCTGGGTTGTAATCAATATTACATCATAAGGCAGTAATTGCTGAGCACCTCAATACAATTTGGAAGATCCAAAGTGGGTTGTAATATTTTATTTCCCAAAGCACTTAGGTCAGCATTTTGCTGAGAGATGAAGTTGTTTTTGTAAGTGCTTAGTGATTTGCCAAGGACACAGAGAAAAACATGACAAAATGGGAAATACATTTCCTGTTTCCTGTAATGTAGTTTTGTGTCTGGGTCCACAGAGCATGCATTACTACTGACTCTATCAGCTTAGGTCAGGCTATGGGGAAGCAGAAAAGTATAGCGATAATTCTCAAACAGAGTGCCTGAGGCAGTAGACCAACATCACCTGAGAACTAGTTAGAAATGCTAATTCAGAGGCCTTTCCTGCAGACCTACTGACCAGAAAATTCTTGAATTGGGGCCCCAAATCTGTGTCTTAAAAGGGCTTCCTGGTATTTGTGATACTTGAGAACATTTGAGAACCAATGACATAGGAGATAATGGAAACACCAGATGAGAAGGAAGCTGAGGTTATGTCTAGCCAAGTTTGCTGTCACCACTCAGAAAGACTGAGGTTTCCAGATAATGATCCTAAGAACCCAGGCTAGGGCTTACAGTCTTGAAGGGAAGGCAGACAAACACATGACTCCAGATTTTACAGAGAAAAAAAATATGAGGTTCATGGGTTCCTTAAGATCACAGGGGAATTAAATTGTGGGTAATTCAAGGGGTTGACATTTAGTTAAGACAGGTGTTAGCCAGGGGAAGTGTAGATGGGAAATGACACAGGTAAAGGCAGTTGTGCTGAAGGAAGTAGGTCCTGGGGGAGAAATGCTGGGAGCCTTAAGAAACAGAATAAGAAAGTCAAATCGCGATTCATGAGCAAGACATGAGCAGTTAGAGATGAAGTTGACCTATGGATACCAGGTTAGCAGAGGAGGTCACACCCCAAGATTTCTGTCACAGAGAATGCAAATAATAATAAAGATGGAACTGAGTTAGATATTTTGTTTTGTTTTTTTGTTTGCTTTTTTTGCTGTGATTTTGGTTATTACTTAGAATATATGCAGTGGAACAAAGATGGAGTAGAAAGAACAGTTAGGGGGCAATGACATTAATCCAGGTGATAGGGGTTCAAATCAACTGATGGTGGTTTGAGAGGGCTTAACACATCTAAAAAATACACAGGAAGTAAAATCAATAAGACTCAATGATTAATGGGATTTGTGACATGAAGAAGATGGAGCCGTACAGGGCAATTCTGAATTTTCTGGCTTTAGACACCAGATAGATGGTGGCTCCATCAATCTTTGTAAACATGCGATTGTAAAGACTTAGTTCGGTGAGGTACAAACGCAGAACAGATTTGGTTCAAATAACTACCACCAACTTTTACCTTCTGAAATCTGATTCTCATCTCACTTCTACTCACCTCTCATTTTAGACATCAGAGAGAAGAACTTTATCAATCAACAACGTAACAGTGTCTTAAAACTTATTCACATCAGCTTTATTCTACATCAGGTCCAGTTATTACATCTTATCTTTATGTCGGTTGAATATTTCATTACCTTTTAGGACCACTACTCTCTCTTACTGCCTTCTGCACAATGAGGCCTGGGATGGAATCTGCTCATGTGTCTACCTGCATCTAGGTGGGACAGGAGACTATTGGGGGTCTCCCTTGATTGATGATTGATTTCAATTTTAGAACGAGTGAAGCTAATTAAGCTACTCACATCTTCACGACCACATGGGGCTGTACAATATGGACGTCTGACCTGGCATCCCTCTTGGTTTAAGTGGTCCCTTCATAGTCTCTGATCTTTGCTTTCTGATTTAAGAATATGGCTGGAGCCCAGAGGGGAGCTGTAGCTTGCTATCTCCGAGCCCCCATCATCAGTACAAAGACTTACCCAATGATTGGTTATGAGCCCCACATTCACACGGAGCAGGTATTCTGCAGCAACCTGCCTTTCTTTCATGTAAAGTTTATATACACATAAAAAAGGGAGGGGGGCGCCTGGGTAGCTCAGTTGGTTGAGCGTCCAACCCTTGATTCTAGCTCAGGTCATGATCCCTGGGCCGTGGGATAGAGCCCTGCACTCAGTGTGGAGCCTGTTTAAGATTCTCTCTTTCTCTCCCTCAGCTCCTTCCCCCGCTTGAGCTCCCTCCCTCATTCTGTCCCTCAAATGAAAATAAAATCTAATAAAGTTTATAATCACACAAATAGAAATGTTTTCACAGAAGTAGGCTATCAATTGCAAGACACCTATGATGAGAGAGAGATTTACTCTTGGGAAAACTGTGAAGTCATCAGCCAGGGTATTGCCCACAGTCGCTGCATTCATGAGCACTGAGCATTCTGAAGCTTTAGTCTACAAAGGCCTTGTCCTCCTAGATAATGGATTCCTCAAACTTCCTTGCAGGGACAAGAGATATGAGAATTAACCAGTTGCTATAATTAAAGAGGAAAGACACATTGTAAATGAAATGTGGGCAAGAGAGAATGCCTGAGGCTTGTCAAGAATTTTTTTCGCTTTGAAAGATAACAAAGGAGACTGTATCCTACAGAACATCAAAACACAGTCTGAAATTACAGTTAAACCATGTTAACTAAGAAAAAGGAGTAGAAGAGTGGAACAGAATTCAGCAGCAGAGCCACATAAAATATGTTTAAAATTACATAAAAACAGCATTTAAAATGAGTAGTGAAAGTATGAAAAACATACCAATCTGGTAAACAAAAAGGTATATACCTGCTATACATAAAGAAGCAAAATAAATTTATATGGATTAATAATACAAAGAAAATAACAAATGCATTGGAAAAGAATATAGAAGTTCACTTTCTAGTCAGAGTTAGAATTGTTTTATTAAGATCTAAACCCTAAAAGTCCAAACAAATTCAAAGTGGATTTATATTAAGTACGTATTTAGTAGAGGGAAATATAAAGGACTGGCAAATTTGGCTTAGGAAAGTTATGCTTACCCAAACCTTATGGCTTAGAAACCATACCCAAATTATGGATGGCTATGGCCTCCTATAAAATCTTCCATGTGGCAAAATATGCCATAAAACAATCAAAAGAAAAGTGAACTATCACATATAAAAATTTCTTATGATTAAATAAGAAAAGTTAACAACAGAAAAATATACAAAGTGTATGCAATGATTAATAGGCAAAATTATGAAAATGTAAATTCAACAATGGCATGTGATTTTCCTTTCAGATTGGCAGAAATTGTTCATGCCAAGTGTATTATTGAGAATGTGGAGTACATGCCAATATTGTGTTCCATTTGTGGAATTCCAAGTTAGTATAGATTTAAAAAGATGTTTTAACTGTTCAGTAATTTTTGAGAGAGAGTGTGAGCATGAGCAGGAGAGAGGCGGGGGGGAGGGGGGAGACACAGAATCCAAAGTAGGTTTCAGGCACTGAGCTGTCAGCACGGAGCCCAACATGGGGCTCGAACTCACGAGCCATGAGATCATCACCTGAGCTGAAGTCGAACACTTAAAGGACTGAGCCACCCAGGCGCCTCTAAGTTAGCATAGATTTTTTTTTTTAACAAGGTACCCAGTCAGTATCCATTAAATACAAGTGGACCCCCCTTCCAGGGACTTGTTCACATGTATGCAAAAAGGACAAATGCAAGTATAGGCAAAGAAGCTTCACTTGTAACAGGAGAATAGTTGGAAACATCTAACTGCTCACCAATGAGGGAATATTGAACTGAACAGTGCCAGTGATTAGAAAGAAAAAGAATAAGTCCATAATTTTGATGTTAAAATAATCCCAAGAGATATTTTCAGTATTAAATGTATGGCAAGAAAAAGAAACGTACACTGTGATTCCACTAATGTTATGAGCAAGCCAATTATATATCTGTATATATGCATTCATGCATGTTTAGGGTCTTCCTAAATCCCAATCTGGAAAGCACTCATCAAGCTTAAAACCATGGTTTGCTCAGGGGAACATAACTGTACAGGCATCAAGGAAAAGGGGAAATTTTGTGTTTTAGTGTATGCCTTCTGTATTATCATAACCTAAAAATATATTTTAAACAGATAAACTTCTGCATAGTGAAGAAAACCACCAACAAAATGAAAAGGCAAACTCCTGAATGGGAGAAAATATTTGCAAATCATATATCTTTGATAAGGGGTTAATTTCCAAAATATATAAAGAACTCATACAACTCAATCAGCAAAACAACAAAATAAGACAAAACAAACAATTCACTAAAAATATGGGCCAAGAGCACATTGTATACTCTGTATGCTAGCTAACTTCACAATAATTTATATTTGAAAAATAATAAAAGCATTATTAGCACCTTAAAATATATGGGCAGGTCATCTAAGATCTAAACAGACATTTTTCTAAAGAAGATATACAGATGGCCAATACATTCATGAAAAGATACTCAACATCATTAGTTATCAGGGAATTGCAGGTCAAAACATATTATTGCAAAGAAATATCACCTCACACCCAGTAGAGTGGCTATTATCAAAAAGATAAGAACTAGTAAGTGTTGCTGACAAGGTGGAGAAAAGAGAACCCTTGAGCACTACTGATGAGAATGTAAATTGGTGTACACTCTGAAAGACAGCATGGAGGTTCCTCAAAAAATTAAAAACAGAACTACCCTATGATCCAGCAATTCCACTCCTGGCTATATATCTAAAGAAAATGAGTGCATTAATTAAAAAAGATATATTTACCCTAATGTTGGTCACTGCAGCATTATTTACAATAGCTAAGCTATGAAAACTACCTAAGTGTTCATAGATGGGCAAACAAATAAAAAAAAATGTGATAAATGCCTCTCTCTTTCTCCTCCTCCTCTCTCTAGAATACCATTCAGCCATAAAAAATAATGAAATCTTCTCTATTTGCGAAGATGGGAACATCTTAAGGCCACTATGCTAAATGGGAAAATAAAAGCTCATGGGTACAGAGAACAGACTGGTAGATGACACAGGTTGGGAGTTAGAGGCAGGTGAGATGGGTAAAGGAAGTCAAAACGTACAAACTTCCAATAGTAAAATAAACAAGTCATGGGGATGTAATGTATAGCATGCTGAGTTAATAACAGTGTACTACATACTGGACATCACTAAGAGAGATCTTGAAAGTTCTCATCATAAGAAAACAATTGTGAACTAATGTATGGTGACTGATGTTAACTATCACTTTGCAATGTGTACAAATACTGAATCGTTATGCTGTGCACCTGAAACGAATACACTGTCATATGTCAATAATACCTCAATAAAAAAAACAGAAAGAATAGATAAGTCTCAGTTATATTAGAATGGTTATATTATATCTTCCTTTTGCAGGAAAATGACCATTGTTCTCCATTTTCCCTGATTCCTACCAAATCTATAACCTAAAGTCTTTCTTCAGCATCTGCTTCCTGATGATCTGAAAGATCTATGATCACTAAAAATAACTCCCGAAGTCTTCATTCATCCACTTTCATGAGATTCGGTTAATATTCCATTCTCTAAATAAGTAGAGATTGTCATGGTGTAACTAAACCATTATAATCTGTTTCCACTATATTTCACAGCTGCCTTAGAGAAATATAGAGAATTTGAGAGGATTTTTTATATTCCTGTAAAAGCATTCTTAAAGAAACCCATATCGCATCTAACCACTAATTTTGAGCATGAAGAGGGCCAGTTTGGGAGAGTTGATTCAGAGTCAGGAATTGCACTGCGTTCAAATAGATGATGGAGTCTAGCAAATTTCACTTTGCATCTATGTAGTAGATTAAAGCCATTACTTCTTACTGGAAGCATCTGACTTTTTATCTGAAGCCTCTGAAAATGCTGGTATTAAAGTGGCAGCATCAATACTGTGGGATAATTTTATACTTTTGGGGCCAACACATGAACAGCGGTGTCGCTTTCTCTTCACATAAAAGAAAACCTGAAATCAAAATTGAGTGAACTACTTTAGAGGGCCATTCATGTGACCTAAATACAAAGTCGTAACACGAAGAGTGGTGTACAAAACCAGCCATCAACAGCTACACATTCGTGACTTGGGACACACCTTTCTTGTTTGTTTGTTTGTTTGTTTGTTTGTTTTTGAGAGAGAGAGTGCAAGCACGCACACGCATGCACATGCAATAGAGGGAGGGGCAGAGAAAGAGAGGAAGAGAGAGAATCCCAAGCAGGTTTAATGCTGTTAGCAAGGAGCCCCACTCTCGTTTCCATTTCACAAACCATGAGATCATGACCTGAGCCAAAATCAAGAGTCAGATACTTAACAGACTGAGCCACCCAGGCGGCCCTGGACACACTCTTCTTGAAATAACTTACAGACACTGGAGTGGTAGATTTACACCTTCTCAGTTTCATATGGCCAGGAATGTCCCTCCAAATTCCTGTGGTGGATGGACAAATATTTCATGCATTTACATGGCCATTATCAGTTTTCTGAAGATACGGGAATTTTAAGGGGCACCTGGGTGGCTCAGTTAGTTAGGTGTCTGACTTTGCTTCAGGTCATGATCTCACAGTTTGTGGGTTTGAGCCTCACAATGGGCTCTGGGCTGACAGCTCAGAGCCTGGAGCCTGCTTTAAATTCTGTGTCTCCCTCTCTCTCTGACCCTTGCCCACTCACGCTCTGTCTCTCTCTCTCTCCTCTCTCAAAAATAAATAAACATTTAAAAAAAGTAAAGATATGGAAATTCAGTGCTGAATGTCTACTTGAGCATGCACTTTCAACTTTTAAGCTTTTTAATAACAGAGGAGTTTATTGCAAAACAGGAGTGTTATCACTCCTGTGATAATAATAATAGATAATAGATAATAATAAAATAATAGATAGATAATAAAAGTAAATAAACCCTAAATCCACTGTAGCAAGGGTGTTAAGATTACTGTCCACCACGTTTTGGGTGTATTTAGTGAAGTTAAGTCAGTTTCTCAGAGTCTGGGCCCCTTGAGCACTGGAAAGAGAGAGGCCAAGCTGTCATGAAATAGAAGATCAGCTCAGGTAGCTCTCCCCTAAATCACCCACCCAAACCATCAACTGCACCTTCCCTCTATCAGTACCAAGACAGGGCTGCAGAATAGAATACTTTATAATTACTGCGGGATGGCTTGAGGCTCTGGAGGGCAAAGATTGAAACTAATATTTATTTATTTAGTTAGTTCATTAGTTAGTTAGCGTTTTCTACCATGGATAACAAAGAGCAAAAACACATTCCCTTTGATGTTCCCCATTCAGAATGGAATGGCGCTGTCCCTGCCAACAATAAAAAGAGACTTTTGTTTCAGGTAGGACAGGGGGTAATGACAGAAAGGGGAGATCTCCCTGTCTTGACCAGAATAGAAACAATATTTCAATGAACTTAAAAATAATTTTCAACATAACAACTTAGCCACACAGCTCAAGTGAATTATTCTGGAGTACAGAGAAATTTTAGACCAAAGAAAAGATGTCATTGAAAAGTCATTTGTAAAAGGTTTTCCATCAGTATGATTAGGTGCGTTTGTACCACTGTGCCATCAAGTCGGATTTTATCCTCAAAGAGCACTCAAAGTCCACTTACTCGCTGAATCTAATTCTATTCAACTGGGACCTTGTGCCCCAGTAAATGTGTGTAAGGGAGCTCTGACTGAAGCCTGCCTCAGTGTCATGCTCACATTTTCTATCCCCAAGCTATAACCAAAATCCAAAGTTTCAATTTGAGTCTTTGTCACTTTCATCCTCAAGGTAGATGTAGAAAGAGATGCTGGAATTCAAAGACTTCATTCAATTTTTTTTTCCCTAAAGAGTTTGAGAATGACTTCTAATCTGAAAAGAACCCCGTGTGAGGTCAAACACAGAGCACAATTTAAATTTTTTTGAGGACTTAAACCTTATGAAAAGTCCCAATGTTTTCATGTTTTCCTCTGTGTGCATGGCACATTTATTTGCCAAAACCTCTTAAAATGAATAATAGTCCATTAGTTAATCTAAAAAAACCTTGAAAACTAGCAATAGTTTATAACTCACGGACTTCCAAAATCTTTTGGACTCACTGAAAGTTGATCAGGATTAAAAAAATTGTGTCTATGTAGTACAGTTAGCCTTGTTGAAACTGGTGGAATTAAGGTAGAGACAATTCCCTACAAGAGAAAGAATGCTATGTTCCTGTATTGGTAAAGGTGCATTTGATGGGAATTAACCCAAAACTCAGTCTTCCATTCCAAGCTAATATCTACTAAGTATTGTATTTTCTATGTTCCAAAGTGGTTCTGAATGGTTTACATATATTATCTCATTTTCAGAACAATAATATAAATTAGATGTGTTTTCCCCCTTTCTACAAATGGGGAAATTGAGCTTTAAGAGGTTAAGAGCCTTGCCTGAGTTAATACTTGTGGTAGATGATCTCCAACACAGTGCTGTCCTTGGTCCTTATCACTTAGTTTTTTTGTTTTGTTTTGTTTTCTTCAGTCAGTAACTCCAAAGAGTGGAGTTGTCATAATAACACAGGAAAAAAGGGCAGAATTCCAGAGCTAATAATTGAACATTCACATTCGGCTTTAGTGGAAAACACAGCCATTGAATTTTAAGGGATCCAATGTCACTACCAAGGTCATTCCTCATGTAGCTAGATAAAAATTTCATTTTTAGTCCCAATGGTAACACCATTCCATTTTGGCCTCAAAAATGAAATCATTCAAGAAAATTGAGCTTCCTTAGTCTAATTCCAAGAGATACATCTCCTATTCTCAAATAGGCCTGGCCACGTAAGAGTTTTTTTTAATCTAATGAACTTTAAGTATTTGACTTCTGTATTGTATCAATGAGTAGGATTTTATTTTCCATGCAGTCTATTGAGAGAGGGAGAGAACATGCTGAGAGGTTATGAAGACGTAACAACTCCCAGTCTACACAGGGTTTATGATACTCTAAAGGTACGGACAGTCATTCTGCTGTCCACTGAGGATGTGTCTGTCTAGTGCACATGACTTCATCCCTCACAGCCTGATGTCCTTGGGCAGCAGGGAGAGACATCTCACAAAGCAGAAGGTTAACCCAAATAGTTCTCCTCCAAACGACATGACTGGACACTAAATGCTGCTGCGATTACTATGTACTGCATGCACCATGGGACTAACATTGACAGGGTGAGAACATATCCCCCATTTTTGCATCTATCAAGGTTGAGAAGCAGATGGAGCTCCCATCCCCTCCCCGTTTACAGATAAGGAAGCTGAGGCTCACAGAGGTAAAGGTACTTGCTTATGGCACCCTATTCTTTCCCAGACTTAGAAACACCATCTGGAACAGAGGCCTCTGGGCTTGGGAAGACCTCTTGTTAACCGTTCTGTGTGACTCTCCAAATAGTTGTCCTTTTAGGGTCGTTCCTGTCTTCTTGTGTTCTCATGAGCTTATTGTGTTGGGGCAAAGGCTGTTGGGATCATTATTAAATCCAGAGTGGGCTTGTGAATATGCATGTTTTGTAATCCAACTGATGATTAACTTGGCTTCATAGAAGACAAAGACTAAATCTTACTCTCATTTCATTGTTCTAGGCTCTCCATGACATAAGGTCTGTCTTGCACATGGTAGGCCCTTTCCACTTAGTGAATGATAACTGATATCATCTTCATAATGAATATCATGAAAATATTGTCTTACTCATGGACTATTTATGTAAAGGCCTTGGGAAAGTCTCACTACTTTGAGCCTTGATTTCCTCATATTTAAGATGGTGCTGGCATGACCCCCTTGTAGCATCTCCATGAGACTTATGGATGATATGTGTGAACCACCAGTGTCCTTTCCAACACATGGGAAGTAATTAATAAAAAGGAGCAGCCTTTATCACAGCACCTTGGTGATTATTTTATAATCATCACTGTATCTCCCATCAATATATCTTCTGCTCTCTATGGAACTTCACACACAGATAGAAATAGAATCGATATTTAATAATGGAGTTTAATAAATGCATGTTAGTTGATTAATTAATTGTCATGGAATGGAGGCAGAAAAGAAAAATCACCAGTGGAGCTTTGGGTAGAAGCATCCTTCTCTAATCCATCTCCTAACCTTCTGTCCATCCCAGGTTGACAGTCTTACCTCCTTACTGCATGACTGATTATGGACTTCCCAGTCCCAGGGCTGTCCAAAAGCAATCACAGAAATCTTGTACCCCAGAGATTGCCTCAGCTCTCAGACCCCAAAGACAAGAGAAAACCCTGAAGAGATACATTTCAATTATCATGCAAAACCATACATGACCACATTAAAATTGTACCTGCACTCAACCTCCTGAGGCTTTTACCAACTCAGGATTCATGTTTCATAAGACACCCAGGGAGAGGGAAGGGGAGTTTGTGCACACTACCAGTACATAAGGACATCTTCTGAGATGTCATCTGCTCCTGTGCCACATTTTTGTTTTAAAGATTTTTTATTTATTTCTAGGAGAGAGAGAGAGACAGCGTGAGCAGGGGAGGGTCAGATAGAGAGGGAGTCACAGACCGAAACAGGCTCCAGGCTCTGAGCTGGCAGTCAGCACAGAGCCCGACGCAGGGCTCAAACCCACGAACCGCGAGTTCATGACCTAAGCGAAAGTCGGACGCTCAACCGACTAAGCCACCCAGGTGCCCCTCCTGTGCCACATTTTTAAGGGCAGGTCCAGAGGCTAGTACTCTAGGGGAGCCAGTGGTTGACATTGGCTCCTCCATTTTCATTTCACATAGTTTCCATTTAAAAGCACTGAAATACAGTTGGAGAACTTCCCAAGTTCCTGTTAAGGAATGATATAAGATGTTAGCCATGTGATTTTTTTTTTTTAAAGTTTATTGTCAAATTAGTTTCCACATAACACCCAGTGCTCATACCCACAAGTGTCCTCCTCCATGCCCACCCTTCCTCCCCCCCACATCCATCAGTCCTCAGTTTTTGTCAGCATTCAAGAGTCTCTCATGGTTTGCCTCTCTCCCTTCCCCCACCATTTCCGCCCTTCTTCTCCCCCTTGGTCCTCTGTTAAGTTCCTCCTAATCCTCCTATACGTGCACACATATGATATTTGTCCTTCTCTTCCTGACTTATTTCGCTCGGCATAACACCCTCAAGGTCCATCCATGTTGCTACACATGGCCAGATTTCATTGTTTCTCATTGCCATATAGTATTCCATGGTATAGATGAACCACATCTTCTTGATCCATTCATCTGTTGATGGACACTTAGGCTCTTTCCGTGTTTTAGCTATTGTGGAGAGTGTTGCTATGAACATTGGGGTACATGTGCTCCTATGCCTCAGCATTTCTGTATCCCTTGGGTAAATTCCTAGTAGTGCTATTGCTGGGTCATAGGGATTAGCCATGTGATTTGATAAAATAAGACAATAATCTTTTCTGGCTGTCACAAACAGTGACGTTCTCTAACCTGATTCACTTCCTTGACATCTAAATAGTCTTTCTCATTGAAATCTATATTGCATTATTAAGGTTAGGTGTTTTGTTTGATAAGGTTTTCATTTTACCTTTAGGGTCCTAGAAAGGTGATCACTTCTTGGCTTTTTGGCTATGATCAAGTGTAGGGTCCTAGAAAGGTGATGTGTTGTAGAAATTATTTCCTGATTTTCTGGCTTTCATAGTTTCTTCATCTTGCCATAAGAAGGAAATATCATTTTTTATTGTAAATAGACAATATAAACACCCGTCTATTTAAAGAGGAGTGATGCCCCAAATGTGTTCGAGACAAACATCAAATATATATGATCTTTTAACTTCATATCTAGAGAACCTTCACAAAGTCTGAAACTCGGTGAACACCTTCCTGACAATCTTAACAGTTTAAACATGAAAATTCCTCAAATAAAAGGTAATACTTCAAGACTATCCCCCCTGGCTGGGGATTCTCATTCATGTTCTTCCTTATGGGACAAAGGGGCATAAACTTTGATTAGTATGGACATTGACAACAGTGCCGGCAGGTGACAGAGTCGATAGTCAGCCCAGAGGGCGTGGAAGAAAGCGGACAGCTGGCCCCTCAAGCTCACCTGGCCAGGCGTCAGAGCTTGCCTACTC
The DNA here is from genome assembly GCA_017311185.1 of Proteles cristata cristata. Taxonomy (NCBI): domain Eukaryota; kingdom Metazoa; phylum Chordata; class Mammalia; order Carnivora; family Hyaenidae; genus Proteles; species Proteles cristata. The sequence goes on from JAESUZ010005354.1 coordinate 183,134, forward strand.
TGAGCACATGCCTGGCTGATGGCCTCAGAGGGATGAAGAGAATGTGAAATTTCATGGCCTAGGGAGTGTCTACCTGAAAACAGGCTAAGATAAATCCAGCCCATAAATTTGCATCAGTATCATTTACTGTCCTGACTGGGAAAATCCAAACCAAAGGTGGAGGTGGAAAGGGATGAGGAGGAACCCCAAACTTCTAATCCAAAAGGTTGGAATCAAGGCCTGGTTAATAAATCAGGATGAGTCTTGGAGGATCCCAGAGGCCAAGACTCTGTGCCTTGGAAGCTGGGAGGTAAGTGGATCCCAGATCTGGACCCAGTCACCAGGTGCCTTCGCCAATATGACATGGGAGGGAAAATGGCTGCAATCACCACAGCTCATGGGTCAGGTGGCGTGTGTGTGTGTGTGTGTGTGTGTGTGTGTGTGTGTGTGTGTGTGTGATGTAGTGCTGGTTCTCTCTTGTTCTTAAAGGGGTGGCACCATCTGGGCAGGAAAGCACTCTTACTGATGCCACTGGGAGTGCTGGCTTGCTCTTAATTCCCAAAGCAGATGCACTTTCTTTCTTCTTTCCAGGTGGCTGTCTCCAAGCAAACTGTTCTGTTGGGGCTCAGTTTCCATCACACTGAAAGACCACTACCATAACAGAGGCATATCATGCTGATTGGAAAATCCAAGATGACCAAGCTAATACAGAGTGAAGTCAGACAGAACTACCCAGGGGCATAGGACTTGGTGAGGTCTCTAGGGAAAATGGCGGCTTCATTAGCTTCCCCCAAAGTGACCAGGCCCAGAGAAAGTATCTCAACCTAATACCTTCTCAAAGTGTGGAGAGAAACCAGAGGGCCAATCTAGTCACTTTCAATGGGGTTAAGGGTGGTGCTATTATTAGCGCCATGGATTTTCCTGGAATACCTCCTTCTGCTATATGTAAATGACCACCGTGTGACCTCGAAGGTTGCTCAGGGAGTATGACTGGTTAGAAAGGAGAACTCTTAAAGTTTCCTCGGGGATACTTCCATCAATCCCTAAAAGCATTAGAGATATCTGTCCAACAGCCAGTAACAACGCCTTAGAACCAAAGCACCTTTTCTCTGGACAAAATTGGGCAAACTCACAAATTCTTCAGCACTGTCTCTCTTATGCCCTGGAATCTATTAAATTTTCCCCATTCTGACTTTTTGATAACAGAACAATTATTCCGATGTATCGTGCCGTTAAGAATGTTATGGTCTTGTTTTGTTGTTCTAATCATCTTGACCTTCTCATGACAGACTTCCCAGCCCTGTTGGCACCATGAGGAAAAACATCTCCTCCATAAAGTGCCTTCTACCGCCATTGGCCATCCTCACTGAGTGTACATTTCTACTTGTTTCTGCTTCGGAGGTGAACTTCACACCCCACACAGAAATCTGCAAGCCCCAGAAGCATCTTTGAAAGCACCGTCTATGCAAATTTCTTCATGAAATGATTTCTGCAGTTAAAACGGTGTCACAGTGCACTGACAAGTAAGTCATCACTGTGCTGTGGTGGCTGACGTTATTTTCACTGCATCAGAAGGTTGTGCCGTGACTCACCTTTCTTAGGATCATTAATACTGTCACCCTTTTACTTTCTGCCTACTTGTGATGCTATCACCTGTTTTTCATTTAAATTATCAGATTGAGGCACCTGGGTGGCTCAGTAGGTTAAGCTTTCGACTTCAGCTTAGGTCATGATCTCATGGTCCATGAGATTGAGTCCTGCATCATGCTCTGTGCCGACAGATCAGAGTCTGGAGTCAGCTTTGGATTCTGTGTCTCCCTCTCTCTCTACCCCTTCCTCACTCATTCTCTCTCTCTCTCTGTGCCTCAGGAAAAAAAAAACATTAGAAACGATTAAAATAGGCAGGGATTAATTCTGAAATACCAGAACAAACAGAATGCCCTGTCTACCATCACACAGAGATTGACCAGAGCCCCACTGGGGAACACATGGGGCCCACATATAAGTGAACCCATGATTCATCAATCCATTCAGTTGGTACTTGGGGTGTGTCTGTAAGAAACTCTGAAAGCAGGAATGTCCCAGAGGCATCATGACAAAGATGCACATACTTTTCAGAACTGATTCTTCTAGACAGAATTTCTATCCTCCACTTTACTCTAAACATGAATTTGCCTTAAAATCAGCCCAAGGAGGATTTCTGGGATATGCATATTTCCTACACCCTTGATATTGGGGAGAAAGAAACTAAGCACTTGGAGGTCAAAATAAAATAACCTTGTTCTACGAGATAATAATAGTGCTCTGCATAATCCCGACTACACATAAAGGCTAAATGGGAGGCATCATCCAGTCTTAAAGTCAATGGAGACTGTTCACAGAATTCCAAAATTAGGACAATTTCTTCATCAGGTTCCATTAGCATTGAACTGGGTGTTCCGCAGCAGGTATGTACCATAAGACAATATGGAAGAGCTGAGGTGATGTCGTGCTCTCCCTGGACAAACTCACTCCTGAGGAAGAAAAGGACAGACCCAAGTCCAGCATGCCTACTCATCTCTAGCAAAGTCCTATCATGGGTACGCTCCCTGGGCTCCATTCATAGGAAGTGAACGCCAGGAGGCAGAAGCAGTCTGTCCCTGACAAGCTAGATATATGGATACACAATTCAACCAATGTTCTTTTAGACCCCTGAGCTTTAACACGTTGGCAAACTATAGATTCCCACTGTATTAGAAAAATTAAAGGAGGGATTGCCATATCGCATGTCATGTGACATAACAAAGGCTGAAATAATGAGGGAATTATATGAAAAACGTCATTTAGATAAAATATGGGTTGAGAGTAGTCAAAAGAAGGGATGGCATGTCCTAGTTAAAATCTAAAAATGTACATTCTGGGGCCAGAACAGAGTGATAGTTTTGTCTGTAAAGAATATATGGAAGTATAAAAAGACTGGCAAATATATCTGAAGGAAAACACCAACCTTGGCCTCATGTGGGGGAGAATCTGGGCACGTATGACCATCTTGAAAACAGCTCAGATGGACCTGTCTTTGAGAGACTGAGGCAGCAGGCTGGTCGTGTATGAGAGCTGATGGCCCGAAAGGGTCTCACCTTGTTTTGCTGGCAGCAGTTGGCTTTCCCTGGATGTGAGCCATCCCTTTAGCAGACTGACAGACATGGGGGACTCCTGCTTGTCTAGGGACAAACCCCACCCTTATCCATCCTTCCCATCATCAGTGACCTCAAGTGACACTCTGTACAGGAGGAGCTTAGAGGCAACAGTCTAGATACAAAGAGATGGTTTGGGGTTCTTATATTGAAATATCTTTGGTGCCCCCTCCCCCCACATTGTCAGCTTATTTGGCTTGAGATTTTTTAAGTTTTTAAAAAATATTTATTTATTTTAAGAGAGAAAGAGAGAGAATCCCAACAGGTTCTGCATTGTCAGCACAGAGTCCAATGCATGAACCATGGGATCATGACCTGAACCAAAATTGGGAGATGGACGCATACTGACTGAGCCACCCAGACGACCCTGGCTTGGCATATTTTGATCGGGAGGCAGTTTCCTGATTCTCTGCAGCTAAATACCACAAGAAATAGGCTGCTAATCAGAGTTAAATGTGTCGGTTTGTTGTGACAAAGATTGCAGCCCTTGGAGGACCTTGGAGCTTCTCAGTAAGAGGAGCTTGTGAAAGGCTTTGGGTTTGCATATGTGACTTGGGACATGTAATTAAGAAACTGCATGTAATTCTTCTCTGGCTGAGTGAAGTCAGAATGCAGAAGTGATTCCGTGATTGGATCTCTCTGTGTCTTACCTAGGAGGTGAGGTGGCAGAGGCTAATGTTTGGTCATTTTCTGTGGTTTGGGAAACATTCTTATTTTTTCATGTGCATTTTTGTGCATGTGTTCAGACACGACAGCAGAAGAATGTTGTTTTCTTTTCCTCCACCATGGTCACTCACCTTTTCTGGTGCCAGTGTTTTGTGAAATTGTTTATGTTCAGTAGGAGAGCCTCCTGTGTTCACTGATAAAAACCCACCAGTTTCAAGGTGCTTTTTTTTTTTCAATTGTTAACATTTATTCGTTTTTGAGAGAGAGAAAGAGCACGAGTGGGGGAGGGGCAGAGAGAGAGGGAGACACAGAATCTAAAGCAGCTCTAGGCTCTGAGCTGTCAGCACAGAGCCCGACATGGGGCTCAGACTCACAAGTGGTGAGATCATGACCTGAGCCAAAGTTGGACACTTAACTGACTGAGCCCACCCAGGCCCCCCTCAAGATGCTTTTTAATATCTCAAGTTTATAGTGTCTATGGAAGGGCCAAAGTTTTTGCAAACCACCCATGAGAACTCTACTTTTGGTTTCTGAGCAACTTATTATACCATATGGCACTATATTCTCCTTCATCTCAGATAGCAACAACACCAACAATAGAAGAAGAAGGAGGAGGAGGAAGAGGAGGAGGAGGGTAAGTAAGGAAGATGAGAATGGCTATTAATTCACACACTGGGAGATGCCAATGGCACCATCTCCATACGCACTTTTCTCGGCTGTTCCAGAACTTCCCTTTTGCTGCCCATCAGCAAAGTCCCTTACAAGCATATAGCCAACAGTACCAAGTTCTAAAATCACAGACACTGGGAATCAAGGTGTTAGGCTCCTGAAAGCAGGAGGGAATTAGGGAGAAAGTGGTATTTAAGGACCTCTTCCTCACTATCCTTTCTCACAAAGGAAGGGCTTCTCATCAATTTCAAGTACCCAAGAACCAGCTCTAGACATGGCACCTGGTGAACCACTACCCCCTTTCTGCAAAGTGCATGTTTACGTGAGAAATTAGGCTCCCGTCAGCCTATCCTTGCAGACTGATAGCTTCCTTCTCTGAGAGGGAAAACATCTGTCTGCACAAGTAAATAAAATGGTGCCAGTTTCCAGAAGCAGCATGGTGCACAGCAGGTTGGAGGAAGTTTACAAATCATTAGATTTGTTTACTGTATAAAAATATGCAATTAATTCACACTAATTGATCTGAAAAGGAACATTAGTGAGAATTTATGATGTTCAGCTTAAAACCATTTCCTAAAGGAGAAAAATGATATTTGAAATGCTCAGGAACCATGAACTAGGCACACCTATAATTTTGTATCTCGAGAGTCCAGGCACACCCTTCCATGCCTCTTACTCTGTTTGTTTTTCTCTCCTGGGGAGTCCTAGCGCTTCCCAGGCCTTCTGGATTTGGGGCAGTTGTCTGGATGTGCCTTTCGCACCACCATGAAGTGCCCCTAAAGTATCCTGGGAGTATTCCCTACAACTCGGCCCCTCCATAAATTTCCCTCTACTCAACACAAGCTCAACTGCTGGTGATCGAACCCCAGTCTAACTTTTGTTGCTTTTGCATTTCTCTTTCCCAGAATGCCCAGGGGGTCCTGCCTCTTCAAGATTGTCAGGTGTGTGTCCGACTGTCCTCTGACACCTCTCTAGTGGATGCGCCCCATGCTCCCGGCACACATAATGTCCATCACCTCCTTACAAGGCAACGCTCTTGGTGCCTCTTTGCTTTGTATGTACTGTTTCAGAGGTCTGGGGGGCCCTGTGCCCTTTCTCCTCACAACATCCTAATAACTCCCAAAGACCCAGGTTGAATTCCACCCGCTCTGTGAAGTCTTCCATAAGTTTCTTAGGGTCCTCAGCTTCTGCCTCATGGCAACATTAAGGGTTTCTGTGAGAGCACTGACCACATTTACTGTGATTACTTACACTCTTGTCTCTGACAAACCACATACAATCTCTCTCTGGTCAGTGGGAAGGCACACAGGGTTCAAAATTTTACCTGAAATAAGTTCTGCCCCAAATCGTCTACAGCAAATATGGTGTGTATGTACCTCCTCTTGTCATAATTTGTTAAGCTCCCTCCTTTTAGACATTCCAAAATTCCAATGGTTTTCCTTTATTCTCTTTCATTTTATTTTCGTGATGTTTTTTCATTTCGTCTCAGATTTCAAAGAAGCCTCATCTTTTTGTTCTCTCTCTCTCTCACAAACTAAAATATTTTAGAAGTGAATCAGAAAACAAAAGACCTACAAATCCAGGGCGGAGCCAGCACAGCAGGTATAAAAAGATCTTCAAAGTTTGAAAGGGGAAAGGAAGGTTATTTATATTCTAGTGTGTCAGCTCACAGAATTTATTTCTTACCAGCAGTAATTTTGGATGAGACAGAAGCCCCATGCGAGCTGAACAGGCCAGGAAACGTTACTGAACTTTGGAAATCCATCTTCAGTATACCCATCCCACCTTTCGTCAGTCTTCACATTTAAGAAAGAGGGGGGTATACCAGATATCAGATCCCAAGTTTTTGTGAAAGATCAGAGATTGGGTTACAGAGATTAGAAGAGAAAAAAAATCCAAAATCTCCTTTCCTTAAGCTAACATGTTTGTCATTTCCAAACATCTGGAAGAGGGCATCTAAACTTTGGCACCATTGGGATTGGGGCTGGATAATTCCCTGTTGTGTGGTTGTTCTGTGCATCATAGGTATTTAGTGGCATCACTGGCCACTACCGTCCAGATGCCAGTGACACCCAAATTGTGAAAATAACGTGTGCCCTGGGGCGCAAAACATCCCTGGCTGAGAATGGCTATTCTAGAACACAATTCCCAAACTCTGTGCCGCAGATCTTTTTACTCTTCAGGAATTATCAGGATTCCCAAGGCCTATCTTTAATTATTTAGTGAAACACAGTGACATTTGTCTGAAACCATGGTACCTTCTAGTCTGTGGTCGTTCACAATCTTAATATTAAATTGTTATATTACTTTAGATGTCATCCCACATTTGTGAATTTGGATTCACAGAAAAAAAAAAGCAAACACTGGGGCCCCTGGGAGACCCAGTCGGTTATGCATCTGATTTTGTTTGGTTCAGGTCACAATCTTGAGGTGCGTGAATTCGAGCCCTGGGTTGAGCTCTGTGCTGACAGCTCAGAGCCTGGAGCCTGCTTGGGATTCTGCATCTCCCTGCCTCTCTCTCTTTCTCCCCTCCCCGACTTATGCTCGATCTCTGTCTCTCTCTCTCTCTCTCTCAAAAATTAATAAACATTTAAAAAATTAAAAATAAATAAAAATAAAAACCAAGCACTGAGTAAAAATCAGTGTGGAACAGGCAGCATCCAATATAATTCCAAGGATTAAGAATTTGTTCAATACCCAGTAGGTGCTAACTAATCAGGATTTAAAAGCTCACAAAGTCGTTTAGATTTAAGTACATAATTAGCTGAATTGTAGGCATTTCTTTTGGCCTAGGAGTCCTCATGCACAAGTAGCTGAGATGCTAAATGGACCATGAACCAAAAGAGTTTGGAATCTCTGCGTCAGTGCAGAAAGTTTTGGCTCTTCCTAACAGAGAGCAAGTAATCATTGCATGTGCAAATTTTCTTTCAAATTATGGTTGGTATAAAACAAGAAAAACACAATTGTTTTTATGAGAAATATTTGAGGGAGCTTGGATATAAGCAGGCACCATGATTATTTTTCCCAATGCATATGAAGACAAGTTGACAAATCTTGGAATTATGATCAAGACTGAGAACATTTTTTAGTTTGCAAAACTACTATAATTGATAATCTCTTTTATCTTCACTAAGTAATGCACACTATATTATAGAGACCTTGGCCCATAATCTCCCTTGTGCCCAAAAGAGACACTTAATATTTATCTTAGGGTTTTTTTTTTCTTTCTTCCTTTTTTTCTTCCTTCCTTCTTTCCTTCCTTCCTTCCTTCCTTCCTTCCTTCCTTCCTTCCTTCCTTCCTTCTTTTCTTTCTTTCTTTCTTTCTTTCTTTCTTTCTTTCTTTCTTTCTTTCTTTCTTTCTTTCTTTCTTTCTTTCTTTCTTTCTTTTTCTTAAGTAGGCTCCACACCCAAGGTGGGGCTTGAAGTCATGACTCTGAGATCAAGAGTTGCATGTTCTATTGGCGAACTAGTCAGACATCCTTGGTTTGAGATCCAATGAGATATTTTTATAGTATATAGAAGCAACCTTCCTTGGAAAGGGAAATAACTGAGGCATAAATTAGCAGAGTATTGTTGGCTTCAGGGAAAAGGTGGTGGAAAGAAAGTATTTGAGAAAGATGAGAAAAGAGAGAAGACCTGACAACTGAGAGGGGAAAAGTAATATCATAGATACCTGGTAAGTTAAAAAAGACGACAGTTAATTGCAGTTAGAAAAGACAGTGCTGGCTCAATACAACGAGTGGTGGAATGGAAAAGAAAAGGGTGTAAGAGAGGCATGCTAGAAAATATTTGCATGCATCAAAGAAGAAAGAATTAAAAAGAAGCCAAATATAGTTGGAGACTAAGTTTCCTTATCCTTGCTGAGCTGAATTTGATGCAATGCTGCACTGACAGTAAGGAATCCAATGTGGAACAAGACAAATAATGCATGAAACCCAACCAACCAGCTATGATAGATCATATTTCCAAAGATAGCAGAAACATGTCTCCATTCCCATGTGCTCTTGTATAATGTTATCTTGCAACTCTTCATGCAGAGATAAAGGCAAATTCTCCTCCCTTTGAATCTAGTTAATCTCTGGTTAATTTGAACAATACAAGGTGGTATAAATAATATTCTGGGACTTCTGGGCTCAGAAATTGAATATTCCTGGAAGCGTCTGCTTTTGTATTCTAGGGGAAGCCAAACTATGTAAGACTTTGACTAATCCAAGATGGCCATACTGGGAGATGACCAACATGGTCACATGAAGACACCATGTGGGGCAGTACAGAGAGTTGGACCCACAATCCCAGCTGAGTACCCAGCCAACAGCCAGGAGTAAGCCATATAAGTGAGGTCATTTGGAAATGGAACTTCCAGCCCTACTTTGGACACCTACCTGATGCCTTGTGGGAAGGATTTGAGTTGTCCCTGCTGATGTCCCTGGCCAAACTGCCAAATTTTGATGTTTTCAGCCACTAAGTTTCACAAGGTACAATTTGAGGTTTTCTAACCTCAACAGACTATGTCTACAGAGATGTCTATTCAGAGTAATTGACCCAATTCACTGGTCTCTTGCCTCTTTCACTTGATTTACTTCACGGAGCCCCAAGAGACTTTCTTTAAATTTCTCAGGGTCCTGGCAAGAAAAGAGGAGACACTCCAGAGATTTTAAACAAGGGCAATTCAATATAGGGACTTATCCATGACATAGAAGAGTGAGAAGTCAAGTGAAAGGTAATCAAGGGTGATGGTAAACACGTGAGTGCAGGGGCTGATAGAGTAATGGGGACGGGGCATTTCTGGAGCCCAGCAGCTAGAACCACATATTTATAGGGACTGCCTCATGGAAATTGGGACCATGGAAATTGAGGCTGACCAGCAGGCACTGGAGCCACAGGAAGAAGCTTTCTTCTATCCCTCCCTCTCTTTTCTCTAAGTCCCCCTTATTTTCACTACACGGGCTCATGACTGCAGTGACTCTTTGCTGAGTTGAACCACAAATCTAAATGGCACACATCCTGTTGCCATTTGTGCAGACCTACCCATTCCTGAGAAAAGAGAAGGTCTTTTATTTGTTTATTGTGAGAGACAGAGAGAGAAAATGAGAGAGAGAAAGGGCACACGCATCAGTGGGGGAGGCGAAGAAAGAGAGGGAAAGAGAAAATACCAAGCAAGCTCTGAGCGCTGTTAGTGAGGAGCTCGACTTGGGGCCCGATCTCACAAGCCCTGAGATCATGACCTGAGCCGGAAATCAAGAGTCATATGCTTAACAGGCTGAGCCACCCAGGCGCCCCTGAGACAAGTGAAGTTCTGATACAGGTTGATAATTACATGTTAGACCTTCTCACCCTGAAGCTCAGTCCACATACAAATTCACTTGTGTTGGACATAACCGCTGGCCACCCTGCCCAGGCACGTATGAAATGCATCGTAAACGTGCTGAGCTCGGCAAGCCCGAGAGACTTGCTGGGGTTGCGAGTAGAAGTGCTCTTATAAGGGAGAGCCTCACTCTGTACCATCACAGCTGAGGGGATCTAAACAATAAGGATTCTTTTTATTTTTTAAATGTAACACTATTTATTTTACTTCAGAAACATTTCAGCATTCTTAACGTACAAAAAAATAACAGAATGTTGCAAATTGGATTTAGTACAGAAAGTTCTTGAACTTTCATTGATGCAGTGGCTCTTCGCTTTGCTGACAATGAAGAGTTCTACAGTTTGTTTCAAAACAGTTTGTTTATTTATTTATTTATTTATTTATTTAAAAATAGTTTATTGTCAAGTTGGCTTCTATATAACACCCAATGCTCATCCCCACAAGTACCCTCCTCCATGTCCATCTCCCCTCTTCCTCTCCCTCCCACCTCCTTCAGCCCTCAGTTTGTTCTCAGCATTCAAGAGTCTCTCATGGTTTGCCTCCCTCCCTCTACCCCACTATTTTTCCCCTTCTTCTCCCCCTTGTTCCTCCGTCAAGTTCCTCCTAATCCTCCTATACGTGCAAACATATGATATTTGTCCTTCTCTGCCTGACTTATTTCGCTCAGCATAACACCCTCAAGGTCCATCCATGTTGCTACACAGGCCAGATTTCATTGTTTCTCATTGCCATGGAGTATTCCATGGTATAGATAAACCACATCTTCTTGATCCATGCGTCCGTTGATGGACACTTAGCCTCTTTCCATGTTTTGGCTATTGTTGAGAGTGGTACTATGAACATTGGGGTCCATGTGCCCCTATGCATCAGCACTCCTGTATCCCTTGGGTAAATTCCTAGCAGTGCTATTGCTGGGTCCTAGGGGAATTCTATTCAAAACAAACAGTTTAAAACTACCGCACTTAACTAAAAGAAATCCAAATACTTCTCATGCCAGCTGACCTCCTACCCCCATCTTGTCCACAGCTAAGAATGGCAGCAGAATGCTAGGTCACTATATACAGAGACAAGACAACCTGAAGCTAAACGGATGCCCACTGCTGTGTCCACAGGCCCAGCCTCACAGTGCACGCCCTGAGATACAGCCCTCCAAAAGGGGCTTCCCCCACAGCCTCAAGGCAAGGAGCATCAAAACTTTGTCTCGGTTGCTCTGTCCTTTTTACAAACTATACATATGTAAAGTTGAGAACTCAAGATTTGTAGCCAATAACCATAGAGTTAACACCACCTTACAAACTCAAAAAGGAAATGCCAGAAACATCTTTACATGCCTTGTCACCCCAACAGCAAAGTGCACAGAGTGAGGAGAACACAGGAGCCTTTTCATTTTAAAAATGTTTGGAAATCTGTACAACTTTGGTACGGCTTCAGGGTGCTCCGGACACCCATGGCCGCTTCATGTAAACCACTGACAATTTCTAGAGCACTTTGAAGAGGCTACAACATGACCATGACCCAATTGTGTCATTAAACCTAACAAGGGCAGTAGACACGTCTCAAATAAGAGAGTGTCAATGATGGTGCTCCCTACTCTAAGGTACTCACAAGGAGATATATAAACAGGTTTTTTTTTTTTTAATTCATCCTCCTCCTTCTCCTCCTCTTCTTCCTCCTCCTCTTCTTCATCTTCCTCTTCCACCTTTTCCCGGGTAACTTTTGCAGGACGCTTTGCACCATCAAACTTTCCTTTAGACTTATAATCAGTGACATCCTTATACTTCTTCAGTTTCGCTGCCTCGTTGTTGTAAGGCCGCTTTTCACTGTCACTTAAGTTATTCCGCATCTCACCCAGCTTCTTTGCCACATCTCCAATGGAGATACTAGGGTTTGTAGACTTGAGCTTGGGGCGGAATTCCAAACAGAACAGAAAGAATCCAGGCGGTGGTTTTTTGGGGACATTAGGATCCTTCTTCTTCTTGCCTCCCTTAGCTGGTCCATAATCCTTCATTTCCCGATCATAGCGCACTTTATCTGCCTTTGCCATTTCATCAAATTTAGACTTCTCTTTCCCAGACATTGTCTTCCACCTCTCAGAGAAATTCTTGGAAAATTCTAAGTTGACAGGGACTTCTGGGTTTTTCTTCTTATGCTCCTCTCTGCACGTCTACACAAAGAAGACATAAGCAGACATCTTGTCCTTTGGCTTCTTGGGATCACCTTTAGCCATCCTGACTGTATTGTTCACTGGTCTGGGCAACTCAGGGCACAACGTGAGGCTCAGCACTCCCCAGCCTCACTCTAGCTGTCTCCATGAGAGCCGTCTCAGATAAGGATTCTTAAAACCACTCATTTATTCTTAATTTTCTCAACTTTTCCTCACTGGCTCTCTCTTCTGAAACCTCCCCAGAAACCTCACATGTCTTCTTGGATTGCCCTCTTTTTAATACTCTTTTATTGGGGCACCTGGGGGGCTCAGCTAGTTAAGCACCCCACTCTTAATTTCATCTCACATCATGATGTCACAACTCATGAACCCAAGCCCAACAAGGGGCTCTGCACTGTCAATGCGGAGCCTGCTTGAGATTCTGTCTTTCCCTCTCTTTCTGCCTCTCTTCCACTCGTTCTATTTCTCTCTCTCAAAAAAAAATGTAAAAAATATTCTTTTTCAATCAATTGATCCCCAAGAGGTAGATGTTTTCTTGACTGTGACTCCTAAGCTGTATACCCTACATGCACCTCCCAAAAGATGACTTTACTTAATGAGCAACATCACAACACCTTGTGAGGAATTCGTCTTTTCATTTTTCCAAACTGAGTGGGCAGTGGCAGGTGGCCAACCAGAAACAAGAGATGTAAAATCTTAGCCAAGGACCCAGAATGAATGAGGAACAGGCTGGGAGCTATCTTGTAAACCTTTTCTCTCTAATTGCGGCCATTAAAATGTGCCTCGCGGTTGGGTTATTGATATCTTTATGTGCCATTCTTCATAGGTAGTAATCACTTTACACAAAACTATAGGCCAGTCTATAAGGAGAGCCTTTCAAACAATTAAATGTGCTAGTCTGATGTCTCTGGGGATAGCAGAATCTTTAAGAACACATGAGCAATTTCATTAGTGAAACACAGTGGCAAAAGGAAATAAAAAAGGTGTGAAGCAGAAGAATGAAAATACAAATGTCAAACCATGAAAGCAGTTGCTTTATTAAGACATACTTCATTCATTTAAAGTAATTCCTGCATTATCTTAGTTTCATATTTTGGTGAGAAACTGATTTTAATACCAAACCTTCTTTGGATCAAAAAGTATCATAGAAAATCTTTGCAGAAAAATGATTCTCTCTTATTTTTTTTAAATAAAGCCATTGTCACATTTATTTGAAAATTAAAATTCACACCCATCACTGACTATTCTATGGAGACCAGGATAATCAAGAAGTGGAAAGGAAGTGGGGAAACTGGTCAGTGCTTTGCACAGATCAGAAGAAGGAGATGCCTCTTCTCAAGTACAAACAACAAGATTGCAATCCGAGGAGTTCAGGTGGAAGAAAACTTGGCAGTGGTGGCCTCGATGCAGTCTGGGAAATACGGGTTTTCTTTGACTCTGTAAGATAAGCATTTCATTCCACATGTGATAATATTGGCACATTCAAGCCATGAGCCTTGGTCAGTCTTCATTCACGCATCAGAAGGCTTCTCTTCATTCTCAAGCATCTTCTGTCTTTTCTCTTTTTCATTACAACTTGAAATCATGTAAATTTTCAAAACAGCAAAGGGAAAAATAAAGGAATTTTTTTATTCCGAATATATGTTTTCCACAAACACAAAATATTTACCAAATCTTTTAAGCCGGTCATGAACATAGTGGTCTAATCAGTTGTTTCCAGGGAGAACTGAAAGCCAGTCTCCACTCACTTGGTAGAGTCTCTCAATGGGGTCTGCAGAATTGAGTTACCCGGCACTAACCATTGAGATCAGAGCCGCCATTTACTAGGACTTAGTCCTGGATTAAAATCTTTGCATAGAGTTTCAACTTTTCACATAAAACAACTTGTCAAAAAGTCATTATCATCACACACCTGTCAGAAGGACAAGTCTGAGCCCTAAAGAGTAAGTGGCCCAAATAAAGGGCCGTCGGTGGCTGCACTTAGATGTGGGATCACCTGGAGCTGGTGACTCTCAACTCCGCTGATTGTGCCGCTGAGCAGTCGGAGGACAGAACTCCAGGGAAAGGGGAGCCCCAGCCAGTGCACGCGGAAGGCCTCTAGCAATTGCTCACCACTCTCAGTGCCCACTGAGAAAATGAAATAGAAACAATAGAAACTAAAGCCAAAACAGAGAAACCAAATAGCCAGAAGTTGACATGTTGTCTCCTTCTGGAGCAATTACACGTGTTTAAACATAAGAAATTTTAACTAAAATTAAAGAATTTAAAATACTTCAAAGCGTCAAATCAATATCAACTTGAAATGGGTAGTTGATTTTACTCTTCTCCGTGTTAGAATACAGTATTGCTACATACTATGAGATAAATCGTCTTTGGTGTTTGTCTGGTCTCTTAAGCTTCCTTGTATCACAATGAAACTGTTTGGGTGGATCTTATTTATTTCCAACAGTATCAATAATAAACGTCCTGGGGTGTAAAAGATATGTTTTCTTTTCTGTTAGTAGCTCACTAACTGCTAGAATAGATAGTGGTATAAATTATGATGTTATCAATGAAACCAAAAGTCCAGATGCTTTAAAAATGGCAACTGGGGCACCTGGGTGGGTCAGTTGGTTAAGCATCTGACTTCAGCTCAGGTCATGATCTCTCGGTTCGTGGGTTCAAGCCCCGCGTCGGGCTCTGTGCTGACAGCTCAGAGCCTGGAGCCTGTTTCGGATTCTGTGTCTCCCTCTCTCTCTGACTCTCCCCCACTCATGCTCTGTCACTCTCTGTCTCAAAAATAAATAAACTATAAAATTTTTTAAATAAAATAAAATTGGCAACTGATAACTCTTCAAGAGTGAGTTCCAAAAAGAGCTGTGGGAATTCCAGTCTCAAGTGACTTACACAAAATCCAAAAACAAATACATTTGCCAACTATAAAAGAAACGTTGTAAGTATTCATTTGGCAATAATCATTGCCAGACAGTGAATGAAAATCTCTGGAGTCTCTAAAAATAACTGGACCGTGGTTGTTCAGATATTTATAAATATTCTAAAGTAAAGAAACACCACTGAAAAATAATTCGCAGTGTTTAAGAACAACAGCCCAACTCCCTAAGGCAGCGTTTCTGAGCTACTCTTTGCTTTCTAATCATTGTGGTATCAATTGAAAGAGGAATAATAATATTACTGAAAAACTAGTTTCAAGGTTGGGACTGTTTTTCCAGGTATGATGGTTCATTTAAGAACATTTTTTTAACGTTTATTTATTTTTGAGAGACAGACAGAGAGTGAGCAGGGCAGAGGCAGAAAAAGAGAGGGACACAGAATCCAAAGCAGGCTCCTGGCTCTGAGCTGGCAGCACAGAGCCCAATGCCAGGCTCGAACTCTTGCACCTCAATATCATGACCTGATCCAAAGTTGGATGCTTAACTGACTGAGCCACCCAGGTACCCCTGACAGTTCATTTTTCATGTGCCATTTCTCAACAAGAGAGAGAGAAATATATGTGTTATACTAAAATATGACTGGTTTCCTTAAAAAAGCATACGTAGGCAGGTGGGAAAATTCAGGAAACAAAAAATCATCCACTTATATGCTACTGAAAGATTAGACACCCCTTCCTCCCTTTTTTTTCTAAATGTGAAGTGTAAAGTTCTGGCAAATATCTTCAAATGTAACTTTCCTTACATGGATGCCTTCACTGGCACACGTGGTTGGCCTAGCGTCCACTGGTCCTGTCAGGGGAAGGATACTGGGGCTTCAAACGATCACATTCAAATTGTAACCATGGCTGAGAGTCACCACCGTGGAAGTCATGTTAGGCTCCAGATACGTCCCTCTGTGTCTGCTGATTTTGTGTTGCTGTTTTTTTTTAATTGTGTTAGAAGTGAAAAGTCAGAGTTTGATAGCTCTGTGAATCTGCACATTAAGCTATTAATTTATCCGTGGCTGAATTTTATTTTAAAATAAAATTTTATTTTATTTTATTTTTAATTTAAGAGCCAACTTTGTCTGGTGACAAAAACAAGTACATATGTAAAAAGGAGACAGTGTCCATGACTCTGGTGCCAAATTTTAACTGAAAGAGGAATGAGAATTCAGGAAACAAAACATCATTCGCTTATATGCTACTGAAAGATTCATGCCCTCACCTTGTCAATGACCCGGGAGACTGATTTTCACCATATCCCTGAAAGAGTGATATATTTCACGCACGGAGGGCAGGTGCCGTAAATTTTGGTCAGCTCACCCACATATTATTTCAAGCGGCTTGAAAACCATTTTTCTCCCCCAGCTCATAGTACAGGACACAATATGATATTTGTTTCCATTTATACAGGTTTGCTGTATCTAGTTTCTTTGTTTTCTGGGAAAATAATGTATTTAAATAGACTCTATGCTTTGGCAAGCTTTTTTAATGTTTATTTATTTATTTAGTTTGAGAAAGAGAGAGAGAGAGAGGGAGAGAGAGAATCCCAAGCAGGCAGAGCCCCACTCAGGGATCGATCCCATAAACCATGAGATCATGACCTGAGCGGAAATCAAGAGCTGGACAGTTAACCCACTGAGCCACCCAGGCATCCCAAATACTTTGGCAAGTTTTAGGAACACACTATGTCTGCAATCTTCAAGCCTACTGGAAAAGTGTACTAGTTATATAGTATATCCTTTATTTCAAATAGGCTTACATTTTTACTTAGTTTATTTCATTAAAAAATTGCTTAAAGTAACCTACTCCAAGCACTAAAGGATACATATATAACAGTTTTTAAGAAGTGGATTTATGTAGTGTTTTTCTTCCAAGCATCTCCAATATGTCACACACATTTATATACATTTTCAGGCCCCATTTCTGCATTTCCCCTTAGGATTTACCAGAAGTATATGAGGTCTTACATAACATGCAGATTGTAAGATCTGCAAAACTTAGAAGTGTGGACATTCAGCAAACTCATGGCATACCAAATCTGGGAAATTTTCCTGTAGTGATTTCATCAGCTGAAAAGTACCACGTACCAAAGTGTATTTACATCAGCCCACACGAGTACTCTGGCTATGAACAGATCACTTATTTTACTGAAAATTGTGGAAATTGAGCCAGGTTTATTTGGCAGTACTTTGAGTGAGATTCCTTTTTAAAAAATATTCTGTAAATATACATAGGAAATGGCTGATGGAGACACAACCAGTGAGAAACCCAAGAAGATTAAAAGTAACATGAAACGAAATAAAGTCACCAAGCAGGAATCTCGTTATCTTGCATCTCTGAGCTCTGCTTAAATAATGTGTTTGTTTTGTTAACAAAAGTTACACAATGTACTTGGTTATAACTCTGAAAGAAAAGGGATCCATTTTTCAAAACCTGACATCATGGTGATTTGGCTACATGTTGAATAGAGTTAAATATAAAAGTAATGTGCACAGCAAGGAAACAATTCAGAACTCAACCTTTCCCTTGCAGTTAATCTAGGGTAATTTACTAACATGAGCCAGATCAACCCTGGGGAGAAATTCTAAACCCTCAGAAATAAATCATGACTCTGCCAGGCTGACTAACATGAGCATAATTTATGTGATTTTTGAGTTATCCCTTGTATTCACTGCATCACATGACTTCAGTATCAGACGTAAGCGTTATCATTGGCTGGTTTCCTGACCCCCCTGCAAATACCTAAAGCCTTATTCAGTTTGCAGACATGCCCTTTAATCCTTCTTTTGTTTGATAAAGTATTCTGTTCAAAATGCAAGCTACAAACTGTGTAATTGACAAGCACCACAAAAACAAGTGTCCGTGATGTTCCTGGTTCTGTCCATCTCTGGGTGTCATCAATTTAAGAAACAAATAGCAGTACACATATAAACTGCATTAGGCACTGTTTTTAGACTGTTAAAACGAAAAAAGAGGATTTCTGGTCTATGACAATCTTCACTGATGCATTATTAAATGCATGTCTGAAACTTGGCTAAATTAAGTAATTTTTAGAAAATAGGATAAGCAATCTGTTTAATTGCTTTAAATATTGGCTTTATACCAATCAACCAAGACAAACACCAGTCATATGTACTTGAATGGAATTACCTTATCTTCTTAGAAGGTCTCTTTCTCTAAGTAATATAGCAAAATTATGCTCAGTTATTATCAAAGGATATTATTTAAAAACAGCACATGAGGGGAACCAGGAGGGGCTCAGTCAGTTAAGCCACCAACTTTAGCTCAGGTCATGATGTCACAGTGTCGGAGGCCGCGCCGACTCTGACAGGTCCAGGGATCCCTGAAGGATGGACGGTGTCAGCGAAAGAGAATGAGAGAGCCCTGAGATCCTTTCTGATCACCAGGCAGACATCTCTGTCCTGTCGGTTTTGGTGTCTTTATTTATAGGTCAAAAGTTAGCATGGCATCAGAAAATTGAATTTTTACAATGAATAGCTCTTTGTGATAAGGTGTTTTTGGAAAATGTACAGAAACAGATTTTACAGAAGTCTTCTTACAGAACAGCCCCAATTATAGTGAAGTTGAGTAACTAAGAAAATAACAAGGTGTTCACATTATAATAACACTAAGATTAAGTCATAGGTTTGTAGATACTCTTATCCATCCTCATCACAGCTGCCAGGGGAAGGGAAGGTGTTTGTGGAAACTAGGCCTTAGGGAAGGGGCTGCTAAACACCATCAGTTAGCAAAGGTGTATGTACTAACTTATCTTCTGCCCTTATCTGTTCCTTTTCTCTAAGTTAGGCTCTTTGTCTCCGGGCAAGACTTGATTTTCCAGTTATATGCTTTATTGCACCAGAGAGCCAACCATACCTTTAAAGAGTTTAGCTTATTCCCCAATAAGTAGAATAGCCTTTATGAGTGCATTTACCTTTGTGTCTGCTTTTATGATTTCTTGAATAGCTAGGGTATGAAAGACATTTTTGGTTAGTTGATTTACATGTTGAGCTGTATGAACTTCTTGGACTAACGCAACGGTAGAAACAGAATTGTACATGTCTTTTATGAGTAAGGGTCATTAGCCTGTTCATAGCTCAAGGGAAAGTATGGAGGGAAACAGGACCTTCTGGAGACATGATGTCTGTTCCCATAATCAAAAGAAGAAGTTCCCACAATAAGTTCCTTCACAAGGTACAATCATCATACCAGGGCCGGAATAAGGGGACAAGTCACTCCCGATATTGATCAACAAGGTACATTGGGAGTCAGTGCTCAAGCAGAAATAATCGAGTGGGGGTGGATATCGGTCATCATCTGATTGGCAAGAGACCATGCAAACTTGCTTTAACCTCACCAGGAGTTTTCTCGACTAGTGGGCTCAGAATGGCTCCCAACATCACAGTTCCTGACTTCGAGCCCTTGGTCCAGTTCTGTGCTGACAGCTCAGAGCCTGGAGCCTGCTTGGGATTCTGTGTCTTCCTCTCTCTCTGCCTCTCCCCGCCCCATCCTCTGTCTCTCTCTCACTCAAAAATAAATAAATAACCATTAAAACAATTTTAAAAACAACACCCGAAGGGCATCTGGGTGGCTCAGGCAGTTAAGTGTTGGATGTCAGCTCAGCTCAGGATCTCGCGTTTTTTGAGTTCGAGCCTTGCATGGGGCTCTGTGCTGACAGCTCGGAGCCTGGAGCCTGCTTCAGATTCTGTGTCTCCCTCTCTCTCTGCCCCTCCCCCACTCACACTCTGTCTGTCTGTCTCTCTCACTCTCAAAAATCAATAAACATTAAAAAGATTTTTTAAAAAAACCCAGCACACAAAATTCTTTAGGGCATTTGTGGTAAAATATCTTAGGGCAGGAAAAGTCACTGTGGCCCAGTGAGTGTCCTCTCTGACCGAGCTATCTCAGACAGATGTTAGTATAGGCAGGACTCCTCTGCACCATGTGTCAGAGTGATCGTAGTAACCCACAATGCCCACGTTTAGGTGCCTTCAAACAACAGTGGTTGACTTTGTGTTCAGGGTGGACCAATGTGGGTTCCATATTGTGCCCCCGTCCTCACTGCAGCTGACAGAGCCCCACAGGGACTCACCGGACAGTTGCACACTTGTACACACACGTGGCCACTTCTGCTCACGTTTCATTGTCCAAAGCAAGTCACAGGCAGTTCCTAATCTGAAATAGGATGGCAACTTTTCCAAAGGAGGGGGGTTTGGGATACTAGTGAAGAGCACTGATGGCTACCATGCCCCACCATAAAGCATCATGGGACGGACTATTAGTAAGTCAGGTCTAGGAAACACTGTTTCCCACCCCTTCATGGAATTAAGACTTTTGTCTTCAATAATGAGAATAATTTCTCTCTCTCTCTTTTTAACTTCTCTTTCAGTATGCTCAATCTTGACGCTCTGCTATATATTGCTTCAATTATGGGGCCTGCAATTTGAGCCTCTATTTCCATTTATATTTATATTTACATTTACATACATTCATTAATATATAAAATTTTATATATAAGTTTGAAAAAATATGTATAAAATAGAAATTTTATGTGATGTGTATTTTATCATTATAAAAATTGGGGGAGGGGGAGAGGAATTACCCAAGAGGAATCCTGCATTAGGAAACAAGAGCTTCTTAATACCCTCATGGCATTCATTTGGTGGGAGTATCTGGGAGTGAGGCCTCAGCGTGAAGTCTGAGGTGAATGTCAATGTCTAGAAACTAAGCTGCCAGCCTACTGTGCTCCTCATAGGTTGTTCCCCTAGCGTGAGATCTGAGCGGAGCACCCCGATGGCTACCGCAGAGAATTAATGTGGGATGTCAGGAATCTATGATGGCATTATACATCATATAAATATGTATACAGGTTAAATTTTAAGTAATATAAATGTCAAGTAAATGTAAACCACAAGTTAACCCCACAACGAACAGCTGACAGAAGCTGACCACTAAGTGCTCATCATCTAAGGTGAGATGAATAATCAAGTTCATTCACGTTGTTCACGTTTAGTTTTTGCAGGTAAAACCACTTGTCTTTTTTTTATTGTTAATGTTTATTTATTTTTGAGAGAGAAACAGAGAGATAGAAGAGACAGAGCGAGAATGGGGGAGGGGGCAGAGAGAGAGGGAGACACAGAATCTGAAGCAGGCTCCAGGCTCTGAGCTGCCAGCAGAGTCTGACATGGGCGTGAACTCATAAACCATAAACTGCGAGATCATGACCCATCCTGAGGCACCCAGGTGCTCCAAAATCACTTGTCTTAAAGTAGAATTAATTTTTTCCCCATGAATCTTTTTTGAGCATCAAGTGATCTGATTTTAAAATGGACATCTCTTAAAAATTAATGAAATGGACACCTTTATTGTTTTTCTCAAAAATTACTCTTGGACACCTTTGGGAATCATTTGTTGGCTTAAATCATTGGCCTCTCACTAAAGTGTCTGAGATTTGGTACAATATTTACACTTTTTTGCTTTAAAGATTTGCAATTCAAATGTTCACCTTTTGAGGTATCTTTATGATGACACATTCTCTTAGCAAATGGAATGACCATATGTGGCTGGAGAAAAAGTAATTTTTAATAAAAAAGCTAGTCCTTCCTCTCTGGGTGATATATTCAAGCTGTGTGACTGAATAATAGCAAGGGACAGGGAGACATCTTTCCAGATGGCTTCTCAGACCCTAATAAGCCTGAAATGTCATAGAATGTGGCTTTGCTCCTGAGGCTTTAATGTCACTAAATATTTCGCTTGTTTTCCGTACCATGCTCTTCTTATAATCATTCCTGACTTCACCTTCACTTGTACCAGCAGGAAAAAGAATACTAGTTTAGTTTTATTTATTTGTTGGTTTGTTTGTTTTTATTTCTGTGAGAGAGAGAGAGAGAGAGAGAGAGACAGCATGGGCAGGGGAGGGTTGGAGAGAGAGAGAGACACAGAATCTGAAACAGGCTCCAGGCTCTGAGCTGTCAGCACAGAGCCTGATGTGGGGCTGGAACCCACGAACTGTGAGTTCATGACCTGAGCCGAAGTTGGGTGCTTAACTGACTGAGCCACCCAGGCACTCCAAAAGAATACTAGTTTAAATAAAAACACGAAGTCCCTTTGTTTAAAAGCTCTGGTTAGGGGTGCTTGGATGACTCAGTGGATTAAGTGTCCAACGTCGGCTCAGGTCATGATCTCGCAGTTGACGAGTTCAAGTCCCACATTGGGCTCTCTGCTGACAGCTCAGAGCCTGGAGCCTGCTTCATATTCTGTGTCTCCCTCTCTCTCTGACCCTTGCCCGCCCATGTTCTGTCTCTCTCTCTGTCAAAAATAAATAAACATTAAAAAAAGATTTTAAAAAACTGGTTAATTACACAGAGGGTAAGAAATGTTTACTAAGATGAGGCAAAGAGCTCTGACATCTAGGACCCCCACACTTGTACTTGGCATTGGTCTGCAGAATCCAAATGTGTTGAACTTTCAGCAGTTTCCATATTGAAGCCAGAAGACTTTAAAGCAACTCAAGTGAATGAGTGTGACCTTGCTCCTGAGGCTTTAATGTCACTAAATATTTTGCTTGTTTTCCATTCACTCAAGTGAATGAGTTGCTTTAAAGCAATGTTTTGATAATCCTAATATATTTCAGCAACTAACTTGAAATTGTGGGTACTGATGCTTCAAGTACTAAATATTGTGAAAACTCCCTGTGGATTAAGTGGTGTGTGTATGTGTATGAAAGAAATCTAGTTTTATATCCTCATCCCCAAACACACATATATTGGGATCCTACCACTTCACTTCAAGTTGTTCATATATTAGTGAACTGATTCTGGGAAGATGGTCATTTGAGGCCCCTAAAATTCTTGAGGCTCATAGGACTGGGACGCACACCGAATTACCTAATTTGATTTTTAATGTCTTATTCTCTTTCTTACAGAGATGCTCTAAAACTGAATGAGCTTCAGGTCCCCAAACCTAGCTCACTCTGAGAGTTACTGTATCTCCCCTCATGTGCTCTGAAAGCTCACTGAATCAATGGGCTTTAAAACTGATCCCTGCTCTGTGACAGGAGGCTCGGGGAACCATCGGTGTTCATGAACTCATTCAGTAGACCCAAGACCACCAAATCTGAAGCCAACAGAGGCACAAACCAAAAAGTAACCCAATTCATACCACACAACTCTCCACAGTGACTATAATTCGTGGTACCACTACCTCCATAGGCAGGGGTGAAAATAGAGGTATGAAAGAAAGTGGGATGGACTTTTCCTTTATAGGAATCAGTACCTCCTTGGGGCCTCCATCCTGAATGTGGTTTATCTCTTTCCTACTGTTTCTGGGAGTTCTATTACAAGTGTGCCTTTCCATAGAAGGCACCTCTTTCTCTATAATGTGCTTTGGGTTCTTCCTATGAGAAACTCAGCATCCTCAGGCATTTTTTAGAATTCAACCATGAGGGCCTGATCCAGACTTTTGGCCAAGGTCTTTTTAGACTGGTCTATGTGCAGTCATGACCTGCATGGACGTTTTCTCTCCGTTGGCTGCTGCCCTACTGATTTGTGAAAAGAACTTCTGAAGGATCAAGGTTCTGCCAAATGTCCCCATGGTGCTGCAAATGCCTATGAACCACCCCCTAAATATTTTTTTATCATGAGCAACACAATATATACAGCCCCCCCAATTCAAAATAGTATTAAGTATATTTGCTTAAATGTCATAGCTATCCAAAACCATGATGTTTTCCATGTGGTGTTTGGCAACACATCATTAAGTTACCCACTTCTTGATTACAGGGATAAGAAAACAGTGTTTACAGATTGACAAGTGTAGAATTTATCGCAGCATCCCTGCGTGAATCAGTAGGTTTAAAAGTTAAACCCCCAAATTGGCGTCTATGCTTCTATGTTCAAATTTCCTAGACTACTTCTTAGAAGCATGTGCCTGAGTGACTCTGGCTAAATCATTGGCCTTTTCTGTATTCTAGTTGTGCAAATCACAGTGAGAATATCTGCCTTTCATTTGTAAAATGACAGTTTTAGACTAGTGCATTTTAACATCCGTCTACAACTAAACTTGCCTGAGAAAAAACTCCCATGAATCTCATTTACTGGGTGAGATGGGCATTAAGGAGAAAGTTGTGTGTGCTCGGATTGATGGAGCTGTAGTATGAATAAAAACAGAGCTTTATTTCCTAGACCCCTACTCCCCTGCTTTCCATGAGGACAGGAATAATGCTCTTCCCCTCCACAGAGCCAGAACACGGGCCCATGCAGGGGTGAGGTGTGTCTCCACCTGGTCCAGTGAGGAGGTACTAGGCTGACATGTCCACCATCGGACAAGCCATACTTGGGGTAAAAGGGTTCTCAGGGATCCACAGTCCATTTGAACATGACCTTTGGGAATAAAGAGACATGCAGGCACTGAGGGAATTTGATATGTGATGGAGCTACTTAACTAGTCACATCTGGTTTCCCGGATGTACTGAGCACAAAAGAGCAACCAGACAGCAGATGAGTTGAGACAGTGCTGAGAAACGGCTACCCTGGACTGAATCAAACTGACACCTTGCAGAAGTGAAATTAACATCTGTTAAAAAACAAATAGACTAACAAACAACAACAACAAAACCCCCACAGGTCCCAAATGGCTTCAGTTGGGCCAGGCCAAGTCACCAAACCGCTTACCGTCTAACCTAATGTAGTCTCAACTCCCTCCCCCCCCCCCAAAATGTGCCATAACCTGTCAGTCAGGAACTTTCTGATAAGCACCAAGGAGGTAACCTGTCATATGGGTCCTCTCTACCCTGCAAGGGAAGATGAGGCAATCGACCTAAGAAGACCCCTTGCCCTTCCCCTACAAGGCAAGGTGACTGAACCAATCTTTACTTTTGCTGGTCACTCTCATGCTGTGCCTTCCTCCCGATAAAAACCTTCCAATTTGTACAGCTCCTCATAGCTCCTCTCTACTTGCTAGCTGGGATATGGCCACATTCATGAATCTTCTAATAAAATCAATTCCATCTACAAATTTACTTAGTTAAATTTTGTTTTTTAACATGTCCTTTCACTAGCCTCCTGGGCCAAGTAGGAGTCCTCACAACTACCACTTTTCTTTTTCTTAAAGCACAAATTCAACTTAGAATAGAAATACTGCTTTTTTGCTGAAATCTAGGCCAGGGGTAATCACTTTGGCAGCCATTAGTCACCTTGCTAGTTTTAGAAGCTTTTTGAATTTCCAGTTCAGGTTAAAGAAAATTAGAACAGTGTTTACAACAAGCATCTTACTCAACTTCTTTAAAACAATTGTTTTTAAGCTTATTTATATCTTTTGAGAGGGAGGGGCAGAGAGACAGAGGAAAAGAGAGAATCCCAAGCAGACTCCGCATTGTCAGCTGATGTGGGTCTAAAACTCATGAACTGTGAGATCATGACCTGAGTTGAGATCAAAAGTCAGGTGCTTAACTGACTGAGCCACCCAGGCACTCCAGGAAGTATGTTAAAATTTAAGAATAAACATGGAAGTGTGTTGCTTTTTAGGCAAGTTCGTCTCTGCTTTCACTTCTGACATAGTCTGTGGTCTAGAAGGAAATACTAGGTCCCACTGACTCTCAAGGGGACCTAATATTTTACAAGGTCTAAACACCACGGGGGCGGGCTTCTGCTGGACCACTTCATCCTCTGCCTGATGACAATCAGCCTCAGAGCCCCAATGAGTCCTGTTTCTTGCACATGCAAAGCTCAGGCATCAGCTTGAATCCAAAATCTCATCAAAAGGAAGTCAAGGTGTAGATGAGGCTTCTGGGGTCTCAACACATGAACATACACTAACCTATAATTTCTTGAATACAGTTCCTGGGGCAAAATCCCTCTCTTGGGGACCCGAGGAGCCAGAGGGATAATGGGTGGCTGGGAGGGGTATAGAGTTACAGTCCTACACTAAGGTGGGCCATTCGCACGAAGGGAGCTAGAGGGTAGAAGGGAACCACCAGCTTATAGCAGTTCTGACCTCCAGCCAAGCGAGCTCTGGGTGTCTTGTTTAGGTTTTAAGGCCCCGGACGAATTCTCTGTGATTCTGAGCAGCACCTTTCATATTCCTGGCTCTGCCTCCTGAATAATCCTTCTCTCTCCACGAAAGGGGTGTGATTGTCACTGGGTTTGACGGGTCTGCTCATGACGTTGCCTCCAGGAATGAAGTTCATGGAAATTCTTCCGAGTGGATTTCCTATCGATTCTTCCCAGTGAGACACGGTAGCACAAGGGACTCCATTTTAGAGCGGCTCTGTCTCTGTTTTTCTGTTACGCCTCATCTCTGAATGAGCCAAAGAAGCTATGATCCCATGTCAAAGGGAAAACAAGAAAGTTTATCATGCTCTGAGCTTTGTCCCAGGCTGCAAACCCCTGACAACATTTAAGAGTCAGATTTCATACATGTTCCTGGATATTAGGTTCCAACAAACGCCTGCTGACTCTGGCATCCACACCCTCTGCCTTCGGTAATTTATGGAATAATACCTATTCGTCACAGGTCTCTTGCCTTTGATTGGACCCTACCTTGGATTTCTGAAGGGACACACACCCTGGACCCTTTCCAATACATAATTCTTGCCTCAAGCTATGACGATACTCATTGTGTCCTTTCTAAGTCTCTCAGGCTCTCCGTCTGTGATTCTCTGTCACTCACATTATTCAATAAACTGTTTCCACTTTCTCAGGTTTGTGTTTGATTTCTACCATGCATGAAGCCAAGAACCCTCCAGGCTGGTCATCTGGGAGACTCCCCTCTGGGTCCTTGGACCAAGCCTGCCTGCTTCACTGTGTTTTCATCCGCAAGGAGATATCTGGCATTATAATACACGTGGCAACAAAAGTCAGTTCTTTTAACTACAATAAATGCAGTAAAAATTTTGAAAAGATAAAAAAATTAAAGGTACCACACACAGAATAAACACACTAATGACTTCATTTTTTAAGTTTATTCATTTATTTTTGAGAGAGAGTAAGCACAAGTAGGGGAGGGACAGAGAGAGAGGGAGGCATAGAATCTGAAGCAGGCTCCAGGCTCTGAGCTGTCAGCACAGAGCCCGATGTGGGGCTCAGACCTGTGAACCTTGAGATCATGACCTGAGCCAAAGTCAGATGCTTAACTGACTAAGCCAGCCAGGTGCCCCACTAACAACTACATTTATTAATAGATACAAAAATGTTAAATAAAATACTAGCAAATGAATTTCTAACATACAGTAAAGAATAATATGCAACATCTATTCCAGGTATATAATAGCACAGTGTCTTATTATCAGGTAAAAAGAAAAGATCCCCTACAAAATACATTTGTAAAGATTTTATATCCATTTCTATTTTTGTTTGTTTTTTAAAATTGATTGATTGAGAGAGAGAGAGAGAGCAGGAAGGGGCAGAGAGAGAGAGAGAGAGAATTCTAATCAGGCTCCACACTGTCAGCACAGATCCCAACATGGGACTCGATCCCATGAACCATGAGATCATGACCTGAGCCGAAATCAAGAGTTGGATGATTAATCGACTGAGCCACCCAGGGACCCCAGTTTGTTTCTTTTCAAGTAAAATAGGAATAGAATGAGATGTCCTTACAATGATTTTAAATTTCTCAAACTAACATCACCAACTGGTTATTGTGGAAATGTTAGCCACTGTGATTAGATAAGAAATGAGTTATGAAGGATTCTCTTGGAAGCAATGCTGAGAAACTATCTGTGTGTGCAGATGGTATTTTGATAATCTAGAATAAGCAAGGCTTTAATGTAAAGCTGTAGCAGACAAGAAGTGAACTGAGTAAGATGTATGGCTTTGAAACACATGGCCAAATCAATAGTTTTCTTCTAGCTCAAAGCTGGTAGATGGAAAACGTGGCTCCTCCTCCTCCACAAAATCCCACTGAAATGAGGTGTGTGTGTGTGTTTGTGCGCGCGCACGCTTGCTTGCTTCATAATCACACTGGGGAAAATAAGAAATAAAGCTGCAGGGTGTGGGGAAGTTTTGATCAATTTGTTGAGTAGCGTTTGAAAGCAAATGGCATCAGGCTGATGGGGGAGCCAGGGCCAAGAACACAAACCAACCCACCTCCTGCTGCCTGCTGATGCAAGGCGCCCCCTTTCCTCCCGGCAGCCAGATCACAGCACAGGTGTGGGCCAGGTACAATCAGGGTAATTAGTGGAATGACTACGACACCTGAGCCAGTGAATTTGCAGCTCCAGGGCTGGGGTCATTTCATACCCTCTCGGTTTCCCCAGTGCAAGCCCAGGGCCTAGGACACCACAGCTGCGTCCTTCAAGTCCTCCAGGACTTCCGATCAATAATGAATGAATGAGTGATTGGGGAATGCTGTTCCCTGCACCCTCGCCCCCCATCTTTGTGAAAATCCCCATGCCCAGCTCTGCTTAGGGAACCGCTGACGCTGCTCTCCCGGCTAGTTCCGCCCTGGGCTGCTTCTCCCCCCACCCCACCCTCCCTGCAGGGGGCGCTCCATCAGCCTGCCCCTCCATTCGCTCAGTCATCAAACAGCTAAGGACCTCCTGCCCTGTGTACGATCCTGTGCTCGTGCCAAAGAGCCACACGTTGTCGTTACTTTCCATAAAGATGTGCTTGAGTGAGCTTTTAAAAATAAAAGTAGATCCTAGCTCAGAGTTGTTATTGGATGGGATTGAAATGATACATTCGCCAGACTCGGATTTTTTTTTTTTTTTGGTTCTTTCTGAGGCCAAGAAGATTCCTTGCCCTTGACTGAAGCTGTTTGTGACATTGCCAGGATTTCAGAACGTGGCCTTGTGTCAAAAGAGCCACTAAGAAAGTCCAGCGCAGATGCCTCTAGAATAAAATCCACAGATACCTATGGAGACCAGTTAATTTTAACAGAATCCCATAGGGATTCAAAAGAAAGACTTAAGGCAAAGACAAGATACTCTGTACTTAAAATACAAGGGGGTTATCCTAAGGATTGTTTTGCAAATAAACCCCAGGACAGAAAGGTTTTATGTTTTTATACTTGCTGTTAAAAAACAAAACACAAACAAAAAGAAAACACTAAAAACAAAAAAAATGGCCACACACCCAACTATGCTACACAAGAACAGTTAGTGAGGCTACACACAGTTTTTATAACTCAGTCCAGGGGAGAGAGGCTTTAAAGAGTTAAAGAACTCAGGATTCAAATGGAAAGTGTGAAGCAGAGATAGAGCAGAGACCTTTAAAACGGGGAGCATTTTCAATTGGTAATTTTAAAACCCTAAAACTTCTACTCAACATGTATGTAATTAATCATGAATAAATGAATTCTCTTTGGGTTATTACTCAAGGCAGAAGTTGAAAATGGAACGGCTCATTTGTTATTAGTTTAAAAACACTTCAGCAATTTTACTCAAATTCGAATTCCTCCAGGTCACCAAAATTAGGCTAATTTTGTATAGCCCCCCAGTGCCTAAAATATCTATATACTTGAAATCATACATTGATTTTCAAGTGATAAAACTAAAATAAGACACTGGCTTATCTTTGCCAGATACGAAGCTCATGGTTCACAGGCTGAGACGGGACTTCCTTCAGTCACCAGTGGCTTTGCAAGGCTGAACTTGACATCCTGGTCCAAGTTATGGCAGCTCATCCAGAACAAGGGCTTTAGCTTGGTGTTTGTTTTGATTCTGCCCTGGGGATTTAAACTCAGCCGGCTACACTGAATCAAAGGGGTCAGGTGGTTACAACATGACAAACCTCTTTTAATTCTGATCTAAAAGGAGGCATATGCGGTAGTGTGTTTAGTCTCTCATCAACTATGTCTACACCAGCTACTCTTGGAAGATTTGAAACGATTCATAACTTGTTGGGGGTCTACACAGGAAGCAGCCTGAAATCCATGCTATGCGAGGATTGTATTTAGCAATGTTCCTTTTTTAGGAAATGATCATTTGCTAAGTGTTTATCAAGTGTTTATTATGTGATCAGCATTCAAACGACACACAAATTATTTCACTAATGACCAGCTGGATGAATTGTGTGCTATTGGTGTCATTACACAAATAAATGGGAAAACAGAGGCTGAGGGTCATGAAATGCTTTGCCTCAGATCGTACCCGATCAGCTATCTGTCCTGGTATAATTGTACCACAAAGTGCTTGCTCTTAGTCTCTCCGCTACGTTCTCTAAACACCTTGTCTGAAACACTTCCACTGTCTCCCATTGTTCTTGGAATTGAGACAAAAATCTCTACAGAAGCCCCAGGATATTGCCTTCCTGCCTTGGCTCCAGTAGCTCTCAGTGATCCAGCCACAGGGCCTTTGCACATACTGATCCTTCTAACTGAAAATGGTTCTCCTTTCCCATTTTGCCTGGTTACCCCCTACTTACTGTGGATATTTCATCCTAATTGTGGCTTCCTTAGAGAGCTTTCCCAGACCTCTGACCATATCCACCTTCATACTACACTTTCTGAAGCCATCATATGAAAATTCTTCATCTCACTGTTGATAGTAATTCAGCATGTGTTTGTGTGACAGCCACACTGATGTCTCTCTGCTTCAGAGCCTTAACGGTGAGGGGGTGTTTCTGTGTTTGATCATCTCTTTCTATTTCTCCCAGCACAGACCTCAGAAATAGCGTGTGGTAGGTATTAAACACACTTTTGTCAGATGAATGAATAATGAGAATATTTTGTGGAAACTGATCATTGGCTCTCCTTCATTCTTCACCGATAGAAGTCAGTGATTCTGCCACAAAGAAGACATTAGGAAGAAAAGAATGAGGAAGACAATTCAGGCAAAAAGAGAGAGAACAGAACAGTTTTATGATAATCACACCATGGAAATATTTTGGCAGAGTGAGGTCCTTCAGACTGCAGGGAGAGGCAGGTATCAACACAGGTCCATGGAGCCACAGTGGCATTCGCAGAATCTTACAGAGAAGGAGGCAAGTTATCCATGCCTGACATTGTAAGAAATATAAGACATGGACACAACCCTTCTATTATCCCCTAACATTTCATTCATGCCCTTCTCTAACAAAATCAGGCAACTAGTTAGTCCATGGTCCTCAAAAAGTATTCGGTGAGTATTAAACATTGAAAAACAATGGGACACAAGGAGGTATTTAGATGGTTGGTGTGGCCTTAGATGAAGGATATGATGATAGCAGGGAATGTTTCTTATATTTGAGTCTACAAATTGCCAACCATGAGCAATCGCTGTACGATTAAAGTCAGCCTTCAGAGCAGAAGTCAAATGTAGTTAGTGACCATGTTCCAGAAAGGAAGGAAGTAGTACCTGGCCAACGTCCATGTTAGAAGGAATACTGATTTATAGGAGAAAAGAAAACCGGAAGTGAGTCTGATGGGGACAAACTGTAAAATTCCATATCACTTGATTGGAAATGAAACTGCTAAATAAAGTTGTGACCATCAGGCTTTCAAAATTAAGTTTCTTTTCTCGTTCATTGGATGCCCATCATGGTAAATATTATATCCTTATACCCAAATGATATGCCATTCATATCGGTGAAATCATGGCTTAAGGTAAACCATATTAATGTGAAGGCTCATATATTCATTCATTCTAGATATATAGAAATTTCATTCCATAATAATGTGCCTGACTTTAAAATTACTTCACAGAATTTCTTTGTAAAAGGTAAACTGAGGGGGTGCCTGGGTAGCTCTGTCAGTCGAGCATCCAACTTTTGATTTCGACTCAGTCACAATCTGACATATCCTGAGATGGAGTCCTGCTTGGGGTTAGGGATCTGCACTGAGGGAGCAGCCTACCTGGGTTCTCTCTCTCTCAATCTCTCTCTCTCTCTCTCTCTCACACACACACACAGAAAATAACTAACTAACTTAATAAGTAATTAAATAAAATAAAAGGTAAACTGACATAAATATTAGAATACAGATTTTGCATCTGTATGAACGTTTAAAACAAGCCCAGAGTGAAACCTAGTAATCCAATGTTTGTTTTTCTTGAACCAAATCAGAACAAACATCAAAATGTGTCATTTCCAGGTAAGTCAAGTCATCCATTCCATACATAAAGATTGTGACTCCACGCCACCACCGTACATGGGTACCGTCCTCTTCATCTGGCCAGTAAGAGCTCCAGAGCTTGTCGTCTAGCTGTAAGGGTAGGAAGTGGGTTTGAATCCAAATAGGGAGCTTCCAAAGCTCCTGGGCTGATTTACAACCACAGTACGTGCAAACTGCAAAAGCCGCATCGAGAAGAGAGAGGGCTCTACCTCGACCAGAAGAAGGGATATTTCAGGCAGGCAGAAAGTAATGAGTTAGCCAGGCTGAGAAGCTTAGGAAGTGATTGTTAGGATGGAGGGAAAAAGAGAGAAAGAATGAGAGAGAGAGAGAGAGAGAGAGAAAGCATTCACAAACACACAGAAGGGTGAAACTATGAAGAATATTTCCAGTGTGACCGAAGCACACAGTGCAGGCGTGAGGGTGGGGAAGGGTGAGGCCGGGGGAGGGCAGGACCCGACAGTAGCAGAGGACACCGGCCATGCGTCAAGAGTAGAGGAAACAGAGGCCAAGGATGCTGGTCTGTAACAGATGCTTGTCCCCACAGGGCTTCCGACCTGTCCAGGGCGGGCACGTCATCAGAGCTGTGATTGAAGTAAGCTCTTAAGTAACAGAGATGGCTGGAGGCCGGATAGAAAATAGGGAAGAAGAGGAGAAGAAGAAGCAAGAGGGAAAACGAACGAGGAGGGGGAACAGAGGGAAGAGGAGAGCAGGGAGACAGACAGAAAACCCAGGGAAAAGACAACCGAGCTGGTAAACGTAACGGGCACCTGGGGAGGTGGCTGGCAGGCTCTGAAGCCCCGGGTCTGGGCATGCCCCCGACACAGCAGGGCTGCCTGGGAAGGCACTGTCGGCTCGGTGCAAGCTCGATCAGACATGTGACAAATCCCAAAACGAAACGCCCTGGGCAGGCTGCACAAACACTTGTCTTGATATAAGTAGAACATTTAAGAATAAAACAAAGATTTGGGAATCCCGGGTATAACTGTCTTTGATGGTAACTCAACCAGTGTTCAAACTGTGGATGAATGCCTGATTTAATGGATGAGTAGATTCATGGAGCCATAAAAGTTGAGAAGACTGTCCTGGGCAGGGACAGTGCATGAAAGAAAGAAATTGCAATATTCCTCCAATAGTTTTGAAATGACGGAGATGCACTGAAGTCAGCTGTCTGCTTTGGACTGCCCCTTGACCCTGGGCGAGAGGAAGATACACTTCACTAGAAGGTTCAGGATTCTCGCTGAATGGCTCTAACAAGGGGTGTCTTGCAGCAGGAAATTATGAAAAATGTTTTCAAGAGTCAAGAAGCCTAGGCTCTCAAATGTAGTTGTGAGTAATTGTTTGATATGTACAATGTATTTTTTTTTAAATGTGTTTAATGTTCATTTAATTTTGAGAGAGAGAGAGCAGGGGAGGGGTAGACAGAGAGGGAGACACAGAATCCCAAGCAGGATCCAGGCTCTGAACCCTTAGCGCAGAACCCTGTGCAGGGTTCGAACCCACAAATGCCAAGATCATGACCCAAGCTGAAGTCAGATGCTCAACCCCCTGAGGCACCCAGGCGTCCCCAGAATGTCTTTCTTATTAAGAGAAATAGTGTAAAGGAAGGTTTGTTCCTAGGTAGACATGCAAAAGCCAGTTTAACCCACGAAGTGGCTGAAATACACTCAGTGTCTGAACAAAGGTACAGGATGCAGACAAATCAGAAGTAGCAGGGCAGGGTTTCTAGTCCAAGGCCTCCTGCCATCAGGCGGCTCTAGGAAGTACCCTTCACAGCTGCTGACCTGCCAACCCAGCTCCAACCCTCTCGTAGCAAACATGAAAGAGTCACCATCAAAATGTGATAACAATGGAGAAAAGCACGCATGCAAAGAGGATGCAAATTGGCCTTACGAGGTCAGTGAGGAAAGTGAATTTGATTTATTTTGCATTTTGAAATATTTGGGGCAAACATTCAATTCTTTAGCCTACACTTTCCTTACAGTAGGTGAGAGCTTATGGTCACATTAGGTTTGAGTTCAAGGTCCAGGTATCAAATCCAAAGAGAAAGTAGACAGGGTGGCAACAGCAGTTAAAAACTTTTTTTTAATGTTTATTTATTTTTGAGAGACACACAGAGAGAGAGAGAGAGAGAGACAGAGAAACAGAGTGCAAGCAGCAGGGGAGGGGCAGAGAAAGAGAGAGAGAGGGGACACAGAATCCGAGGCAGGCTTTAGGCTTGAGCTGTCAGCACAGAGCCTGATGCAGGACTCAAACTCATGTACCGCGAGATGATGACCTGAACCAAAGCCAGACACTTAACTGAATGAGCCCCCAGGCATCCCGAATCTCCTCAGTATTTGATGTGATATCATGCTACTACTATCTCTTGCAAATTTTCCCTTAAAATTATCCACTATGTTTTCTGATGGTGGCAGTTACCTAATTTTCATATCTATGAAAAACAAATGAGTCGTGGAATACTGATACAATCCTATAGCAAGATCCAAACTATCCTGCTTTTCTACAAGGCACTTAGAATCCTTCCTTTTTAAAGTCATCTGTGGGGTCCCGGGAGGCACCCCTATTCCTGATTTTCTTTGGTTGCTGTGGTACCGCTGGATTCTCATCACTAGTCCTACCTGGAAGAGTAAGGAAAAGTCAACATTAAACACCAGTAATCCAGCTTCGAGGGATTCTAAGAAAGGGAGTGAACATTCACTGGTGGAAAGTTTGTGTTTGTCATTGTTTCTTTGCTGCTGTTGGAGCTGGTAAGTACTGGAAAGGGCAGAAAATCTGCTTTATAAATGACGATACTCCCTGAAGCAAACATGCATCCTGGAACTGGGTAAATCGCAAATTTCAAGAAGAGAAGTGAGTCGACCACACCAGTGGTCGAATCCAGTGCTCATGACCTCTAAAAAGAAGCTCACCGTAGCCAAGTTTTGTAGCATCCGGCCATGACTTGCACCTGAACTCGTGCTGGGCTGACCCCATTCTCTTTGCATAGATCTTGAGTTTTGTCTGATACTTAGTCTGGTTACATATATGAGCCAGGACCATAATTTTAATCAATCCAATAATGGCCAAAGGCAATTTTCTTTTGACTAGATGGGTCACACAAGCAGAAACTAAATTCTGGGGACCTGCATGTGCCATTCTGAGTCTTTTGTGACATTCATTACTTGAAAGTGTTCATTCTACTTTACAACCACCTTCATGCCTTACATTTTAAATATGGAAATCCTTAGTGTCAGATAAATATCTTTCTTGCCAACACATCTTAAGTGAATTCTTACTCTTAATTTGGAGTCCTCAGGTTCTTAGGGACATCTCCACAGATGTCTGTGCCTTCCTAGAAATCCATTCTCATGAGAGGGTTTCCCAAGGGCCCAGGGAGAATAAGGAACAGAATCCCCACAACTAGGGAGATGTAGCTTCTCCCCTTT
The DNA here is from genome assembly GCA_017311185.1 of Proteles cristata cristata. NCBI lineage: Eukaryota > Metazoa > Chordata > Mammalia > Carnivora > Hyaenidae > Proteles > Proteles cristata. The sequence goes on from JAESUZ010005354.1 coordinate 218,517, forward strand.
GTGCTCGTCACATTAGCAGTCAAGTTCATCCCATTATTATGCTTAGGAATTTAACACTTACCAGAAGTTAACATTTCAAAATTAAAACCATGTATACCTTCCAACTCTTGACTCATCAGATGAGTTTCCTGACTCTCTACCAACTCCCCCATTTAATTATTGGTAGGAGTCTAAACATTATCAAAATTTGAGTACTTTAAATGGCTCAAAACAATAAAATAAATATATGTTATATACACAGTATTTCGGGGAGGGAGTTACTGAGGAAATAAACAACAATAGCACCATATTGCTTCTTGCCCAAAATGTGAGACTGAGCACACCTTGGCCCCTTCTTCTGAAGATTCTGTTAAAGTGGTAGTAAAGGCACTTCTAAAAAATTCAGAATAATGAAGAACTCTGGACAGGAGACTGGAGCAGACAGAAGAATGTGACAAAAGCCAAGACCAAGGGAAGCTGCAGAATGACAGAGGAAGTGGTACAGGCTGTGTGTTCATGTCAAACAAATGACTCACAGCCTCTCAGACCTGGCAATTTCTTATCGAAAAAAAATTTATAATATTCCTTTTATGGTGCAGAAAATACGTGTATAAAAATGGTAAACTATCCATAGACAATTTTAAAGGTTACTATAATATCTTAACTATAGTTGAAAAGAGGAATGCCAAGTAATTTATAATCAATGATATAATTTGGTTTGTAAATTCTCAGGTAATACTGCACTGGAAGACTGTGAAGGGGCACCTGTGTGGCTCAGTAGGTTAAGCATCCAACTTCGGCTCAGGTCATGATCTCACAGTTCATGAGTTCGAGTCTGGCATCCAGCTCTGTCCTGACAGCTTGGAGCCTGGTGTCTGCTTCGGATTCTGTGTCTCCCCCTCTCTCTGCCCCTTCCCTGCTCATGCCCTGTCTCTCCCTTTCTCAAAATAAATAAACATTAAAAAAAAAAAAAGACTGAAGTAGCCAGAGGCTCACATCTATGTAAAAGAGTGTGAATCCATCTGTAATTGCAGCATGGGGAGAGATATATTGTTTTTGCTACGTACATACTGTAACAACTTCACCTTTGATTTTGGAACTTTCCACAACGATGAAACTGCAAGCAGAATAAATTCATCTTCCCTGGATTTCAGGATAGATACATGCCTTGCAAATTCCATGCTAATTAAAACTGTGCTTAAAAAATGTTCACCCTATTTCCTGATGGGAACACTAACTGTCGAAAGACAGCAAGAGATCATCATACTCTCAGAATTCTGAGGGGCAAGGTTTTTCATCTGAAAGTTCTAAGTTTAGGAGAACTACCACACAAGGCAAGAATAGAAACATTTTAAAATATGTGATAACTAAGTGTTTCTTTTCCTACAAAGCTATGTAAGGAAATACCTCAACAAAATAAGGGAGTGGTTGGTCCCTGGAAGAAAAAGAAAGGAAAAGCAGGATAAGATTGATTTTATAATAATAAAAATGCAGGGAAGAAAGGCAGTTGGTCTAGAAAGTAATCAGCCAGTAAGAGCCCATTTCTTACCTCTCAGAAGACTGAAGGCCAGAAGCTGGTGGCGGGGAGATGGTCAGTAGCAAAGACCATTCCGTTAAAATGTTGAGAAGCCATGAGTTTATGGTAAAGACAAATACTGTGTTCTAAAAGAAAACAGACAATTACAAACAATGAAAAAACACAAATGTTTTCAAGAAACCTGATTTTCCAACATGAATAAACTAGTCCCATTTACAATACAAACATTATAAAGAAAATCAAAATAGGGGAGCCTGGGTAACTCAGTCGGTTAAGCGTCTTGATTCCAGCTCAGACCATGATCTCCTGGTTGGTGAGATCAAGCCCCACACTGGACTCTGCACTTACAGTTTGGAGCCTGCTTGGGATTCTCTCTCTCTCTCTCTCTCTGCCCCGCCCCTACCTGCTTCTCTTTCTTTCTCTCTCTCTCTCAAAATAAAGAGATAAACATTTAAAAAATAAAATTAAAGTAATTCCAAGCAAGGGATTAAAAGTATAATAAACTTATAATAGATTCGCTGAGACCATTTTTTTTTGGTCTGCCAAAAGAAAAAATATGATGGTGACCAGTCACTTCAGTAAAAACCAAACGTGTCAAGCTGAAGGCACACAGCTGTATAGAACAAGGCATGATTTTTAAGCAACTGCTGATGTATAAGAAATTCTTAAATTGATTAATTTATTACTTGTTCTTCGGATGAAGGATATCAAGGCCTGACTCGCCGTGTGCATAAATATTGATGCAAACCCTGTCTTGCTCTGTGTTTACACAGCGAGGCTCCTCTCTATCGAAGCCACACCAGGGAACGTATTAGAAGTTTGCAGCATGGCTTCCAGAAGGATGGGGAAAGTGCCAGAAGATCTGACTGTGTCTGATGGTTAGCTTTATGTGTCAACTTGGTGAGGCCATGGTGCCCAGTTGTTTGGACAAACGTTAGTCTAGATGTTGCTCTGAAGGTATTTTGTAGATATGATTAAGGTTTAAAATCTGTTGATTTAAATAAAGGTTGCTCTTGATAGTGCAGTGGTCCTCATCAATCAGTTGAAAGTCTTAAGAACAAAACTTGAGGTAGTCCTCTAGAAGACAGACTTACATCCAAGGTTGTAACACAGAAATCGTACTTGTGTTTCCAGTGTTCCAGCCTGTCCTGTGGATTTCAGACACAAGACTGCAACATCAGCTCTTACCTTAGTTTCCAGCTTGCTGGCTCCATTATGTGAGCTAATTCCTCCAAATCAATTATCTATCTATCTATGGTCATCATCATCTATGTATCTACCTATATATGTATGTATGTATCATCTATCTATGGATCTATTATCTATTGTCTATGTATGTATGTATGTATGTATGTATGTATGTATGTATCTATCATCTATCTATCTATCTATATCTATCTATCTATCTATCTATCTATCTATCTATCATCTACCTACCTATTCATCCATCCATCCATCCACCCATCGATCTATCCATCCATGTATCTGTTATCTACCTACCTGCCTACCCGCCTGCCTACCTACCTATGTATCTCTCTCTCTCTCTCATCTATCATCTCCTCTTGGTTTGATATCTCTGGAGAGCTTAGACTTATACACTTTTTTTCCCCAAGATTCTTCCCAGTGATTCACCCCATTTGAATTCAGAGAAGTGGCTTTTCTTTTGGTCACAGACTACTTATGCAAGACTCAACAACTGTCAGTAACTTGGTGGCATGAGCTTTGGGCTGTGGGTGGAGGTGGGAATCACAAATCTGAATCCAAAGAAATGGAAGTCTATATTCATAGAATTGATTTTCAGAAGGATGTAGCTGTGCAGGATGCAGGGAGGAGAGAGAGACAGCTCCTCTCCCTTCCTTATCCTGTAAACTCAACTCTGTGTCTCCAGGCAGTTCTTTTCCCAAAGTGCCTTTCTTTCTGGTGGCCTTCTCACCTGATAGCCATCTCCACCCTTGTCCTTCTCACTGGTAGCATTAATAGGTGCTGACATATACTTTGAGTTTTGTTGGTTTTATCCTTTAAATGTATTCCATCACCTTGGTAAGTCTGGCTCATAATCCACTATTTATCCTTGGGGAATTTGGTTAACTAAGATCCAAAAGAAGAAGGAAAGTCTAGGTGCCTTTCTACTCATTCTATCTTAGCTCTGTCAAGTACATGAGCCATTAATTTATCCAATTTTTCCCTAAATTTTTGAGAACCTATACCAAAAAAGACAAAGCACTTGGGTAGATTTTTGTACAAGTGGATTGGAATTTGTACCTTCATATTCCCTTAAGAATCAAGAGACAAATTATAACTCTTTTTTCTACTTGAGATTTCTTTTTTTTTTTTTAATTTTTTTTAAATGTTTTATTTATTTCTAGGAGAGAGAGAGACAGCGTGAGCAGGGGAGGTCAGAGAGAGAGGGAGTCACAGACTGAAACAGGCTCCAAGCTCTGAGCTGGCAGTCAGCACAGAGCCCGACGCGGGGCTCGAACCCACAAACCGCGAGATCATGACCCAAGCGAAAGTCGGACGCTTAACCGACTAAGCCACCCAGGCGCCCCTCTACTTGAGATTTCTTTCTAGGCTGATTCACTCTAGCCTGTGAATGTCTACTTGACATCCCACCCAGGGGCACCTGCAGTGACTCCTTTCTCCATCCCAGGGAAGCTAAGGTGAACCCACGTGCTTCCCAGGAATGAAGGAGAGAGAAAGTACCAGGGACCTTGAACTCCTCGCAGACAGGAGATCAAGTGGAAAATTGTTACATATCTGAAACAAGAAATAGGTGGCTAAAACTATCTGTCAGCAAGACGAACATTAGTGCACGCGCTCTTCCTCTCTTCACATAAATCCCAGGCCTGTTACCCATCGGGCTACAATCCTCTCTGAATTCAAACCACCTACATCTGTATTGGCTTGAAATTATCTCCCTCGTGTACCGCTTCTCAGTGGAAAGGATGACACTCTCAGAATTACCCTAGAAAATCTTCTTGACTCTAGACAGTGGGTCGATTTCCAAGGGCACACCCCCTCTAGTGTTGTGCGCCTGAACATTTCTTTATGCCCTGAACATTTTCTCAGGGAATCGTTGCAGAAATGTCACCATTCCCATGACGAGGGAGGTATCGGCATGGCTTTCTCTTAATCGTCTCACATCTATTAGGAAAGCAGGAAATGTGGATTCTAAATGCATCAAATACAGCTGCATAGTATTATTTTCATCTTATACAGCCTTCAGGAAGGCTTAAATGGACAATATGGGCATGATTTAGGGCTGTACCTCTCAAACTTCCACGGACACTAGTCACCTGGAGGGCTTGTTAAAACTTGGGCTGCTGGGACTGTCCCCTGAATTTCTGATCCAGTCGGCCTCGGGGGAGGAGGTGGCAAGCATTCTAGCAAGTTCCCAGGTGATGGCAGGGCTGCTGGTCTGGGTTTCACACTCTGGAACCACTGATTTGGGGACTAACAGGCATTAAATCACATGCTACTTCTTCCCCGAGACGCGCAAGGAGACAATATTCTCTTCATTATATAAGGAAAGGCGTTCTGCTTCTCTTCAGACCTTTTCTTTTCAGAATCACGAGTTACAAGACTATTTAAGAGTTAACAGAAATTAGAGAATCAACCCTAATGCGAGGCTGTCAACCATTTTCTTCCTTATTCTGGATCTCAGCTAGCAAGACAACAGTGCACAGGGATCCCCTCTCAGGGCTCTTAGACTTGCGTGATGTTAGCTTCTGCTGGAACCGCTGAATCATCACAAGAAGGCTGCACTATTCTTACCACACATTCCCAGAGAGAGAAATAAGTCAAGGACTTCTCTTTTCTTTCCATCATTTATTTTACATTTTTTTAGGCAATCAACTTATGCGGTGTATTTTTCCTTTTTTTTTTTTTTTTTTGTCCAGAGACTAGTCTGGCTCCTATCATACACTTTCCATCACATCCGGGAGCACAGCATTCAGTACTCCGTGTAAGTGTCCCACTTATTAATACCTTCTGTCTATTGTGCTCGTTTAAGGCAATAAGGGAAAAACAATACCCACGGTTTTGGTCCCGTCGAGAGGCGGTGTGAGGTGTGGTGTGGAAGAGCCGGGGCCGTCGGGGACCGCAGAGCACCTGAGGGGTGATGCCCGTGATGCCATGGTTCACACATCACTGTGCCTCTCTGGACTCATTCAGGTCCCCGCTTGAAAAATAAGGTGTGACAGGGTGACTGTCTAGAACTCACAATCTCTTCACAGTCTCTTATGTGAGATTTAAAATGATTATCAGTAAGTATAATGAATTATATAAATTGACACATTATAATTTACAATAGCTCCAGGTTATACAATAATATAACCATAAGAGCCATTTAATTTAAGGTTTGTTTATGTATGTGTGTGTGTATGTATGTATGTATGTATGTATGTATTCATTCATTCATTCATTCATTCATTATATGTGAGAGAGACATGAAATGAGAGTGGGGGAGAGGGATAGAGAGAGAGAGAGAGAGTCCTAAGCAGGCTCCATGCTCAGCCCAGAGCCCACTTTGGGGCTTGATCCCACTATCCTGAGATCATGACCTGATCCAAAATCAAGAGTCGGATGCTCATCTGAATGAACCACCCAGGTGCCCCAGAGCCATTTAACTTAAAATAAGTTATATTGAAATTGTCCCTATTTCCAGAACTTGTTCATTAAAAATTATTAAGTTTTAATACACTGCTTCTAAGACTCAAAAATCTACCTAAAGAAAAAAATACCAACCTAGATTTTAAATGAATCCACATTTACCTCACGTGCTTCAAGCTCACTATTCATGGACTGTAACCAGAAGCTTCCTGGCTGCTAACACATTTAATCTAATCTAATTTAATTTAATTTAACAAATTTAATTTAATATTTAGTAGGTATTTTGAGTTTGATTGGATAGATTCAAGGTGGACTATATCAGTAAGGGTCAGCACAGTTTCTGTGTTACAGTCACATAATTCTTTTACAAAACAAGGAAACTTAAGGCTATCTGAAAGTACATCTTACACCGTCAAAATGTAACTTTTAAGATAAGATGTAATAGAACCATTAATGCATCTTACACAGGTCAAATTTTGTTACCAAGTTTCAAAGCCATGAACTTACGATCACATTAGGCACAGAAATCCACTCAGAGCAGAAGAAACTGTGATATTCCAAAGCCTACAATCCTGATGCATTTATAACAACATGCAGCTCAACATATGCTGGCTGCCTAAGTCTGGAGCAAACAGTCAGAAAAAGATTATTATTCACTTTTCTCCCCTCAAAACTCTCCAACAACAGACAGGCAAATTGAAGTACTCACCAGGTTTGGAGTTCATATTTTAGGAAGTTACAAAACTGTGGCACATTCCATTTGGTAAGTAATTTCTCCTTCCCTGAACACATAGGGTATCTATGCAATGCTCATTTATTATTTGCATGTATGATAAAGGACCTCCTTATTTTATAACAATTATTATATCTTGATTGCCAAAAATGATTGAAATAATTTGGGTTGAGTAACAGACCAAATCGTTTCCTGAGAAAAATAAGATCAAATAATATGGAGGACAAAAATAATTTTTTAAAAATGTCTTTGGTGATAAGATATTGGAAAACCTTTAATATTGTCCAGCTTCTGGGGAGCTTGGGTGGCTCAGTTGGTTAAGCATCTGACTTCAGCTCAGGTCATGATCTCACGGTTCATGGGTTCAAGTCCCACGTCGGGCTCTGTGTTGACAGCTCAGGGCCTGGAGCCTGCTTCTTATTCAGTGTCTCCCTTTCTCTCTGCCTCTCTTCCATTCACACTCTGTCTCTCTCTGTCTCTCAAAAATAAATAATGAAAAACATACAGCCCAACTCCCTTATTTAGTAAGTGATGTAAACTTGGGTTCACACAGATAAAATGGTTTATATACAGAATATCCACTGACACCTGTGACCAGAGCCTCAGATTTCCTGATGTGACAGACCCGAGTTCTTAATCCTGCATCTCCTAGAAGTAATAAAACCAAATTACTCTTTAAATGTGTCCTGGGGTGCCTGGGTGGCTCAGTCAGTTAAGCGTCTGACTTTGACTCAGGTCATGATCTCACAGCTGGTGAGTTAGAGCCCCACATTGAGCTCTGTGCTGACAGCTCAGAGCCTGGAGCCTGCTTCAGATTCTGTGTCTCCCTCTCTCTCTGCCCCTTTCTCACCCCTGCTCATTCTCTCTCTCTACCTCTCTATCTAAAATAAATTAACATTAAACATTTTTTTTAAATGGCACAGAGAACATGCCTTATACCTTGAATAGAGCCTGATTAGTTGCTGTGGGCCCATATGGCTGCCAGCTGGTGAGTTACTCATGGAGAAAGTCAGTAAAGAAGAAGGCAAGGTTCCACCAGCCAAGGATGAACTTAGAAAGCCCAGAGTGGTTTCACTTACTAGCATCCTCTTCAAACTTACCTTTGTTCTTTTTATAAATTCTCTCCACGCTCAAAATTGTTCTTAATAGATGCCTACTCTGTTCTTTTTTTCTCCAAACCTGCACTTGATTGACTTGAATGCTATCAAGTCCAGTAAAAGAGAAATCTTACAGGCACTTGGGTGGCAGTTGGTTAAGTGTCAGACTCTTGATTTCGTTTGGCTCGGGTCATGAACCCAGCATTGGGGGATCAAGCCCTAGGTCAGGTTCTGCACTGAGCATGGAGCCTACTTAGGATTCTCTCTCTCTCTCTCTCTCTCTCTCTCCTTCTTTCCCTCTCTCTCTCTCTCTCTCCCCTCCCACATAGGTTTCTATCTAAAAATCAAAATTAAAAAAATTAAGGAAAAATTTTATAGTTTCATCACTGGACATAGACCTAGAACACATTCTTCCTGAAAATGGGCATTCGCACTCAGAACATGGGTTGAACAATTTTGGGGAAAACCACATGGAACTTTACAGCTATCTCCCAACCAGGCTTAGAACTTAGGGCTATTATCTTATTTCATTATGTTGCAACATTGACACCCTTTTCCTTCCAAGCCCTGATGCAGATCTGGAATGAAAGAATTAATGAGACTTTAAGAGTAAGGGCAATGGGAGGAAATAAACTGTCAGGCAAAATTGTAACTACACAGTCGTTCTCTGGCCAGTTTGCATTATCTCACTGACATAAAAGTGCCATTTTTACTTCTCTTCCATGTCCCTCAGCTGAGACTCCCCCCATCTGTGGGTGCTCCCATTGATTTAGGGAAAAGAGGAGAATTGTTTTCACCAAGGAAGCATATCTCTACCAGGCTGAAACGGCTAAAAACAGGCTTGTCTCCACGCACTCTCTTCCCAGCCTGGCTAGATGACAATGTGCAGTGGGGTCATAGGAAACAGAGACTGACGATGTGAAGCCTCCATCAGCCTGGTCCCTCAGCCCTCCTGTCCCACTAACAATCACACCCATGTGGGACTGTTACAGGAGCTAAAATACACCTTTATTGGGTTAAACCTGGGAATTTGGGGTTGTCAATTATAATTCTAACATAACCTTATCGAACAGAGATTTGCATTTGAATCCTAACTCTGTGGTGTACACTGATTGATGCTCCGTTAAGTGATTTGAAGCCTCACTGAGCAGAAAGGAGATTCCCAGGAGGAGAGATTGGAAATCCAGGCGGGAGGTCAAGCTGGTTTTCTGGAATTACAACTAGCCTCGCAGGAAAACTGAAGCTCTAAACATGTGTTTTTTGATCTCATTTTTGATCGTAATGAAGAAACAGTGGAACCTCCATAATCAAAACTCCATTTTCTCCTTTTATCCTGCTGCAGTAATAAAAGGAGAATCTGAAGGCGAGCTTTGAAAGCAGAAAGCTGGGATTCATAAGTTCACTAGTAACAAGAAACCCACTGTGGTCAAAATGATAGGGAACCACACAGTTTCCCATTCACAGAGGGCGCCAGCATCAAAAAAGCGTATATCTATTGCGGATGCACACAGATTGCTTGCGTGAATGCAACATGGCACAGCTTCTGAAAATACAACCGGAAAATTTTTTCAGGAAGAAAAAATAACATTTCTGAAACATATCTGTTTTTCTGGAGTTCTTCCAGGAGTAAATTAAAGTGTCAAGTTTTTATGATTTCGGTCTGTTACCAGGATTCATTTACACAGGTTAAGTCTCCTCAATTAAGATACCCGTGGGCCAGTCCACGTTTTTAGAGAAGCCTCAGCGTTGACATCTCTACTACCCTGTGAGCAGGTGCCCATGGCTTGGGAAGAGCCCGCCCCCCGCCCCGCCCCCTCCGCCCCGCCCCCGCCCCTCGTCCCCACGCAGGCGCAGAAGGGAAGGCCTGGGAAGAAGACCCGCCGGGTACAGGTGACCCCGGGCTCCAGGGCTCGCAGGTGAGGGGCGTTTCCAACCCTGCAGGCTGCACACCTACCCCGGAAGGTCAGAGTCTGAAAGCCAATCACAGAAGGCCCGGGAGCCAAGGTGGGAGAAATAAAGGAACAAGGATCAGTTCATGCAGTTGGAATCCGAAGTTAGTTAAACGCCTACCTGTCACGCCACTCCTGTGCTGCCTCAGCCCTGGTCCCCTTCCGGCTTCAGGGGTTCGGGACCTGCCCTCCCCTGGGACGCGCTGAGTCAGCCCCAACTCCGAGAAGACGGGAAAGCAGTGCTATGCAAGGCTGAGGCTTCGGTTAGATGCCCGTGTGCCTTCCCTTCTCCAAAAATGTCCCCACCGTAGGGTCATTCGTCGCATTCTTCATTTTCTCAGACCCTGTGTGCAGTCCGTTATCCAGCTGCTATCCAGGCCTGTCCACGGCACCTCCAAATACATCCCGAACCGGCCCCGTCCCTCTCCCCGTCCCAGCTGGTCTGGCCGGAGTCGCCGGCACCTCTGGCCTGGACGACTGCAGGGTCCTGTTAGGAGCTCTGGTGTCTGCGCCTGAGGCCTACCTTCCTGGAGTCCATGCTCCACAAAACCGGGCGCCCTTCCATTGAAGGAAATGTTTCTCCTCCGACCAACCTCCTCCATTGGCTTCTATCTCATTCAGGGTAAAGACCAAAGTCCTTAAAATGGGCTCTCAAGCTCTGTCCTGGGGGACCCCCGAATCTTTGGGGTCTCTGCTTGTGGCTCTCCCTCCTGAAGATCCCCCTCACCTCCTCTGCTGTCCTCAGCACCCCCCACGCTCCCAGCCTGCATCCTGGCCTGGCTGCCATCTGTGCCAGAATGTTCTCCCCGACGTCAGCCACACACTTCCCATCGGCACCTGAACCCTCTCTATCCACAGGCTGGGTTTTCTTCTTCCCCTTCGGACTTGCCAAAGGCCTTAGCGCCGCACGTTGACGCCTCTCAGAGGTGTCTCTTTGCAGGCAAGGAGGGATGTGGAATCGTCTGTTCGGTTCAGCGCCTGTTCTTCCAGTGCCTGGTGCCTGGCCCACAGCAGCTGCCGCGTCGGGCTGTGGTCCTCAGACCCGAGTTTACCCACCGAAGGACGGCTGGCTCCGCTCCATGCTGTCGCATTAGGATAGCGACTTGAAAGCAGGCATTTACATCCTATTTAAAAAAACAAAAAAGGTTTCGTAGTTCTCCTGGGTTCTGTTCTCGCTGCCTTTGTTTCATAGGCAGGTGAGGAGAGGGCACAGGACTGAGATTGTCCGCTCTCGGTCTCCTAGGAAAAATGACATATTCGTCTGCTGGAAAATGTTATGAAGTTTGAAAGATTAGGTGTGATATGCTTGGGCTGTTGGGCTTTGTCACTGTGCGGTGGTGGTGGTGGTGGTTTTGTTTTGCTTTGGCTTTAATTTAATTTAGTCAGCCTCTGGGTGACATTCGTCAGGCATCCACTGTGCATCGGGCACGGCAGTACCGAAGTGGGACAGCGGGGAAGGGGGGTGCTCGCGCCACCAACATGCTGAAAGGGCAAACTGCTGGCACGCTGCCTCCACAAACGCTGTGCTGTGTGTGGTCAGGAACATGCTGATGAGGGAGGACGTGCTGGCATCAAGCCTCCCTAGAAAGGAGGGGCCGACACACAGCAATGATTATTTCTCCTGATAGAATTATCTACGAGTAAATCTTCCTTCCCATTTATTAGTAAACTGTCTGTGACAGGTGGCTCTTGAGGTAAGGGAGAGGCATGTGATTAAATTCTGTTTTTCTAGCAACATCAAACCATTACATTGTTACATTATTAACCTTCCTCCTGGAACAAGTCGCTTCTCCTTTAAAATGTATATACCGTTAGTACATTAGTGTGAATTATTCATCAGGAGCTTTATGAAATACTTTGGGCCAAATGGAATTGAAAGAGAAGCTAAAGTGAAAGAGAGAGAGACAGAGAGAGACAGAGAGAATCAAGACCAAAAGCCAATGGGTTGAAGGCTCCCCAAATGCAAAGAGCAGAGCAGAGGGGGCGCTGTCCTGCCTTGAAACAAGAGACAACACCACAAAAGGCTGCTTTATCCAAGAGCAGTGGCCCAGGAAGATGTCACGCTACCTCTCAGTGCTCCTTTCCGAAGGTAGAAACCTCAGCCCTCAATGACCCTGGTTTATGAGTGCTCTCAGCGTCCATTTCACTCCTGTTTCACAACAGGGAGTGACAAACCAACGCTTCCCACTGTCCTCTGACTGCGGCTCCAGGGACGCACCCACGGGGCTCCCGCTCTGTGTGTGTCTGGCACGGGGACACTGAGCAAGCCAGACACTGCGTTCCCACCCAGCACGCGGTGGTGGTCCGCTCAGGCCCCGGAGGCGTGAAGGGGACCTGGAATGTGACCACCGAGAGTTCAGGGCTTCCTCCCAAGTTCACCACTTCCAGATGGCCCCGAAGCGGAAGAGTTGAGAAGCAGCGTTACTATGTTCGAGTCATGTGAATATTCACCTTGAAAAACAAAGAGGAGTTCCTGTTACTATTGTTTTCTAAAAATAAGTGGATGACCTTTGACTTCTGGACATAGAGATTAAGCACTTCACCCACTAAAATAAAAATAGAGATTTTAACTTAAATCTGAAAAGGGACACCAGAGTGGCTCAGTTGGTTGAGCGTCTGACTTTTGGTTTCACCTCAGGTCAGGATCTCAGGGTTTCCTAAGTCCAAGCCCCACATCGGGCTTTGAGCTGGCAGCGCAGAGACTGCTTGGGACTCTCTCTCTCTCTCTGTCTCTCTCAAATAAATAAACTTAAAAAAATCTAAAAAACGTGATGTGTAATAGCTGAAGACCTCTGGGGTGTTTTACTAAAATGTATGATTTGTTGCCTCTCTCTCAGGGCTACAAGAGTATGCTAACTACTCCCTAATACATTCTTCTTCTTCTTCTTCTTCTTCTTCTTCTTCTTCTTCTTCTTATTATTATTATTATTATTATTATTATTTATTGCATAAAAAGCAAAAAAGCTTCACTGGCTCACTTTTTTTCCAGAAAAGAATGTTGTCACAATATTGTTTAAAAAGTGCTTGGTTACTCTAGTAGAGATATATGGATTTCTGCTTCAAATGGAGGTGACTGGAGAGGCACCTAGGTGGCTTAGTCAGTCAGAGCCAGGAACCTGCTTCGGATTCTGTGTCTCCCTCTCTCTCTGCCCCTCCCTCCCTCACGCTCTGTCTCCCTCTGTCTCTCAAAAATGAATAAACATGAACAAATAATAATAATAATAATAAAATAAAGTGAATGGAAATACTCAGTATTATAAAAAAGCAATGTCCTCAGCTCTAAATATGTGTCCATCCCTATCGTCAGTCAGGGGTTCCCAGGCTGACCTAATTTCCAGTAATTTCTGGGGCAAAAACCTCTGTGGGAAAACAGCAGAACGACACACTTCCAGCTCCGCATCTTCCTCTGGAGGACCTCTATTGCAGTGCCCGGACCTTTGCTTCTTCCCTGGAAGGCAAGTCTTCCAGCATCGGTACTCTCATCAGCCTCTCTGGCTACAAATGGCAGCCGCGAATTTTAATCACGGTTTGACAGGTGGCTTTTTGCAATTCAGATGCGCCTATCTGTGGTCCCTCTGCTCTGAGAACTTCATTGCCATCATGCCCCAGCACCATCTGCCTTACCCGGTATTCTACCTTTCATAGTAGACAGCGCTCCTTCAACACAGCCTTACCTGCCTGGCTTATTTTCCAGGCTCAAAACACATCCTGCTTCATCCAGAGGAATGAATGAATATCCAAAGGACTGGTTCTGACCCAGAAGAGAGCAGTCTGGGAGCAAGAGAAAGGTACAGGAAATCTCAGCTTTTCAGGATGAGGATCAGAGTAGCCAGTTCCAAAGTTAGCCATTTTACAAAGACAGAATAAAGGATATGCATGCTCTGTTCCACCCCGTCCTCCAACAAATAGTCACAAAGACAAACAGCTTCCCTAGTCACCCCAAAAACCACATGATTTCAGGCTGGACAAGACACCTAGAGATAAGGCCAGCTTTGTTCCTGGTTGATTTGACAGATGCCGGGAAGGCCACAGCAGGAACAACTAGGTGTCTGTCCAGTGCCTTTCTAAGCTTTGTCCATGATCACGGGGCCCTGAATTTGTTTGAGGCCGTGGTGCACTTGGCTAAAAGATTCCAAAGTATCGAGCCTTCTTTGATTTTAATTTCTAGCCTGTGATTTCTTTTGGTAAAATATGAAAATACACTAATAATGGGCACATATGTTTAAAGCTTTTTTGTACTTCCTCTCTGCCCCCTGCTTGGAACACAGTGAGATGGCTAGAGCCCCAACAGCCACATTGGACCCCAAGGTAAACTTGAGAATGTCAGCCTCTGGCTGAGAATGTCAAACAGAGAGATGGATGGAGTTTGGTTCACTTTAGCCTAGGAAATAGCAAAATAGTTTTGGACTTTCTACTTTTATAATTTTTTTCAGTGTTTATTTTTGAGAGAGAGCGAGAGTGAGAGAATAGGGTGTTCTCACCATGGAGTTTAATCTTTTGATCAAATATTACTTAAGGACATGGATTACGCATTTGTGATAACAGCGACTGGCCAACCCTTGGAAAAGGAACAGAACCACATGCCCATTCTCAGTTTTTAAATATAATTCATTTCTATTAATTTAATGTTTTTAAAAAAACACTAAAAATGAACATTTAAAATACTCAACCATGAACCCACACTCACTTTCATTTTTTGCCCTCCTTCCAAACTTGATTAATATAAATATGCATGATTTAGCTACCGCTTAATCATAGGCCACATACAGTTTAAGATTCTGATTTTCCAGATACTCTTCTGCCTCCTTCATCTGTGGTTTCTCTTTCCCCATTTTTTGTATCTTCTCTTTAAATTCTTTTCCATAAAATTGTCCACTTGGTGATAGAATTAGTTGGACACTAAGAAAACAGAAACTTAGCAACTCATCCATCCCAGACTTACACCCGCAGACGTAGTTATGAATAATCATTGCTGCCATATGACCTCCATGTGTGTGTGTGCGCAAGCACAGGTGTGTGTCCCGTTTATGTGTCGGTGCGCCTATGTGTATATGTGAGTGTGTGCATCGGATTGAATATCACTTCTGGGAGATGTATTATATAGGGTTTTGCTTGCTGGTTGCATAGACAAAATTAAAAACAACTTATTTACTCTCATGTAAGACAAAATTATAGGGGTGCCTAGCGGCTCAGTTGGCTAAGCGTCCAACTTTGGCTCAGGTCATGATCTCATGGTTCATGAGTTTGAGCCCTGCATTGGGCTGTCTGCTGCTAACGTGGGGCCCACTTTGGGTCCTCTCTTCCCTCTCTCTACTCCCAGCCCCTCTGTCATGTATATAAATAAACAATTAAAAAAAATCATCTGATCATATAAATGATGCAGAAAGGGCATTTGACTAAATATAACATCTAATCATAATAAAACGCCTCAGAAAACTAGGAATGGTTGGGAACTTCCTCAACTTGATACATATCTTTTTTAAATTTTTTTTGATGTTTTCATTTATTTTTGAGAGAGACAGCATGAGCAAGGGAGGGTCAGAGAGAGAGGGAGACACAGAATCCAAAGACAGGCTCCAGGCTCTGAGCTGTTAGCCCAGAGCCCAACGCGAGGCTCGAACCCACGAACCGTGAGATCATGACCTGAGTCAAAGCCAGACACTCAACTGACTGAGCCACCCAGGCTCCCCAATACATATCTTTGCTTTTTTTCTTTTTTCTTTCTTTTTTTTTTCCCTCAGTGGACATCACAAGTGCAGTTCTTAATCTCCTTGACCTATTTCTTTTTTTTTCTTTTTTTACAAATAGTTTATTGTCAAATTAGTTTCCACATAACACTCAATGTTCATCCCCACAAGTGTCCTCCTCCATGCCCATCCCCCCCTCCCCCCACATCCATCAGTCTTCAGTTTTTGTCAGCATTCAAGAGTCTCTCATGGTTTGCCTCTCTCCCTTTCAGCCACCATTTCCGCCTTTCTTTTCCCCCTTGTTCCTCCGTCAAGTTCCTCCTAATCCTCCTATACGTGCAAACATATGATATTTGTCCTTCTCTGCCTGACTTATTTCACTCAGCATAACACCCTCAAGGTCCATCCATATTGCTACACATGGACAGATTTCATTCTTTCTCATTGCCATGTAGTATTCCATGGTATAGATAAACCACATCTTCTTGATCCATTCATCTGTTGATGGACACTTAGGCTCTTTCCATGTTTTAGCTATTGTGGAGAGTGCTGCTATGAACATTGGGGTACATGTGCTCCTATGCATCAGCATTTCTGTATCCCTTGGGTAAATTCCTAGCAGTGCTATTGCTGGGTCATAGGGGAGTTCTATTGTTAGTTTCCTTTGAGGAACCTCCACACTGTTTTCCAGAGGGGCTGTACCAGTTTACATTCCCACCAACAGTGTAGGAGGGTGCCCGTTTCTCCACATCCTCGCCAGCATCTAGAGTTCTCTGATTTGCTCATTTTAGCCACTCTGACTGGCGTGAGGTGGTATCTCAGTGTGCTTTTGATTTGTATTTCCCTGATGAGGAGGGATGCTGAGCATCGTTTCATGTGTCTGTTGGCCATCTGGATGTCCTCTTTGGAGAAGTGTCTGTTCATATCTTCTCCCCATTTCTTCACTGGGTTGTCTGTGTTTCAGGCGTGTAGTTTGGTGAGTTCCTTATATATTCTGGATATTAACCCTTTATCTGATATGTCATTTGCAACTATCTTTTCCCATTCCGTTGGTTGCCTATTAATTTTCTGGGTTGTTTCCTTAGCTGTGCAGAGGCTTTTAATCTTGATGAGGTCCCAATCATTTATTTTTGCTCTTGACTCCATTGCTTTTGGGGATGTGTCAAGTAAGAAGTTGCTGCGGTGGAGGTCAAGGAGGCTGTTTCCTGCTTTCTCCTCTAGGGTTTTGATAGTTTCCTGTCTCACGTTCAGGTCCTTTATCCATTTTGAGTTTATTTTTGTGCATGGTGTGAGAAAATGATCTAGTTTCATTTTTCTGCATGTTGCTGTCCAATTCTCCCAACACCATCTGTTAAAAAGGCTGTCTTTTTTCCATTGGATATTCTTTCCTGCTTTGTCAAAGATCAGTTGGCTGTATACTTTTGGGTCCACTTCTGAGTTCTCAGTTCTATTCCATTGGTCTATGTGTCTGTTTTTGTGCCGATACCATACTGTCTTGATGATGACAGCTTCATAGTAGAGGCTAAAGTCTGGGATGGTGATCCCTCCCATTTTGGTTTTATTTTTCAGTATTACTTTGGCTATTCGGGGTCTTTTATGGTTCCATACAAATTTTTGGATAGTTTGTTCTAGTTTTGAGAAGTATGCTGGTGCAATTTTGATTGGAATTGTATTGAATGTGTAGAGTGCTTTAGGTAGTAATGACATCTTAACTATATTTATTCTTCCTATCCATGAGCATGGAATGTTTTTCCATTTCTTTGTGTCTTCTTCAATTTCCTTCATAAGTTTTCTATAGTTTTCATCATACAGATTTCTTGTATCCTTGGTTAGGTTTATTCCGAGGTATTTTATGGTTTTTTGTGCAATTGTGAATGGGATCAGTTTCTTGATTTCTCTTTCTGTTGCTTCATTGTTGGTGTATAAAAATGCAACCGATTTCTGTACGTTGATTTTGTACCCTGCAACTTGGCTGAATTCTTGGATCAGTTCTAGTAGGCTTCTGGTGGAGTCTGTCGGGTTTTCTATGTAGAGTATCATGTCATCTGCGAAGAGTGAAAGTTTGACTTCCTCTTTGCCAATTCTGATGCCTTTGATTTCCTTTTGGTGTCTGATGGCTGATGCTAGGACTTCCAGCACTATGTTAAACAGCAGTGGTGAGAGTGGGCATCCCTGTCGTGTTCCTGATCTCAGGGGGAAAGCTCTCAGTTTTTCCCCGTTGAGGATGATGTTAGCTGAAGGCTTCTCATAGATGGCTTTGATGATGTTTAAGTAGGTTCCTTCTATCCCAACTTTCTCGAGAGTCTTTATTAAGAAGGGATGCTGTATTTTGTCAAATGCTTTTTCTGCATCTATTGACAGGATCATATGGTTTTTATCTTTTCTTTTATTGATATGATGTATCACATTGATTGATTTGCGAATGTTGAACCAGCCCTGTAACCCAGGAATGAATCCCACTTGATCTTGGTGGATGATTCTTTTGATATGCTGCTGGATTCGATTTGCAAGGATCTTGTTGAGAATTTTTGCATCCGTATTCATCAAGGATATTGGCCTGTAGTTCTCTTTTTTTGCTGGATCTCTGTCTGGCTTGGGAATCAGTGTGATGCTGGCTTCGTAAAATGAGTCCGGGAGTTTTCCTTCGCTTTCTATTTTTTGGAATAACTTGAGAAGAATTGGGATTAATTCTGTTTTAAATGTCTGGTAGAATTCCCCAGGGAAGCCATCAGGTCCAGGGCTCTTATTTGTTGGGAGATTTTTGATCACTGATTCGATTTCTTCACTTGTTATGGGTCTGTTCAGGTTTTCTATTTCTTCCCGTGTGAATTTTGGTAGTGAGTGTGTGTTTAGGAATTTGTCCATTTCTTCTAAGTTGTCCAATTTGTTGGCATATAATTTTTCATAGTATTCCCTGATAATTGCTTGTATTTCTGAGGGGTTGGTTGTAATAAGTCCTTTTTCATTCATAATTTTGTCTATTTGGGTGCTCTCTCTTTTCTTTTGGATAAGTCTGGCTAGAGGTTTGTCAATTTTGTTTACTTTTTCAAAAAACCAAATCTTGGTTTCATTGATCTGTTCAATTGTTTCTTTGGTCTCTATGTTGTTTATTTCTGCTCTCATTTTTACTATTTCTCTTCTTCTACTGGGTTTAGGGCTTTCTTGTTGCTCTGCCTCTAGTTCCTTTAGGTGAGCTGTTAGATTTTGAACTTGCGCTTTTTCTAATCTCTTGAAATAGGCCTGGAGAGCAATGTACTTTCTTCTTAGCCCTGCCTTTGCCATATCCCATAGATTTTGAATTGTTGTGTTTTCATTTTCATTTGTTTCCATATATTTTTTAATTTCCTCTCTAATTGCCTGATTGGCCCATTCATTCTTTAGAAGGGTGTTCTTTAACCTCCATGTTTTTGGAAGTTTTCCAAACTTCTTCCTGTAATTGATTTCAAGTTTCAAAGCATTGTGATCTGACAGTGTGCATTTTATGATCTATATTCTTTTGAATTTATTGAGGGCTGCTTTATGTCCAAGTATGTGATCTATCTTGGAGAATGTGCCATGCGCACTTGAGAAGAAAGTAAATTCCCTGGCCTCAGGATGTAAAGTTCTAAATATATCCGTCAGATCCATCTGGTCCAATGTGTCTTTCAAGTCCGTTATTTCTTTAGTGATTTTCTGTCTGGTTGACCTATCCATTGCTGTAAGTAGAGTATTAAAGTCCCCTGCTATTAGCACATTCTTATCTATAAGCTTGTTTCTGTTTGTGATTAATTGTTTTAGATATTTAGGTGCTCCCATATTTGGTGCGTAGACATTTATGACCGTTAGTTCTTCCTGATGGATGGACCCTGTAATTATTATGTAGTGCCCTTCTTCATCTCTTGTGATTGTCTTTAATTTAAAGTCCAGTTTGTCTGATATAAGTATCGCTACTCCGGCTTTCTTTTGATTTCCTGTAGCATGATATATATTTCTCCATCCCCTTACTTTTAATCTGAAGGTATCTTCCCGTCTAAAATGAGTTTCTTGTAGACAGCATATAGATGGGTTTTGTTTTTTAATCCATTCTGCTACCCTATGTCTTTTGATTGGTGCATTCAGCCCATTTACATTCAGTGTTATTATTGAAATATGTGGGTTTAGAGTCTTTGTATCTTTTGTAGGGTTCATGTTTGTGGTGGTGTCTCTGATATCTTTGGTCCTTGCAACCTTTCCTTCAGAGCATCCCCCTCAGGATTTCTTGTAGGGCTGGCTTCGTGGTGACAAATTCTTTCAATTTCTGTTTATTTGGAAAGGTTTTTATCTCTCCTTCTATTTTGAATGACAGGCTTGCTGGATAGAGGATTCTTGGCTGCATATTTTTACTGTTCATCACATTGAAGATCTCCTGCCATTCCTTTCTGGCCTGCCAAGTTTCAGTAGATAGGTCTGTTACCACTCTGATAGGTTTCCCTTTGTATGTTAGGGCCCTTTTCTCCCTAGCTGCTATCAAAATTCTCTCTTTGTCCTTATATTTTGCCATTTTGACTGTGATATGTCTTGCAGAAGATCGTTTCAAGTTATGTCTGAGGGGGGTCCTCTGAGCCTCTTGTATTTCCACATTGACTTCCTTCCCCAGGTCGGGGAAGTTCTCTGCTATAATTTGTTCCAGGACTCCTTCAGCACCTTTCCCTCTCTCTTCATCTTCTGGTAGTCCTATGATACGGATATTGTTGCGTTTGACCATATCGCTGAGCTCTCGAATTCTTCTTTCCTGTTCCTGGATCAGTTTGTTTCTTTTTTTGTCAGCTCCTTGTTTTTCTAGAATGGTGTCTTCTAAATCACTTATTCTCCTTTCTGCCTCTTCAAGCCGTGCATTGGAGGCCTCTAATTTATTATGGATCTCATTTATCGCATTTTTTAATTCTTCATGCTTATTTTTATTTTCCATTCTGTCTGTAGCCATAGTTTCTTTGATGTCCCTATGTTTTTTTCAAGCCCAGCTATTAATTTCACCATTATTATTCTAAAATCTTGTTCAGTTATGCTGCTGATATCTGTTTTGAGCAGTTCATTAGCTGTCATTTCTTCTTGGAGTTTCTTTGGAGGAGAGCTCTTTCGTTTTGTCATTTTAGTTAGCTTTCCGGCTCTTGTTGTTTTTAAAGACCTGTTATGCTCTCTGTTTCTATGGGCGCTGCTATATCCAAGAAGACTCTTTGACTTTCCAGGGCCTATCCTTTCAGAGAGTGTTTTTTGAATGGTATCCCTTGGTTTCTCTTGTTGGGACCTTGGTTATTTTATTTTCCTATTCGTAGTGATATTTGGGACTCTCCACCTTGTGTACTCTAGCTTGTTTCTTGAGGTAGCCCCCTCAGGCAGGGATGGGCGTGGCGTGATCCAATGCCTCAGGCGGGAGCTCTCCTTTGGCGGTTGTGGGGAGGAGAGTGACCATGCTCCAGTCCCTTCTTGAACCAAGAGCTGCACCTCGCTCTTTTGGGGGTGTAATCTCCCTGTACCGGGGGCGCAGCCAAAGTTGGTTGCACTCTCAACCCAGGGCAGTTCCAATCTCCAAATCCCAGTCCGCGCGCCCCTCTGAAGTTGCCTTAGACACAGCTTCCCAGGCAACCCCCTCGGGCAGTTCCAGGCTCCCTGCCGAGCTCTGGGGGTGGAGAAAAGCAAAAATATCTTTGCTTTTTTAATGTTCATTTATTTTTGAGAGAGAGAGAAACAGAGTGTGATCAGGGGAGGGGCAGAGAGGAAGGGAGACACAGAATATGAAGCAGGCTCCAGGGTCTGGGGTGTCAGCACAGAGCCGAGTGCAGGGCTTGAACTCACAAACAGTGAGATCATGACCTGAGCTGAAGTCTGATGCTTAACCAACTGAGCCACCCAGGCGCCCCATCAACTTGATAAACAAGACATAAAAAATACCTGGAAAAAATGCAGATTTTAAAGCTCTTACAGGGAGTCTTTGAACAGCTCACTCAAGAGAAATGCCCAGGTAAAGATAGATAAAAGAAATAATTAAAGTCAAGTAGAAATAAAGCTCATGGGTGTCTGAACAGGGAGGGCCAGGGGATTTCAGTAGTTTGAGTCTCTAAGAACCACAAGTGGCTAGAAGGTGGCAGCAATTAAAGCATCCTTGGCTCATAAAATAGAACTTTCTCATCTACAGGATGGGGAGATGCAGTTTTAGTTAGCAGGACCAAAGCCTAGAAGAGAAGTATACTTCATCATAAACAAAAGATAAAAGAGAAAAGAAAAAAAAGAAAAGAAAAGAAAAGAAAACAACAAAAACAAAGAGCAAGTAACCTATTACCAGGCACAGTTTGTGGGAAGACAGGCGCCATGTGTTCCATCATTTTAAATGTCAGGATTGTGTGCCATCAGATCTGCTGACCTGGAGGGTATCTACACCCACCATGAACACTCCATTCAGTGCGTGCCACTGACTTCAGGGAGGTCCCATATTTGACGCGCCTGCCTTGGACTCATTATTGAGGTCACATGTATTAAAGAACGCTAAGCTTTAGGCAAGGTGTTAGTTTTAGAAGGACCAAGAGTCCCGGCATCAGAATTAGAGGTTTGGGCTGGTCAAATCGTGGACTCGTTGGTTTCACCCCAAGATTCCTGAATCAGTGGGTGCCACTGGAGAATTAGCATCTCTAAGGAGTTCCAAGGGAGGACTGGTCCCAGGGCCACGCCCTAATTGCTGCTGGTTTTGTTTATTTGTTTGTTTGATTGTTTTGACAGTGTCAGAGCACATGCACGAACAGGAGCAGGGGAGGGACAGAGAAAGAGGTAGAGGGTCCCAAGCAGGCTCTGAGCTGACAGCACAGAGCCCAGTGCGAGGCTCAAACTCATGAACTGTGAGATCTTGACCTGAGCTGAAGCCAGAGGCTTACCCGACTGAGCCACGCAGGCATCTGTCACTGTTTTTAACTAAAGGCAAAGAGGGAGCTTCAAACAGAGCACCATGCTAGCCCCAGAGAGGGTACCATGTTGGAGGCAGAATACACCAAAGTGCCTGATATCAAAAATGTTTACTATTTGATATATTTCAAGTCCATGTTTATCTACTTCATTGGATTCTAACAGACTTGAAGTAGTTGGTATTCAGTTTTGGTTTTGGTTTGCTTGATAAGTAAATGATTCACATATTCAAGGTGTGAAGCCAGTTTGGCATTGAGAATAACAATGATGAGGGCTCCCAACCATAGGCAATTCTGATGTTACTTAAAATGTCTGTTGGGGTTTCGGGCCCATTTGCAATGGGAGCTTACAATTCTTCAATCACACTATGATTTCCATTATTTATTTTCATTGTCCTCCAAGCTGGACCTCGGATCTACAGAACAGAGAGTTAGTAAACAGATGTTATTTTAAGCCGTCAAATTTATGTTGATTTTTTACACAACAGAAAACTAAGGCAGAAAACTAAAGGACTCATTCTTGAAGCTGGGGTTACTCTTTTACCGGAGAGAAAACACTGTTTAGATGACTTTACACAGTTGGCAAACTTCAACAAAAGAACATGAAGTTTCTTATGGAGATATACTTGTTTTCTTTTTTACTTTAAATTGTGGGGACATGGGGGATGGATTTTCAATGTGAGCACTTTCATAAGCAACTGCAAAAATGCAGATTATTTGATTCAAAAGCCTCTTAGTAAACTACTTCATAATCTGGATTAGAGGCTGTTTCCTACACTGTTAACATAAATGGGTAGTTAAGACCATAGTCCAGCTAGAACGTAAGAAATATCTCAAGCCTTGTGCTAAAATGAGATCATTTCTTGGCCAAGATGCTACAGCCACATACACATTTTATGAGGCACATTTAAAACAATGTCCCAAAAGCAGATGATAACTCCAAGCCAAGGGGTCCGACATTTTGCTAATAGATGAAGGTGAACGTGAGGCTTCTCTCTCCTCCCACTAAATATGGAAAAGATAGCTTCTTGCCCAAGCGGATCCACAGAGAGGCAACGTGCAGAAAGAGGCTGAGAGAAATGGAGAAGGAAGGAATAACAAGAGGGAGGGGTCGGGAATAGAACAGGATTGCTCCTGAGTGGGAAAGAAACTTGATGGAACAGGCTTTCAAGGTGGACCTGCTTTGAGCTCATCGTCCACACTGCTAAGTGCGCTGAAGACAGGCTTTGTTATTTTATTGTTCCTCACTCCCGAAATATGTGTTGGGTTGGGAGTGAAGCCTGGGAGCGTGAGTGAAGGGGGCTGGGGAGAAAGAAAGACTTCCAGAATGAATGAGATGAGTCATATTTGCACACGGTGCCGGCTGGCAGCCACCACGATGGTTGCTCGTTTATTTCTTTGTAAAAGAAAATTTCTCCCAATTCACCCACCACCTGGAGTCTCAGAACTTATCACCATCTATGGGTTAAGATTTGTAGAGTCAGAGGGATAACACATTAACCAATGAGCTTATTCCCTGAGATGATTTGGTCTGTTTTAAGCCCTGGTGGCTCAGTGCTGTGGAAGGAGTGAGATGCCACTCTTGGTGACAGCGTCCACTGAGAGCTCAGGGGCAGCCGCAGAAATCAGAGGTGAAAGGCTGATCAGGACCAGAATCACACCATTGCTTCGGCTGTGACTCTGAGGATGGGGATGCTCAACCAGAGTACTAGCTAAGAGAGGAGCTCAGAGGGAAAACACCAAACCAGCCTCACACCTATTGCTGCCCTAATGCCCTCTGTGCATCCGAGAGCCTCCCACGGAGAGGGCTCCACCTCCCACCCTGATGTGACAGCTGACTCAGGGTATCACCAAGGTGACACAGAATTGCTTCTTACAATGAGGATTCGCCAAGGGCAGGGTAGCTCATTAACCTGCTAATTAAGGGATAAACCACAGAGCACTTGAGGAAAGGGGCATCTAAGGGCACATTATTAAGACATTAAATAACAATCACTATTAGCACCTGTAACCTAATGACGCCACCGGGATACACAGTCTCCTTTGTAGGCTGTACTTGAGAGCAGGTGAGGAATTCTAAGGAAGCCCAACCCTTTTGTTTGTTTGTTTTTATTTTTTTTCTTAAATAGTTTATTGGTTTCCATATAACGCCCAGTGCTCATCCCAACATGTGCCCTCCTCCATGCTCATCACCCCCCTACAGAACACATTTCATTGCCTAATAAACATGTTGGAGGGAAAGAGGTAAAATTGAAGCAAGTAAGTTATTTTCCTATGAAAACAGAGTCAAATGACTCCCAGAATTGCTATAATTATGCAATGGAGCCACTTAGGGCTTCGCGCAGTGTAACTTCGTCACCAACTTTCCAAACAAGCCTGCTTGAAATGTGGATTCTTTGGCAAATAAATCCTTTGAAAGGGGCTACAATATATTTACTGACAAATGACAATAACCCTTAGACAAAGGGATCCACCACTGGCAACTGGATCATGGTTACGGGCTGCTTCGGGGAATACACCAAAGATTTTCATCGCCTTTTGGCACGATTTACTCTCCTTTAGAAAGTGATTCCATATTTTCTGGGAATATTGACAAAGGTTATTGACAGAGACTTAATTTTAAAAACAACTCACAGAGTTGCAGTAAGCAAGGTTAAATCTAAGTCCTGAATTAACAGCACGTTGATTTTACACTCTGCAGTTGGTGCTGTGTGGTGACACAGGTGAAGAAGACGCTGGCTTTCAGAGGCTGCTGGTGGTGGTGTTTCCCTGGGGTGGGGGCTCGGGGTAGGGCCTGAATGTGGAGGACAAATCAGAGAAGACCTTGTGCTTTTCTGACTAATACCTGCCCTGCGTGCCCGGGGCCACCTGGCCCATCTGGGGACCCCTAGGGGAGATGATCTGCTCTACAGCCATGGCCCACTTTCCCACGGGGCGCCTGGGTCTGCCCATGGATGCACTGTGTGGCTTTCCCCACAATGACCTCAGGACGCGGGACAGAGCAGAGAGGTATGTCTGCCCCTCGGTGGGCTGGGAGAGCTCAGTGGAGCCTGGTGCGTACTCTCCAGAGACTGTCGGGGTGGCTTGGACCGTCCCGCCGCCGTAGCCCACAGGCTGCTACTCCAGACCAGGGAGCCTCTCTGATGTGGGGCTGACATCTGGGGGGAGGGGAGGCAGGAGAGCAGCCTGTGGCGGGCACCACCTCTCGGAAGTTATGTATTTCATATATATATAGGCAAACACGGAAAATCACCCCTATCTGCCTCTGCCTCTCTCTTTTTCTTTCCCTTTATTTTTTTCTGGAGAGCCAGTTTACAACAGTTGCCTGCCTGTCTGCACCTCCTCGTGCATCACAGAGAAGCTGGTGGCTTCTTAGGAAAGGGGGGCTTGGATGGAAACAGAACAGACAATTGAAGAACTAAGATTATGTGAATAGTTTGAAAGCAGCTAGGAGACCGAGGTCATGAATGGAGGAGTCCTTCAGGGCACAAGGGCCATACCTCACACGGAGATGAACAGGATTCAGACAGAGATGGGAGGGAAGGGTTTTGGGGCCAAGAACTTGGCAGTACTATGTGTGCTCGGTGGATTCCTGGGAGTAAGGATAAGCCAGTGCAGGACAGAACAGCTACCTAAGTAGGTGTTTTCTTTGATAGAGATTATACTCAAAAGAGATATCAACATTTATTGAGCATCTATTATATGCCAAGTACTCTGCTATATGTCAGGAATACATGGTAGAAACGTACACATAATCCCTGCCTTCATGAAACCAAGGGCGGAGACAGTTAAAATAGTCATTATAAATGATTCATAAATTGCAAGGATGCATTATGTCCTCATGAAACAGCCACCAATGTCCTGACCCAACTCCTCCTCATTTTCCTCCAGAGCACACAGAGGTTGTGGATGGAATCACACAGTGGGGACCCAAGAGAAGAAGCCAAGAGACCCCACCAGATAGCCAGGCTCAGCCACTACTGGCTGCATCTCTTTGGCAAGTCAACTTTCTCAACATCCAGTTCTTGATCTTAAAAATGGGTGTAGCAATATCCACTTTGCAGAACTATTGTGCAAATAACTCGGTGGGACTTGCACTGCACGTACCTGAAATATGTTAGTGACTCAATAAATTATAGCTGCTATTACTCAGTTAGAACAATTTTCGCCATCAATTTAGTGTCTGGTGAGCCTGTAGCCGACAGAGACAGGGCAGGAAGAGGGTGAAGACGGGATCAGATCCATCTGTTCAGATGGTTTAAGCCAACATTGAGGTCCAGTCCAGGTAAGAGGGACCAGAGCTTTAATTAAGGTCTTATTTCAGCCAGGACTTCTCGAGGACCGGGGCAGACTGCCTATTTTCTGTCGGTTAACACCAGCAAGAGGAAAATGGGTATTTATTTTCCTGCATGATTTTAGAACTGAACCTGACAAGTCTTCAGAGAATTTTCCAGATTACAGCACAAAGATAAGACCTTACTTAAGGTCTTTAACATCCATCCCTGGAAGTGCTGACTGTGCCAGGAGCAGCTCACTGACCTGAATGAATGTTTTATTCAAACTGTCCCCAACCACCTTGTTGGAGGAAATGGTGCCTAAGGAAGCATGGTTTTGTACGCTTTCTTATGAACTCATGAAAGGAACAAAGGATGATGTATGAGGCACAAATTAAAAAAAAAATGATGAGAAGAAGTCCAGGAATCAGGTCTCACTTTATGGAAACCGTGAAGAGGTAAGAGTTAGAACATAGAAAATTCGATTTTTTCCCTATTGATGAGGCTTTTCTGTTGCTACGCGATGCTTCCTTGTTAATTCTTTCACAGCCATCTATGCGGATTTTTTTAAAAAATATGGTCTATTAAAATCCTTTGGTAAACCCCAGACCCCACTGATTACTGCAGAGGATTGGTATGGAAGCACAGTGAGTTTCCAGACGAGCCCCCAGTGCACTTGGAGGAGACTTTGGGAAGTCCTTCCAAACCAGCTTTGTGTGTCCGCATGCGTAAATCTTTGTCTCAAAATCCCTAGCATGTTGCCCATGCTGTGTTTTATTTTTGCTGCACATTGCACCGTGGACATTGGCATGCCATTAAATGTTCTCTGAATATCCCTCAGAGCGGACAAACCAAGCTCCCCTGTGACCCACCAGTCATCAAGCCCCGCCTTCCTCGAGATCCACAGAACCGGAAGACTAACTGTTGGGCTGAGGTCCGGCCAGTTCCTGAGTCACAGGCTCTACTACTCATACTGGGAAGGCTCTGGAAATTGCCATGGTGCTAAGCATACGACTCAACAGGGCCCAGAAGAGAGGGCCGGGTGCACATGGAGTCACTAGGCTCACCTTCCCTCTTCTGGAGACCAGTTCACCCACTTGACCCATGAGGGTTATGCTGTGGTGCCCTTAGGAGCATATCACACACCCATGTGCGAAGTAGCTAGGGCTACCCAGCACCCACACGCTGTTCTGCTCAGCTTTCGGTGTTCCTGTCCTGGGAGCTCCAGATCCAGATCCTGGAACTCCCCCCCCCCCCCGGAGCTGTCCGCTGCTGCGTGGCCTCTGGACATCTCCCCCCTTCCCCCAGCCACGCTGCAGCTGGTGACCTCACTCCTGCCTGTTCTCATCAGGCACCTGTTGGACTAGGAACACCTCCTCCCAGAGGCCCCTTCTCTGCCAGTTGCTGCTGCTGGGTCCCTGCATCCTCAGAGGAAGCCGCACAGCTCAGGGCATTGGACTTGGTCCCTAAAAGCAAGAACCTACGAAGGTCCCTGAAAGAGTCATGGCAGCTGCACCATGATGAGGGGCGGCGTGGAGGGCGGGAGTAGTCACTGCCTTCAGAGGCAGGTGGGGCTGTAGAGAGAGACATCATAGGAGGCTCCCCTCACCCGCATGCCTGCCCTCCCCTTGGACCTTCCCTGCAGCCCCCACAGCCAGGAACGGCCTCAGCGGGGTGGATGCTTTCATACTTCACCCCTTTTCTCTTTACTTCGTGGAAGTCCTGTGAGCAGCTCAAGGCTCACTCTGGAATGTGGCCTGGGCTTCAGGCCTCACTGCTCCCCTACACCGCCTCCCCGGCCAGCTGCTACCCCACACCCCCACCCCCTGTGCCTCCCCTCCAGGCGCCCGCCCTCCCTGGTGCAAAGCCACCTTCCTTCGAAATCACACCGTGCTCTCAGTTGCTGGTCCGCTGAGACCTAAACCCCTTCATTGGCCTATAAATACCTTTCCCCTCACCCATCCCTATCCCATCACCTCCATGATTAGATTCTTCTGCAAGAACAAAAATCCACAATAATAGTGGCTCAAATGAGGAAGCTTATTTTCGCCTTGTAAGAAAACCCACAGACGGGGAATCCAGGGCCTTGGTCCATGAAATGTTTGGAGACCTGGCTCCTACTAGCTCACTGCTCTGCAAGATCTCATGGTCCAAAATGGTGGCTCCAGCTCCAGCCTTTACATCTGCATTCCAGGCAGGAGGATGGAGGAAGGGACAAAGAAAGGGTAAAGGATCCAGGACAGTTGTCTTTCAAGAAAGTTTCCAGAAACTTGAGCCACAGCAATTTTAGCCACACCCATGAACCTTCAACCACAGTGAACCTCTTACCATCCCCCCAAAACACCACACCCTTCGTGCAGCCCATGTTTGTCAGCACCTTTTTTTTCTTTCTGGAATTTTCTTCTCCTCCTTCTTGGCCTGAGAAGAAAAATGCCAATTTATGTGTCAGTTCATTTCCTCTCTTTCGTTAACACCTACTGGATGACGCCACCGATCTAAGAAGGGAGCGTGCACTCAACCACTTTCACAGCTTCCATGGAAACCAGCCCCTTGGACAGATAATGCAGCAGATGTGAAGACATTCCGAAGGATGTGCGATGTCACAAAGCCTGTGCCTTGCCCACCACCCCTCACTCCTCTGCTAGCCGCACCCTCCTCGCCAGCGCCTCAGCACACGCCATGCTTCACCTGGGTGCCCCTGACCTGCAAGCTTACTGAGTGCAGGGCTGTTGTCTGTTTCCGTAGGTACAGTGCCCAGCCCACCACCCGAACACTCATGTCCTGGGGCCATTATTTCCCGAGGGGGCTGCAAACAGTCGGTGATGTACAGTCGGGGAGAGGCAAGGTGTGTGTGTGTGTGTGTGTGTGTGTGTGTGTGTGTGTGTGTGTGTGTGTGGAGGGTGACCGGTGGCCACGGGAGATGTGGGAGGAATTCCCAACACAGCAGGGCACCCTGGGTCAGAGCCCCGGGGAGGACCAGTGAGGCAGAGGGAGGAGCAGGGCGTTAAAGTCCCATTACCTATGGGCTTCCTGTGCCAGGTGCTGGGACCCAGAGAGAAACAGGGTCACAGCCCAGCCGGGAGGGGCCCATGAGAACAATAAAGAACGACAGGCCACCTGGAGGGAACAGCTGTTTGGCACAGGCTGGGGTCTTCAGATGAGGTATTACTGACAGCTTCCGATTGCAACCCGCAAAATGCCACTCTGGCCAAGAAGCAAAGCAAAGCAGAAAGGGACGATTAGGAAGAACCTGAGCCATAACCACGCCCCTAACACATGGGAGGGGCCTCTGGGCCAAGGCCCCCCGCCCGGAGCAAAGAAGACTGAGCTGTGATGCCTCAGGGCACCAGCACTGGGCACAATGGCTCCCTGGGTGACTGCGGTCTGGGCCTGCATATCTCTGACAAGGACACTGGCCGGCTGGCCCGGCGAGGGGGAGGGGGGTTCCACCCGTGGTAAGGAAGGACAGCCACCTGTCATCCACCCCAAGCTGCACACAACCGTCTACAAAGTAGGAGTGCTACTTCCCAAGGAGTCAAGTGCGTGCGCGATGGCCCTGAGGACACGCCCTCCATCCTCTAGGGATAGGAAGCTTTTCTACTGACAGGTGGACAGGACACTATTCCCACGGCAGGAGCGAGTGAGTGACGACGCCGAGGGGAGAAGTCGCAGGTGAGAGGAAGGCGATGGTGAGCAGACCGGCATGGCGGGAGCCCGGTGCCTAGGGGGCTGGAGAGCGATTGTGCCAGAACCCAAAAACACACCCGAGCGCCACGCAAGTACGCTTACGCCTTATCCTGTTTACAAAGGGAGGCCACTTAAGCATGTGAGGAGCAGCAGTTCTTGGTATCTTGAAATATCGCTGCAGGGAGGAAGGATCGGTGACGGGGACATCAGTCAGGAGGCCCCTGCAATGTTCAAGGGAGATGTAATAAAGACTTAAGCCAAGGCAGTGGCAATGGGAGAAGATGCTGCCGATAAATTTCTTTTCGGAAGAGGAACTTAACATTGTATCCTCTCAATGAAGCCACTCCTCTGTGGCCTGAAAGCAGTGTCGCTTCCTCCAGCCCTGAGCAGGGCACAGGGTAATGGATGGTTCCCTTAAAGTTGTGTGACAGGGCGGCCCCAGCTCAGAGCTTCTGAAATATGGAGGGGAATAAATATCCGCTGCCTTCTCAGACAGACCTCCCGCGATGGGATAAATCAAAAAGTCCCAGCAAAGCAAGGAATGGAAACAAAAAATACCGGAGACAGCAAGGAGGGACCAGCAAACAAGGGACAAATAAAATAATAAGGATTTTACACTCTGAGGATGATGGATGTTGCGCTCCAGACAGCAGGAGAGATGGATTGTCAGAGGCCGCGCAGCGGCAGGAAGAGGAAATCAGTTACGCATGTTTAATTGATCAGTTCAGGAAACCCAGGTACCATTTGCATCCAAGCAGAGTGGTGCACTTTGCTACTCTCTAGAAATTATTTCCCCTTAGAAGTGCCCGTGGCCTGGCTGTATCACTGTAGGAATGGCTATCCACCAGCCAGTCCAATCCCTTTCTCCAGTAGCTGCTTCCAGCCCCAGAGCTGGAGAGCCGGGCACCCTCTGTCCCCTTGCCGTGCGGCTGCAAGTGGCCCCTGGCCCCCAGGCTGCTGGGGGCTTGTGGGAAACACGCTTCTTTCTTGGTCAAATAGAGAAGCTCTCTCACCACTCCGGCAGCACTGCTTTCTCTCTGGGATGTTATTACATGAGAATATGACACCTGGAATGAGGGAAGCCACTCTGATCCTAAGAGAAATGGCAGGAGAACCCTAGAAACTCTGATGAAGTCCCGCCATCTTGGGGCTTTGAACTGCTTGCCTTCTCATCAAATAAACCGAGTGTGTTCCTATGGTTTAAGCCGCTGCTG
This sequence comes from Proteles cristata cristata, assembly GCA_017311185.1. Classification (NCBI taxonomy): domain Eukaryota; kingdom Metazoa; phylum Chordata; class Mammalia; order Carnivora; family Hyaenidae; genus Proteles; species Proteles cristata. Next base: position 250,193 of record JAESUZ010005354.1, read on the forward strand.
GCTGGGGCTTCTATTTTCTGCAGTTGAATGTCTCCTGAAATGGTACAGCTCCAAGTAAAGGGTATAAAACACGCACTGCTTGCCCCACGGTAGTTGGAGGTAAGCTGGTCCTAGCTGTCTGGTGAGTACACTATCCCCAGGCAGTGACGGGGTGTTATTGACTGGATCTTTCCACACTGTCTTCTCTTGGGGGAAAAAAGGGGCACATTTATAGAAATGATGAACAATTATAATAATACATAATTATTAATTTTTAATGTTTATTTATTTTTGAGAGAGAAAGAGACAAAGTATAAGACAGGGAGGGGCAGAGAGAGGAGATGCAGAATCTGAAGCAGGCTCCAGGCTCTGAGCTGTTAGCAAATTCTGACTCAGGGCTCTAACCCACAAACCACAAGATATGACCTGAGATGAAATCAAGAGTGGCTTAACTGACTAAGCCACATGGGTGGCCAATAAATATTTTCAACATCTCAATTGAAATTATTCATTCTCTTTCCCTAATTTCCAAACAATACACAATAACTCTATTTTAATAAAACAAACACAAACTTCTTGATGATGTACATTTCAATGACAGGTTAGTTACCAACTGATAAGTTTCCTGTATCCACAGTATATGACTAGCTATCTGCTTCAGGAACTGGTATGTTCTTCTCATTTTTTTTTTTGTTCTTTGTCTTTATTCCTGAAGTTACTTGCAGGTGGCATGACAAAGATGTTCTGATGTTAAACAATTAGATATACTAATTACAATTAAGTTTTGAAAAGATCAAAATTTAATTTCCACAAATCTCTATGTTGCTATGTTCTTTTTTTTTTATTTTAAATTTTAAAGTGCAAGTCAGGGAGGAACAGAGAGAGAGGGAGAAAGAGAGAGAGAATCCCAAGCAGGCTCTGAGCCATCAGTACAGAGCCCTACGCAGGGCTCAATCTCAACAAGCTGTGAGATCAAGACCTAAGCTGAAGAGGGGTGCTGAACCTACTGAGCCACCCAGAGGCCCCTATGTTGCTATATGCTTATGAGTTGTTTTAGGCCACATTATTTGCAGGCAGTCTCTAACAAGGGATTAAATCACTAAAAGATGTTAAACAAAGCATTGGAGATGGATGAATCTTGTGCTGCAAGACATGGGTGTGCAGCTAGAGTGTGAATTAAATTTACCTTGAATTCCATCAATACCTTGTCTTACAGGTCAAGGCATTACGATTTTAGCTCCTGGGGTTTTAGAACTTTCTTTTAGGTCTTGGCATAGCCAGGTCATTAAAAAAATGCTCGTTTTTGGGAAATTAAGCTAATTCCATCAACCAGAACTAACACATTGAAGAGCTTCAAGTAACATTTGCTAAATGATCTCTTGAATTTGCTACTACATGTCTGCACTCAGAAAGTTGTGCTTAAAAAAAACAGCTTTGAAGCATAACTTTACTTCAATTGTCTCTTCATGTGCCAGCTTTTTAAGACCACTATGCCTTACATCTATGTTTCTCACAGGCAGTAACAGAAGAACGCTAATGTGGGTGCTTGAAACTAAGTTCATTACTTGGTTCTAATTAATTTGCATGTGATACAGCATTCATGATGATGCAATTAAAAACTGATTTAAAATACTGAACGTGGGGGTGCCTGGGTGGCTCAGTTGGTTGAGTATCTGACTTTGGCTCAGGTCATGATCTCACCATCTGTGTGTTCGAGCCCCATGTCGGGCTCTGTGCTGACAGCTCAGAGCCTGGTGCCTGCTTTGGATTCCATGTCTCCCTCTCTCTCTACCCCTCCCCTGCTCTCTCTCTTTCTCTCAAAATCAATAAACATTTAAAAATTTGAAATAAAACAAAATACTGAATGTGAAAGCAGGTCAGAAAAAGAGAAAATGTGGGGCGCCTGGGTGGCTTAGTCGGTTAAGCGTCTGACTTTCGCTTAGGTCATGATCTCGCGGTTCATGGGTTTGGGCCCCGCGTCGGGCTCTGTGCTGACTGCCAGCTCAGAGCCTGGAGCCTGTTTCAGTCTGTGACTCCCTCTCTTCCTGACCCTCCCCTGCTCACGCTGTCTCTCTCTCTCTCTCCTAGAAATAAATAAAACATTAAAAAAAAAACTTTAAAAAAAAAAAAGAAAAAGAGAAAATGCATAGGTATTTATAAGTGATCAACTACCATCACAGTAGACTTGGAATTCTAGAAACTGCAGAAATCTATTATTTAAGATTACTCTGTTATCAAAATTAGATAATTTGTTCATAATTTATAGTAAAAGTTTCCTGAGTTTTGATGCTGCTTAGACTATAGAATGCCCAACCTGGATGAGAAGTCACCGGGGAATTCTTAGAAGCACAGCTTGCTGGGAGGGACACGTCCCCTCTGCTGGTTCCCCCCTGTGGCACAGCTGAGCATCCTTACTGGTCTGGCACTGGCTGTGATGTAGCACCCATCGCCCAGGAGTAGTAAAATGAGCTCAGTGCTAGCCAGGAGAACACGACGCAGGCTCACGAGAGCTCCTCGGTCTCATTCCACGGAAGCCTGATTTGTTTGATGCATTATTATACCGGGACGGGAGCAGTAATTGTGATCAAGTGCTGTCCAGTGCCTATGAAACGATGGAGGCGCTCAGAGAAAATGAAAGTGCACTTTGGACTCCGACCTGAATTGCTGCTTTTAGGAAAAGGGGGTCAAATCTCTTTTGGAATCTGAAGAGCAACTTTGTCATCTCTGGCTTACATCAAACAAACAACTCATTCTCGTGTCTCTTCAGTATCTGTGCTATTCCTCTCCACAGCCAAGGTGTCCTGTGTGTTGACTGCATACAAGACCCGCGTTGTCAGACACCTTCTAGAAAGAATGGAAGGATGTGGTCTTTCACCGGCACGCTCACTAAGCATCACAGGGCAGGGACCTCACAGACCTTCTGTATCCTGCTTGTTTCTGCTCTTGGAAAGCCTGAAATATACATACTTCCTGAAGTATGAGGTGGGGAGGTGAGTGGGTAGAAAGGCCATGAACAGCAATCGCCCAACTTCTCTTACAAGCTGTGTGCCGTGAACTGAATGCTTGTGTCCCCCACCCCTCAACTTCACAGATGGAAACCCTCTCCCCCAGGGTGATGTCTTTGGAGGTGGAGCCTCTGGGAGGGGGTTAGGATTAGAAGATGGCATGAGGGTGGAACCCCATGATGGGATTAGTGCCCTTAGAAGGGTCCCAAGAGAAACTTCTTCCCCTCCTGTTCCCTACCCTGTGAGAACAGTCTGGAAGAAGGCTCTCACCGTGTCCCGGCTGATGCTGGCAGTGGGCCCTCAGCCTTTCAGCCTCCAACTGAGAAATTTCCATTTTTTTTTAAAGTTTGTTTATTTATTTTGAGATAGAAAGAGACTGCATGAGTTGGGGAGGGGCAGAGAGAGAGGGAGAGAGAGAATCCCAAGCAGGCTCCAGCTGCTAACGCAGAGCCTGAAGTGGGGCTTGAACTCACAAAACCGCGAGATGGTGACCTGAGCTGAAACCAAGAGTCAGACGCTTAACCTACTGAGCCCCCAGGCGCCCTGAGAAAGCTGTGTTCTTAATAAGCCACCCAGTGTGTGGTATTCTGTTCTGTTAGAACCGCCCAAACAGAGGAAGATGCTGTGCAATGGCGGAGGGTGTTTGCTTGCTGAGTGTCTGTTTCGTGGTCTGCCAAATGGGTCCATGAGCGTCTAGGAGATCTGTCCTAGCGTGCTCGAGCTGCTATGACAAAACGGTCATGGACTGGGTCGCTTAAACCACAAGTATTTATTTGTTACAGTGCTAGGGGCCGGGACGCCCAAGGTGAAGGCCCCAGCAGGTTTGGTGTCTGGTGAGGGGCTGTCCCGGGGCTTGTGGGAATCTTCCTCTCATGCCCTCCTGTGCTAGAGGGCGAAGAGCTAATCTCAGCCCTCCAAGCTTCCACCTCCAAATACCATCCCCAGGAGGGTTAGGTTTTCAACGTATGAATTCTGGGTGCACACAAATATTTAAGCCATAAAGAGGATTAACTATCAAAATAAAAATAAAATCCAAATACAGTGTCTGTCACGGGGCAGGGGGGAATAAAGAGTATTATATGTTGCTACTTACTAGTATTATATCTGTATTCATTATCAATTATAAAAAGCATCTTATTTCAGCTTGTAAACCACTGAGCCCTGAGGAATTGTAAACTGATATTTCATCATCTTCAGAGTAAAACTTAGTAATATTTAATAGGACACACACAAAAAACTCCAGCACCCATTAAAGTGAAATTCACTGTGACAGACATCCAGTTGTCCTTGTAGGCAAAGAAGAAGGAAATAAGATGAGTAACCAGGGAAAATACAATTCATAGGAAAAAACCCCACAAAAGTCATGGAGAAGATGGGCATTAATAGATCTGTCATCCGTGACCTCTGTGTATTTAAGACAGTGGAGGAAGACCTAATGATGAAGGGGAGAGAACTGGAAAGCACACACAAGATTCCAAAGGAACTTTTAGAGTTGAAAAAAAATACTACATCTGAATGCGAAACAAACTGGGTAAGATTAATAACCGTTGAGATGTTATAGAAGAAAAGATTAGTGAATGTAAGGACATTGCTATAGAAATCAACCAAAAGAAAGTATGGAGAGTAAATAAGAAAAAAAGAAAACAAGGAACAGAGCATCAGAGGTTATGTTACTATCAGTGTATCCTTTAGAACCAGAATTCCATTACTGAGGAAGAAAAGACACCTCTGGGCTCCAAGGAGTTAAGTGAGGAAGAGGATATAGTAACGATAATGAATGTGCACATACTTCATAACAGAGAACGGAAGTAGGAGATGCAAACCCAGAGTCAAATGAAAGGAGAAATAGATGTGCTGGCAGGTTCAACATTCCTCCTCAGTAACTGACAGAACAAGTCCAAAATCTGTAAGGACATAAAAAATGTGAACAGTGCTATCAACCAATTTGATCTAAATGACATTTATAGAAAATTCCAACCACCGGCAGCAGAAGACACTTTTTTTTTTTTTTCCAAATGCCATAAGCCATATTCTGGGCTATCAAACACATCTGAATAATTTTAAGAAAATAAAAATCACACTTAGGTATCTATCTTGTCCAATTAATTAAAATAATTAATCATATTTAATGAAAATGTTGACTATTTTTTAATTAAGCAGTTAAAATAGAATTCAATAACAGAAAGACATCTGGACAAAAAAGAGTCAGCTGTCTGGACAAATGTCCAAATATTTCGACAGGAAACAGAATGTTTATCAGTAATCTCTGGGACAAAAATGAAATCATAACACACCAAAATCTGTGTAAGGTAGCTACCGCAGGGTAAAATTTATTGCATAAAATTCTTTTATTTTTTTTAAGTATTGTTTTTATTTATTTCTAGGAGAGAGAGAGAGACATAGTGAGCCAGGGAGGGTCAGAGAGAGAGGGAGATACAGACTCTGAAATTGGCTCCAGGCTCTGAGCTGGCAGTCAGCACAGAGCCCAACGCGGGGCTCGAACCCACGAACCGTGAGATCATGACCTAAGCGAAAGTCGGACGCTTAACCGACTAAGCCACCCAGGCGCCCTTGAAATTCTTACATTAGAAAAGAAGAAAGGTCCCAAGTAGATGATTTAAGATTTCCTGCTTTCAGAGTGAGGAAGAGAAGACTGAACAAAAGCAAGCGGAGAAAGGCAATAATAAAAACAGAATAGATCAATTAATGCTTTTTAAAACATATAAACTAGAAACACCACTGCAACAGAATCTGCTCTTCTTTTTTTCTTTTTAATGTTTATTTATTCTTGAGAAAGAGAGAGAGGCAGAGTGCAAGTGGGGGAGGGGCAGAGAGAGAGGGAGATGTAAAATCCTAATCAGGCTGCAGGCTCCGAGCTGTCAGCACAGAGCCCGTTGCTGGGTTTGAACTCAGGCACCGTGAGATCATGACCTGAACCAAAGTAGGACCCTTAGCTGACTGAGCCACCCCGGTAGCCTGAGAATCTGCTCTTTAATCATAGTATCAAGTACCTGACTCATTCAGGTGTGTGCAAGGGGAGCTCCAGAAATTGTCCAAAAAGAAGTGCCCAATTTGGAGGGGATGTGAAATCAGCAAAATGGCACATGGAACGTTCCCCGGGAAATCGGTGGTTAGGTCAGAACTGCCAGAAATGTTTCATTAAAGCAGGGAAGCTGATGTATAGGTGAGTTTGGGAAAGAGCTTCTCTGATTTGTTTAATTCCAATCAAGGCTTTAATTTTACAAAAGTGAATTTGATTACTCATCTTATAATGGTTACAAATCTTTAAAAACAAGGCCAGTTTGTTATGCATGCTGCTTAATCTCACATCAGCCTATAAAACAAAATTGCAAACTCATGGTCATTTAACTGAAGCTCATGACTGAAGACTCTACTTGTATATTTGCTTAAGTACACTTGGGGGATTTGGGTGGTTGTCATCAGGGAATACATTATCACAGAACTTATTAAATACGCACACACACACTTTTAAGTTTACAACAGAAAGCCTCTGCTATAATTGAAAGCCTTTGCAATTAACTTTACAATCGCGGTGTTTGAATGATTCCAGGCAGATATTTAAAAAGTAGAATAGATGCTCCGGTTTTTTTTTTTTTAGGTGAATGAAAATCACATCATAGTTTTCCAATACTATAATTTTTTTTGTGTGTAAAATACTCCAGTTCTCAGCTTCCAGTTGTAATTTCTAGAGATTGTAGATGATTATTTATATGCCTTAGAGGCAGACTTTTGATGGATTAATTCCTATAATCCATCATTTTTCTTTTCTCCCCATATGTGTCATGCATCATTTTTACACTTGATTGCAGAACTTCTGAGATGCTAAATTCAGGAAAATGTATAGCGTTGTGGCCATCTGCTACAGCACCAGATCACATGCACTGATATCACTTCTTAAGATGCTCCAACCCATTTTAACAAAATCTGACATTTTCACTATGACAATCCTTCATATTTACAAGCTCTTCATCAAGATGTTTCAAAAAACTGAAAGCAAATTTCGCATTTCTTTTCTTATGAAGATGGATTATCATGTTTCATCTGAGATAATCAGGGATCGTCCTTTGTAGAGGCGTATTTGCAAATTTAAGTAAACGTAATAAGTGTGCAATTACAGTGTTCGTTCTGCGTCTTTTTTTAATTTTAGAGAGAAAGAGAGAATATGAGTAGGGCAGAGGAAGAGAGAGAGAGAATCATAAGCTGGCTTCAAGTTCAGCATGGAGCCCAACTCGAGGTTCAGTCCCATGACCTCGGGATCATGACCTGAACCCAAATCAAGAGTCTGACGCTTAACTGACTAAGTCACCCAGGTGTCCCTCCGTCTTTGGGCTTTTTGAACAGACCTGCTTGGGTGTGATATTTGCACTGACCACACCCTTTTCTGTCTCTTCTGCATCACCCCAGTGTCCTGAGGAGAAGAGCCCGGGGCATGAGATCTGAACGGAGGCCTAGCTGTGTGGGCTGTGGGCTTTCAGATAAGTGACGAGGTCTCTTTGGAAATCTAGGACCACATGAAGGAATACTTCCAAAAGCACTTGGTAATAAGGTGCTTTGTAATATCGTCTTTAGTATTCATGTCACAAATCTAGTTAAACTTCCAACCACCAGATACATTTAGTTTTAAATGCTTCCTCAGGAGCATTATTTGACACCAACAATACACTATACATTATATCAATTTTGATTGCCCTTCAAAGAACCCCTTTGCCAGCATGTATTGGTTTTAGGGTCTTTCTTTTTGACCTCTAAAGGTCTCCTGTGGTTCTTTCTCCTGGATCAGGAAGGTTTATGTTTATTCTGTGTTCAGAGTCCATCCGTATCTTTGATCAAAGCCTTTTGGCCAGCTATTTTGTCTTTTGTGTGAAATTTCAGTGAGGGATACAGCTTTTAAAATACCAACAATGATTCTGTGTTTGGAATGCCATGGACGTATCTAGCCCAACGTTTACTTCTGTTCTTTAACATATCTGTTAAATTTTTGTTTTGTTTTTTTACACATCTCTTAAACTTTTGAGGGAGAATGTGTCTTACACTACACTGGGAAGCAATTCCATTTACCAGCATAAATATCTTGGACTCGTCTTCCTTTTTTGTGTTGTAATTTTTAATGATTTTACAACAGTTAACTTATAATAATTATTATTATATTATTACACTATGGTATTATTACAATAATGTATTATTATTTACAATAATACAAAAATTCATGAACTTTATGAGTTTACCTTTATCTTTACTCCCTTGCCATTGATAATTACCTAATGCTTCTGCCACTGTTAGTTCAATAGACCTGATCATAACATCATAAAACCTGAGGATTTAAGTGAATGAGTTTTTTTTTTGTTTTGTTTTTAACAACTGAAATGATGAGCGTGGGAGGAAAGCTTGCTCTGAAGTGCTCTGAATGTGACATTTTCTGCCAGAACCTCATACTTCTATGAGGTATCTATCACCACAGTCTGTGATACCAGCAGTGACTCTGGAAGGGAGGGATTATCGCCTCCTTTTCAGGAAAGAGCAAGACTTCCAAGTATCACCTGACCAGCCATCCAGCCGGTTACCAGGAAACGAGACCCCTGTTCATGATGTCGAATTAATATTACCTAGATTTAGAGCTAGTTTGTATAAAAGATGCCCTCCAATCACACTCTTGGCTGCAAATCTGAAGATGGCAGCTAGGATGTACAGAGCACACATGGTCCAAATTCTGTGTGACTTGTCTTTTTAAGTAACGTTCTTGGGCATTTCACTGAGATGACACAGTTTCTAAGCAATTCAAAGCAACGAAGCTGCTGCTTGAATCCATCTCAACTCCTCAATTTACCGGAGCCAGCGTTCCTGTCTTGGGCGAGACAGAGTGAGAATAAATAAAAAAGCTGTGTAAACAAGAAAGCATTTGTGTTCTTCTACTGTAAAGAAATAGATTGATTAGTTATGCTAATTACATCTGTGAGAAACTAAACTCCAGTTGAAAGTAGTTGGGAGATCAGGGGAAACTAAAAACCCCAGACTTATTAGAGACTTATGTCGAGTTCTCCTAGGTTCTAACACTGCATTCATTTTTATAAGTTATCAGTCAACAAAGAGAAACACAAATTAAGGAACCAATTCATCACCATTTTGAAGAACTTAAATCACTTACATTATATTACATTATAAAGAAGATATTATGTATATCATGTATATTAGATGTGTTACCTTTCCTTAATAGAGTTTTCTGTTAGAGTAAAACCTTTTATGGATATAGTTGTGAAGCCAATAACGAATGAATGATGCCACACGGGTTTAGATTTCTTAGACCCACAAAACCCTAGAAACGAAGGAGCGAGAAGATCAAGAGCAACTCAAGTTGGGCTGTGGTTTCCCAGTGAAGGAGACAGATGACCACAGTTGCCAACACCTAGCCCCTAGTACCAGAAGCGACAGGCTTCAGCAAAGAATGGTTGCCATATTTGATTTTTCCTTGAACATGCAGCTCCTTCTGGTAATCACCATGAATTACCTTCACTTTTATAAAAATAGTGTTAAATCTTAGCATCTGACAAGTCAATAAACTTATCACCGTACATAAAGACTAAGATTTCTGTTGACCCAAAAGTAAATCAGCCCAACCTGGAAATTACCATCTCTGTAATCATGAATAAAATCTACTAACGCTACTTCAAGAACTTGGCCAGTTTGAAGGCAAAGAAATCATGCGCAAATCCTAATAACGAAAACCTCCTTGGAGTGGGCCTATCTGACAAAGCACTTTATAACCTTCTTCCTCTCTCTCAATTTCCGAAGACTATCTGAGGGATGTAGTTTTTTGCATCCCTCAAAAACAAGCTTGACCGCAGTGCAAAAGCATCGGTCACCTTCATGGACCAGGAGACAAGAGCGATGCAGAGAACAACTGGAAAAATCAGTGGGGAGAGACGCTAAGCCAGACCTTCTCACGCGATGCTTCTCTCCTGGAACAGCCCCACCCTCGGTGTGTGCTCTGCAGGTCCCGTGCCCGGACAGGCCAGCAGCCCTGAGCACTCAGTCATTCTCACAGATGGCAGAGGGCATAAGAATAACAACAATGGGCCTCTGAAAGGTGCTCGCACAAATAAAATTCAAGGGTTTAAAGTGTTAAAAGAAATATGACTTGCTAAGGCAGAGGAAAACAAGGCCATAAGTTGTGATTTATTCCCTCCGAATTGGCATCAACTTGCTCTGACTTCACAGAATTTTCTTATCCTGATAGTGTGTCAAGTTCGCTCTGCATTCTATAGCTTAGGGAGGGCTTGTATGAAGAGTTCCCTCCATTTTCCCCAACCACATACCGTGACCAGAATTAAGCTGCCCAAAGTTTTGGTCATAGCACAGAAATCAGAACTGAAATATTTCTGAGATAGGACATTCATGTGCTAACACTTAGCTTCTGGGAACCTATAAGCCTCTCTGACCTTCCAGCCTTTCTTCTGGACATTCTTATTAACCAGAGAAACTTGGGTGATTCACTGCATCTAGTGTATGCAGAGCATCAATTGTTCACACACGTATTTGCAGAGCATTCTGTATATGCAGAGTATGTTACTGTTTGCAGAACACCTGATGTTTGCAGTGTATCACGTGTGTGCAGAGCACTAGTGTGTGCTGGCTCTGGACTCCCGGCTCTACACCGGGGTCCGGGAACGAGGGGGACCGTACTCACCACGTTACAGCCGGTGCAGTCAGGTCCGAGCTTGAATGCCGCCGCCGCACTGGGCCGTGCACCGCTCCCAAGGACCCCAGCCTGTCCAGAACATGTGCGGGGGACACAGCAAACACTCACTGCAGTACCTGTGGTGGGCAAACCAGGAGGGAAACCGTTCAGCACAACCTGAAGCCACAGGTCTTTCCAGTGGCCGTCCCTGTGGAACATGGATGTGGAACATGGGCAAGCTCCGCGACCGGTGGTGGGGGGTGTTTTCTGTGCAGAGTGGTTGTGCAGTCAAGGGGGCAGAGGTGGTGCTGGCCATGCCATGCATGCCCAGACGATGGGATGCACGGGAGACAATGAAGAAGATGCTAAACTCACAACACAGGATGGACCTTCATGGGCAGCCAATGAAGGAGAAGAAAACAAAACCAAATCTGTTAAGTAAACATCCAAACATGGAGTTTTATAGAAAAAGTGTGCATATTGAACATGGGTCTTCTAAGCATACATATTGGGGCACCTGGGTGGCTCAGTCGGATAAGCATCTGACTGAAGCTCAGGCTATGATTTCACGTTTCATGGGTTCCAGACCGGCATCAGGCTCTGTGCTGACAGCTCAGAGCCTGGAGCCTGCTTTGGATTCTGTGCCCCCCTCTCTCTGCCCCTCCCCTGCTCATGCACTGTCTCTTTCTGTCTCTCAAAAATAAATACATATTTAAAAAAAAACTGGAAAGGATTTGAAATGTTAAGCCAGCAAAGAAAACATGATATATCTGTATGTGTACACACACACACACACACACACACACACACACACACACACACACACACATTTTATAATTCATATTAGGTATTCCTATAATTTAACAGAAAACTATATTTTTTGGAATAAGTCTCAGCCTATATATTATTTATATTATATATATATATATATACACATTTTTTTTATGAGAGAGAGAGAGTATGCATGCATGCTATGAGGGAGAGGGCCGAGGGAAAGGGAGACACAGAATCCCAAACAGGCTCCACACTCAGCACAGAGCCCCACACCGGGGGTTAATCTCACAAACTGTGATATTATGACTTGAGCCAAAATCAAGAGGCAGATACACCACCGACTGAACCACCCAGGTGCCCCTAGATTCTTCTATTTTAAAATTCTTGTTATAAACTTCTGGGAATACTCTCAGACAACTTTGGAAAAAGTCCAATAATTATCCAATAAAGAGTTAATTTCCCACCTTCAAATAATCATCCCACTGGGGTGCCTGGGTGGCTTAGTCGGTTAAGCGTCCGACTTTCGCTTAGGTCATGATCTCGTGGTTCGTGGGTTCGAGCCCCGCGTCGGGCTCTGTGCTGACTGCCAGCTCAGAGCCTGGAGCCTATTTCAGTCTGTGACTCCCTCTCTCTCTGACCCTCCCCTGCTCACGCTGTCTCTCTCTCTCTCCTAGGAAAAAAAAATCATCCCACTGTTCAAATTTTTAACACACTTCCAGGAACACTCCTTCATTTCCAGTGTGTGGTCGTACGTCCAAAGTCTTGTTTATCCTTACACTTAGTCTTGTTCTCTGTGGTACCACAAATGTAAAATGCATTTCAAACCCAAATTTCCATGTGAAAGGTTGTAAAATGCAAAAACCAAAATTAGAAAAGAATTCTCCAGTTCACTGCCACTAGGGCAGCATAAGGGAGAAGATCTTACCACAAAGTGCAAGATAATAAATAGGTGCACATACTGGTGTGGCCACTCCGGAGAACAGGAGGGAGCTTCTTCAAAAAATTAAAAATCGAACTATCCTACGACCCAGCAATTGCACTACTAGGAATCTATCCGAGGGATACAGGTGTTCTGATTCAAAGGGGCACATGCACCCCAATGTTTATAGCAGCACTATCAGCAATAGCCAAAGTAGGGAAAGAGTCCAAATGTCCCTCGATAGATGAATGGATAAAGAAGATGTGGTATATATATCACAATGGAATATTACTTGGCAATCAAAAATGAATGAAATTTTGCCATTTGTAACCACGTGGATGGAATTAGAGTGTGTTATGCTAAGCGAAATTAGTCAGTCAGAGAAAGACAAATATTGTATGACTTCACTCATATGTGGAATTTAAGATACAAAACAGATGAACATAAGGGAAGCAAAAATAGTATAAAAACAAGGAGGGGGACAAAACATAAGAGATTCTCAAATATAGAGAACAAAGTGAGGGTCGCTGGAGGGTTGTGGGGGGATGGGGTAAATGGGTGAGGAGCCTTAAGGAGGGCACTTGTTGGAATGAGCACTGGGTGTTATATGTCAGGGATAAATCACTAGAATCTACTCCTGAAAACAGTATTACACTGCATGCTAACTAATTTGAATGCAAATTTTAAAAAATAGATAATAATAAAGAGATAGCTGCAGAAATGCGATGGTGGCCATATGACAGAGATGTAGAGCATGTACGTGGGGTTTGGTAAAAACAGAAATAAGATTCATCACTTGTGTGAATACACCAAGGAAAACAAACCCACACAAAGCACTTGTGTCAAAAACCCAGGTCTCATCTTGAAGGAGGGAGTCATTTCTACTTTCAGAGAACAATTGTTTAATATTTTATGACTGAAGATCTAGAGAACCAGGAAATCAATCGGGCAAATAGTCATCACATCATGGGAGTACATTTCTCTGAACACTTACAGGTATAACCTATGCATACTGCCTGGCTATTCTTGCTGTTCCTTTATCTTTTATTTTTAAGATAAAAGAAGAATGTTAGACTTCCCTCTCAAGATCGTGCATGTTTCCTATGGCCCCAACTCTCCAAGCTTAAGACCTTAGACATTCTCACTTTCCCCTCTATCCTTGGGTACCAGGGAAAGGGAGGTGGTCTTCTAATTAAGAAACAGTAGTTTCTGGATATCTGGAAGCCAGGGTAAAAAAGAAGGAAAATAAAACTGAAGAGACTGACAATCGATCTAAAGAATGTGACCTTAGGAAGAAGAGGCAAATACGCCTGCAGAATTAAGAAAAGTAGAACTCACCAACTAGTCAGAAACATGAACATATGTGTTGGTGCCTGGAGAATTCCAGGAGGAAACTGGGATTTATTCTGAAACATGTCAGAAAAAAAGTCAGAAAAGCCATTTAGCATCAGAACGGTCAGCTTTTAATTCCAAATATCCCTGTGTAACTGCTCTCACTGTACAACGGGAAGAGAAAACACCTGACTCACCGCCATTAGAAAGATACAGGATGCCCATACTCAGTGACATTAATTTCAGCTTTAATAAAAGAAGGAGTGGAGGTGGGGAAAGTCCTTTTTTAAACATTCTCATCAAAACCTTGACTTAAAACTAAGGCCACTGAGCTGTCATTGTCCCCACAGAAACAAACCCCAGTGACCCGGTACCTTCTCACTGCTCACAGGAAGAAACCTCTGAAACACTACATATCGTTTTATAGAAAACAAAAAAGACAAAATGAAACACAACAAAACTGCAGAATAACTGAAAGGTACAGCCAGCGTGGGGTTTTCACACAGTTTTATTACATCTCCTACCAGATACTTGTCTTCCTTTTTCTTTACTTTTGTTGTGTCTTTTTGGTCTTTCTCCTTTAAGCCTTTCCCCTTCAACCCATCGATCCATAGTAGTTAAGAGCTGTTTAAATGCCACCCGCTGAAACTGCAGGATCCTGGGAAGGGGCTCAGAAGGAAAATAGAAATGGCTAGATTAGCTCTGTGCTTTCCGTTCAGAAATCCAACCTACGAGAGATCGCTGAGAGGCAAAGTCCTCACTGGCCCTGAACTCTTGGTTCCCTGTAATTGTGGGGTCCTTTCAGACCGCCTTCGCTCCACCCCACAGGGCTTATGCTCCTGAGAGAGTGAGTGGCCTCATGTTATTCTTAATCGCCAACAGCAGCAAGGACAGGAAGTTAGTCACTGGTGATTCTGACTCTGCTTGGTTTAGGATTTTTTTGTTTGTCTGTTCTGATGGACATATATCTACATAGTAGATAAGTTCTTAGGATTTCAGTTCTACAGTCTTGTGCACACTATTGACTTTTAACAAATAAGTAACAAGGTTTTTGTTCGTTTGTTTGCATTTCACTGACTCTCTTAAGGTATTGAAAGTTGCAGATGCATTTCAGAATGCATTAAAAATTAAAATCTTAATTTTGCTACACAATGATTCATTCTCATTTTACATCTTAACACAATTATTGTTTCTCCATAAATTATCCATTTTATATAATCCTGGCTTCTTAAAGAAATTCCTTTCATAATCTCATGTGAACTAAATTATCAACACATCATCACATTTGGTTTTATATTCCTTTATTCTATGAATTCTGTTCTGTTCTTATCCACCTCATTCATTAATTAGATTTCCATTTTTCTTCCATTAATGGAATTAATTACAAATGTTACATCCATAAACCAAATAGCATTTCAAGTATATAAGCTCTCCAACCAACCTTGCCATCTCAGCCCCTAAAAACTTGCTTCATACAGAGTTGCACATGGACACCCAACAAACACACCTAATTAGAAAAAAAGAGCTGAGTCCTCGCTGCACACAGAATGCTCAGCCTGAGAACGTACATGGCAGGGGTTGGTTGATTGCAGAGGGATTCTTGTGCTTCTGAGAAAGCCCAGCAAAGTGGCAGAACACTTGCCTGCTCTCTGATGTTTTAGAGAGTTTCAAAACCTTCAACCAATCTTAGCATGTACAATGTTCTGAAACAGCAAAGAGAGAACTCAGTCTCTGAATAGCTTCAGAGTCAACGCAATCTGTGATTGGCTTTCTCCTTCCCAATGGGGGTCAACGGAATCTGTGATTGGCTTCTCCTTTACCAATGGGGGTCAACGCAATCTGTGATTGGCTTCCCCTTTACCAATGGGGGTCAACGCAATCTGTGATTGGCTTCCCCTTGCCAATGGGGGTCAATGCCATCTGTGGTTGCATTTACCTTATCAATAGGGGCCAAACAGTGAAGGGTATGGCTAGCACTGTCTCACTGAATTGCTTCACACATAAAATCTGCTTTGTCAGCTGATGCTGACAAACCGTTTTTACACGTTACTAAAAAAAGGAATGTCATTGTCATTGGCAACTGAAAAACATGATTAAGAAAGGGCTGATCGCTTATGTACCAGTTGTAAAACTCACCTAATAAAGGTTTCAGTGAATCCTATGTCGTTGTGCTTTGGAATATTAATCAAATATCAAATATTTGCTTGGGATATTTTTGTGAGAGACCTCCTCAGTAAAAGTGCCCTTTGAAGTGGTATCACCTGAAATTGTGTTAATACAACGTAAAGGATCGTTGTAAGCCATGTGCTTTCTCGTTAATGAAAACAGAAAGAAGGGTATGCCAGGATAGCAGGATAGGAATTTTAGAAACGATATGAAAGCCAGAATGTACTTTAAGTGTGCATGAGAGAACTAAAGATCAAACCCACAAAGTTTGTGAGGTTGAAGCCAATCCCTAAATCTATTTAAAACAGCCCACAGTTAAATCCAGGACTGAGCTGAAATGTCATCGTGATGAACCTGGGAAAACACAGAAAACAATCTCCCAGAATTGTTTATACTGCAGCTTCACTGAGAGTGCTTTCAGCGATCATGATAGGTGGTTATAAAATACAACCCCAAACCCTGAAAATGATCCCAGATGTGGTATAGTTGCTTATTTCACATTACTTTATTCATCTGACAGTATCATAAACCTTGGTCTTTATTGGGTCCTACTCAGAACGATAGGTTGAATTGTAAGGGGGACACTCTGCTTTTTAGCAGACTCACTATGGGAATGCCCTGGGGGGGACGGGGGGGGTGGGGCAAAGAGAGGCCTTGGAACAGAGGTGACTGATGAAGACAAGTTCAGTCCAGTAAGCAGAAGACACCACCGACGCTCAGGGACGGTGTCCGCTTGAGGTTAGGAGATGGAGGTGGCTGAAAAGGAAGAGAGCCATTCACTAAAACAGAAACGGACGCTGCCGGTGAGCTAAACCAGACCCCGACCTCAGACGGCAGGTAAACCAGTCCCTCCGAGGATGGCGATGCTCCACAGAGAGCAGTTGAGTACCTTTCCTGGGGGCTCTATCCCCCACACATCCGGTAATTCTGAAAACCCATCCCACAGGGGGACAGCAGGAAGATCACAAGGTCTGGGTGTCCAGCCTCCCTTTCTGCAGGCGGGGGAAGCAATGGGATCACTCAGCCAGACTGACTCATAGTCCGTCCCCTCTCTGCACTTAGCCCCAAGTTCATATGTTCCTGCATGTCTGATGGCGGGGGCTGCGTGAGAAACAAGGTAACAAACAGACCAGGGCATCCCAGTTCCTGCGTGGTTATTTGAAGCAGCTGGTTTTAGAGTCAGGTTGGGGACCCCTGGTTGGTTGAGTTAGTTAAGCATCTGACTTACGCTCCTCATAAGCCTCTGATGTTGCTCAGGTCATGATCTCACCATTAGTGAGATCGAGCCCTGCCCCCTGCTCCTGTCAGGCTCTGTGAGTTGAGACCCCACCCTGGGCTCTGGGCTCCATGTTCAGTGCTTACAGCTCAGAGACTGGAGCCTGCTTCAGATTCTGTCTTCCTCTCTCTCTGACCTTCCCCCACTCATGCTCTGTCTCTATCTCTCTCTCCTAAAAATAAATATTAAAAAAAATTTAGAGTCAAGATGGAAAATTGAGGAAGATGTTGTAAAATGCATCACTAATAATTCAAAAGAGTTACAATAGAAACAAGTAAGAAAATTTAATCATTAAAAAATGTTAAAGATGCAAATCACATTGTTTTAATTAAATAAAATATATTTAGAGATAATCTCACCCAAACATCAGGAATTGTACTAATTCTGCCCCAATTACACACACTTTTTATAATGTGAAACAAAATCACATTTGAACAAAATAAATACCCAAACATATATATAATCATAATCTTAAAAAATTTTTTAATAGTTCATTGTCAAGTTGGTTTCCATATAACACCCAGTGCTCATTCCCACAAGTGCCCTCCTCCATGCCCATCACCCCCCTTCCCCTCCCCCCCACCCCCATCAGTCCTCAGTTTGTCCTCGGCATTCAAGAATCTCTCATGATTTGCCTCCCTGTTAAATTCCTCCTAATCCTCCTATACATGCAAACATATGGTAGCTGTCCTTCACTGCCTGACTTATTTCGCTCATCATAACACCCTCAAGGTCCATCCATGTTGCTACGCATGGCCAGATTTCATTGTTTCTCATTGCCATGTAGTATTCCATTGTATAGATAAACCACATCTTCTTGATCCATTCCTCCATTGATGGACACTTAGGGTCTTTCCATGTTTTGGCTATTGTTGAGAGTTGCTGCTATGAACATTGGGGTACATGTGCCCCTATGCATCAGCACTCCTGTATCCCTTGGGTAAATTCCTAGCAGTGCTATTGCTGGGTCCTAGGGGAGTTCTACTGTTAATTTTTTGAGGAACCTCCACACTGAAATTTTTAACATCAGTGCAAATTAGCAATTCTCTTGAATACATGTATATAGACAGTGTTGTAACACTCAAGACTAAATAAAACTTTATTTAAAATGCAGGGACTGTTCAAATTGAAATGATTTTCTTTCAAACCAATAATGAACAATGACAATTCAAAGGACAGAATTAAGGAATTCAAATTGCATATTACATAGACATTATAATATAAATGATCTTATAAAACATATATAGTATGTATTGATATAAAATAAATTGTTAGTGACAACTATGAAAATTTGCTTTATACTGTATTTCTTTTTTCAGTATTTATATCAGACTATTTTAAGACTTAAAATGTTCTTTTTATTTGAAATGCTTTGTTAAAATCTGTTTTTCCTTATATTAAAAAACATATGGATAATTTTAAGAATTTTAGGCATTGAAACATCTTATAAATATAGACTCCAAACTTTTCTGCAGTCCATTTAATGAATGCAGAAATTATTTTTCTACCTATGAATCATGTATGCATTTTTATAATTACCTGTCACCTTCCTTTATAGAATTCAGATCATTGTTGATATAATAAATCAACTGACAGTAATTTCCATTTTTACATTTAGATATTCCTTCAGAAATATGCAAGTCTATACCTGTGCAGGTAACACTCCCAGTATAAACAATAAATTAAATATGCGATTACTAAAAGAATTTCATGTGTAAATTTTTTTCTGAGATATTTCTAAGCATGTATATCATTTACTCACTTTCTTTTCTGGAAGTAAGCTGTGACAAAATATTGTACTTATTTTGTATATGATAACATGATAAAGTACAGCTATCATCTCATTCAAACTTAATAATCACAAAATTTGGATAATTCCAAATTTCCCAGCAAGGGAATTAATTAATTAATTAACTAATTAATTAACTAGCTTCTTCCACTCTGTTAGCTGTTATCATTTTAAAGCTATCCAATTTATTCATTAAAACACATGAAGAAAACAAGAACACTTTCCAACATGAATAAAAAATGCTTTTATTTATTTTTTTGAAGTCTTTAAATATGACGAAGATCCTAATGTGACAGGATACTGCAAGTCTTACCCCAAAATTCCAAACAAGTGTGGAGTATTTAATTCGCCTAACATTTTGAACAACATGCCAATTCACAAAATATTTTGTTTATTATATATGAGACAAGCGTAGAAAGAGATAAGTTTATAAAATATATGTATATGTGATATATTATATATTGTTATATGTTATTATGTATGTGTACTATCATATATGTCGTATAGGTTATATGTTATGATTTATATATATAAAACAAGTAGAAATACAATATGCAAGAAAATTTCTACACACACAGTTTTATTATTTTTTTACGATTTTATTTTATTTTTTTAAAAGTAAACTCTATACCCAACGTGGGGCTCAAACGCCCCACCCTGAGATCAAGAGTTGCATGTTCCAGAGTCAGAGCCAGCCAGGTGCCCCATCTCTAGTTTTAAATGAAAGGGTTTATCGTGTATCCCTAGGTTTACATACTTGTACATGCTACTTAGAGGCAGACATAGTTGAAGGCAATCGGTGAAATAATACAGTTTCAACAGTTGTCAGCAAATGGATAATTTCTATATTAAATCCAGTCCAAAATACTTCACTTAAGTATCCTATCACTACAACTAGTTTACCAAGTTAATTTTTCATCTTAAAATACCAACTTGTATAACACTTATTGTTAGAGAAACGAATTTCAACTAAAGAAGAAAAAACAACAACAACAGAATAAGTCCCAGTGCTGTACTTGATGGTTCCTTTCTCCATCAAATGAGGTACGAGGACGTACGACTTACTTTTGTGGTCTTCAAATAATAATACGGAAAGTCTCTGGCAGGCGTCAGTAGAAAACATCTAAGTAAAGAAGTAATAGAAGGCAGCTTAGAACGATCGTAGCCATCTCTCTCATCAGTGAATTAGGTGGTAACACACAACGATTTCGTCTCGGTAGCTCTGATGGGCTCTGTGATGGCCCTTTCAGCTTGGTGGTGGGATGCGTGCTGGCCCACGGAAAACATGAACAGGTGGCGGTTGACTTTTTGCCCCATTGACAAATGAAGACGTGCTTAAAAGCAATGGATGCTTTCCCTCTGCCATCCAATGCCTGCTGCACCACATCTGCTAGGCTCAAGATCCCTGCCCTCAACTATTCATTCATCCATTTGAAATGACTCATCGTTCACCCGAGAGCCAGCTCTACAGATGAAGCAAATTCTTTCCCGGGGTTCAGACTATACCTGCACCCCACCATTTCAAAGCGATGCGGACGCCGTCTTGTTTATGAAAATACAGGCAAACCTTGTTTTGTTACATTTCTCTCAAAACAACAGGACACGTTTTCTGACGTGACTGGTTGGTCCTTTCCTGATTCAACCACTGCATTTATGCATCTGTCCCGCCTCCTTTCTCATGGGGTCTCTAATATTTTATACCCACAGAGGCTGGTGAAGCTGTGGATTCCCTACTGCGCTTGGCTGTCGGAGGCCGCGCCGGCTCCGACAGGTCCAGGGGTCCCTGAAGGATGGACGGTGTCGGCGAAAGAGAGTGAGAGAGCCCCGAGATTCTTTCCGATCACCAGGCAGGCATCTCTGTCCTGTAGGTTTTGGTATCTTTATTTTAAGGTTCAGCAACAAGATGAAGTCATAGAAAGGAATATCTTACAATGGGAGGCCTTTTGTGATATCAATTAACAGAACGTTCTTAGTGAAAAACAGCATAACATACAAGTTAAATTGTATATAGATACGCTAGGAGTTATTCTGTCTGGCCCTCAAGAAGATAAATATTTCTGAATTGGTTTATTTGTGGAAACTAACATGGGGGCCCTAAATCGTCAGTCTTTGCACCTGGGTTTATGTTTTAGCTGCTCTTATCTAACCTCATCCCAGCTGCCAGTGTCAGGGAGGGGGGTTTGTGGAATGCAGGCCTTGAGGAAGGGACTGCTATGCTTTATCAATTAGCAAAGATATATGTAGTAGCTATGTTCTGCTCTTAACCCCAAAATAGGCTCTTTGTCTCGGGGCCAAGCTCAATTGTAACTCTTGTGTTCTTAACCCCCTCTATTATCTAAGCCTTGGGTCTGCAAGGCCCATAGGAAGAGCCTTTTGACAATCGCCCATAGAGCTTTCATCTAAAGTCTCTTTTGTAAAGGCAAGAATATGCTTTTCCTTATGAGGTATCTGTGTTCAGAATATGGGTCTGATATGGAACATTGGGAGGCCTGGTCAATACCAGCAGGTTTATATCCAACATGAGCCAGTAGTAGTAGAAGGAGATACCAGTTTTCATTTCTCATGTGAGGAGCTGCAAATATTGTCACTTCCTTGCCGTGATTGCCATCCAGAGAGGCCGGTTCGGCTCCCGGCACTTGGCTCCTCCTACAAGAAGCTGTGGTAGAAGACGGGAATGGAGTTCCATCCGCTGCTGGCGCCATTCAGAGTTGATGAACTGCAGTGTGAATGAACCCACAGAAGGGATTTTCCCCCCAAAGATCAATTTCCATAGCTTCCGTCATCTCCCTGTCTGGTGAAAATACAACTGCTGCTCTCTCCATACAGTTTCCGGGCTATTTCGGTGTTTCCCTCAACGCCTGAGTCCAGAATGACAGAATAACCCACCAACTCCTTGCCAACTCCTTACCCCAATCTTTTGAAGCATTAAAGACGCTGCCACTTGAGATTTGCAACTTTCAACCTCTCCCTGATTTCCAGCCCTCCCTCTTGCGTCTTCTCCAGGGGGCTCTTGTGTGACCTAAGGGATAAGGAGGTATTAATATCTGTCTTTACACCAGCCTCGCATGACTTAGCATGGGACACTTGCTAACCCATCTTCATAGTTTCCTCCCATATTTATCTTTCATTTTGAGAGTCCCATTCCATGTAAATAATCTATTATACGGTATATTATTCGCAATAGAGTAGAAATGTACTGTGGTGTGTGTACTTGAATTTTTATTCTAGGATAATTTTAGATCCACAGAAGAGTTGCAGAGAGTACAGGAGTCCTGTATAGGCTTCCCCCAGCCTTCCCCCAAAGTTGACATCTAATATAACTGGGAACACATTCATCACAATGAAGAAATTAACATCGATGTGGCTCAAGAATTATACAAATGGCTTCACTTCTGCCTTTTTTATTTATTAACACATTTTCATGTCAGTCATTATTAAATCTATTTCCCTTTAAAAACATTTGTTAATGTCTATTTATCTTTGAGAGAGAGAGAGAGACAGAGTGTGAATGGGAGAGGGGCAGAGAGAGAAGGAGACACAGAATCTGAAGCAGGCTCCAGGCTTTGAGCTGTCAGCACAGAGCCCGACTGGGGGTTCGAACTCATGGACCACCATGAGATCATGACCTGAATTGAAGTCAGCACTTAACTGACTGAGCCATCCAGGCGCCCCTCTATTTCCCTTTTATAAAAAACTTCAGGGGCGCCTGGGTGGTTAAGTTGGTTAAGCACGGACTTCAGTTCAGGTCAGGATCTCACAGTCGGGGTCGGTTCCTGAGTTCTAACCCTGTGTCCGGCTCTCTGCTGACAGCTCGGAGCCTGGAGCCTGCTTAGGATGCAGTGTCTCCTTCTCTGCCCCTCCCCCACTTAGACTCTGTGTCTCTCATTCTCTCAAAAATAAATAAACATTAAAAAAAATAATTTTAAAAAAAGCTGCAGAATATGCCATTACGAGAATAAGCTTAAATTCATGTAGATGATTTCCTATTGAAGGAAATTTAGATTATTTTCAAATTTTTGTTGTTAAAAACCAGGTTGCAATGAACATCCTTTTTGCAAAAGTTATTACTATTGGACAAGTGGAATTCTAAGCTAAAAGGATTTTGTGACGCTTAATTTTATGTGTCAACGTGACAGGATCCTGGATGCCTAGAGGTTTGGCTAAGCCTTCTTTACAAGTGTGTCCCCAGGGTGTTTCCAGATGAAATTAGCATTTGAATTGCTAGTAAATCAATTTGCTCAGCAAATCCCTGTGCCTACCCCACTCCCCACCGACCCAGTGTAGGGGAGCGGCTTTCAATCTACTTAGGACCGAAGACAGCGGGAAGATTGTTGGAGTTGGGACACTAATATTCTTCTGCCCTCGACACTCCCAGATGCTCAGGCCTTCAGACTGGACTGGAATCTGCATCAGCAACCGGATTCTCAGGCTGGGCTCCCACACCAGCGTTCCGAGTCTTCCGCTTGTTGAAAGTGTGTGGGACTTTTTGGCTTCCATAAGCATGAGCTTATATGTTTATATTTATGTGTATATATATTTATAATTTATTATATTATATTTATATGAGTTTGTATATACATTTATATATTTATATAAGCTCTTATATATGTACGTATAAATACATAAATAAATTTATATGGTCTTATATATATTTAGTTTTTTTCTACTAGTGCTTTTCTTTCAAGAACGCTAATACAAGGCATTATTATTAATTTTGTACCAGTCAACCACACGACAGTGGCTACTGACACCTTCTCTAATGCCTAGTGAGGGCCTATTTTTTAACTCTGCCCTCTCTGATAGATACACAACACAGAATTCCCTGGATTTTTGCCAAGCTTCTTCTCCCAAAGTTCTCCGCAGACCTAAAAATCAGCACAATGGTACACGCTGAAAGTTTAAGCGGTTTCAAATAAAAGAGCTGCCTCAATAATAATATTTCTTTCTCCTGATAATGTCAAAGGTGGTTTATATATTTAAAATTCTGCTCAAAGCTTAAAATCTATATTTTTTTCTATCCAAATACAAAATCCAATTCCATAATAGAATATAATATGTTCTTTTTTCCTTCTGCAGAATATTTTATGCTGTGGGCAAAATTTTTATTGCTTTAACCTTTATTCTAAATTACACATTAAGAA
Source organism: Proteles cristata cristata (assembly GCA_017311185.1). Taxonomy (NCBI): domain Eukaryota; kingdom Metazoa; phylum Chordata; class Mammalia; order Carnivora; family Hyaenidae; genus Proteles; species Proteles cristata. Next base: position 274,267 of record JAESUZ010005354.1, read on the forward strand.
AAAGTGGTCAATTACTTCCACGCTCCAGCAAAAAGTGTTATTTTGGGAAGATGGCTTCCTCAGAGTAACCGAGGGAAATTCACAGGCATTCGGTGACAATAAGGATCATGAAGTCCAGGGCGACAGCTTCTCTTTACCCCACTTTGTGCTTCCCTCTGTAGTTACTGAAGTTCTTGTCTTTCTGTTTTAAGTTGGAGAACTCAGACTACTCCCATTTTGCATATTGTCCTGGTTTTGAAAAGATCACAATTTAGGGAAGGCTGTTGGTCAGAATCCTAAGATTTCACACTTTATTACTGAGAATATGTCTCAGAACTAAATATGTATTTAGAGGTAGGTTTGCTACTAGAAGAAGGATATATTTCTACTTTCTTGTATGTGTGTGTGTGTGTGTGTGTATGTGCGTGTGTGTGTGTTTAACAAAACAATAATATGCATTCTTATTTGGGCTTTACCTTTACGTTTAAAAATAGTTACTTATACTTTATCAACTTGAATGCATGGAGAAAATGGTGATATCAGTTGTTAAAAGCAACATGTGACGCTCCTCGGTGACTCAGTCGGGAGCAGCTGTCTTTGATTTCAGTTCAGGTCATGATCTCATGGTGTGTGAGATCTAGCCCCGAATCAGGCTCTGTGCTGACAGAGTGGTACCTGCTTGGGATTCTCTCTTCCTCTCTCTCTGCCCTTTCCTTCTTGTGCGGTCTCTCAAAATACATAAACATTTAAAATTTTTTAATGTTTTATTTATTTCTAGGAGACAGAGAGAGAGACAGTGTGAGTAGGGGAGGGTCAGAGAGAGAGGGAGTCACAGACTGAAACAGGCTCCAGGCTCCGAGCTGGCAGTCAGCACAGAGCCCGACGCGGGGCTCGAACCCACGAACCGCGAGATCATGACCTAAGCGAAAGTCGGACGCTTAACCGACTAAGCCACTCAGGAGCCCCAACATTTAAATTTTTAAAAAGCAATAATTTTTCACTGAATCCTTGGGAATTTTATGATCCTCTTAACTATTAGGTTCTTTAAGTACAAACTGACATTTATTCGGTTAGTTTCTCACAGCTGATAATTCATGGATGGAGCCTGGGGTTGTTGCTAACCATTTTACAAGCACAAAACAACCTCAGGGCTGCAAAGGTTTTGAGTGGCCTGTTGTTCCAATGAGTCATGTCAATTCTAGTGTGAAGTTTTCCAGGATAAAATTCGTCAAGAATAACATATGGTTTTGAGGCACCTGGGGGGCTCAGTTGGTTAAGCATCTGACTTCGGCTCAGGTCATGATCTCACGGTTCGTGGGTTTGAGCCCTGCTTCGGGCTCTGTGCCCACAGCTTGGAGCCTGGAGCCTGTTTCAGATTCTGTGTCTCCCTCTCTCTCTGCCCCTCCCCTGCTCGTACTCTGTCTCTCTCTCTTAAAAATAAGTGAATTAAAAAAAAAGAATATATGGTTTTATAGCAAAAGCTATAAACTTTTAAAGCAAAAGCTATAAAACTTGTACATGGTTTTGTGTGTGTGTGTCTGTATGCATACGACTTCTGCTTAGGTCATGATCTCATAGTTAGTGAATTCAATCCCTGCATCAGGCTCTCTGCAGTCAGCACAGAGCCCACTTCAGATCCTCAGTCCCCTTTTCTCTCCTCCTCCCCTTCTTAGACTCTCTCAAAATAAATAAACATTTAAAAAAACACAAAACACTCATATTTTTAATGCTTATGCATAAACTCCATATTTGTCTTTATGTTTGTAGTCATTACATTTGGTTACAGAATTTACTGAACATTTCCATCCTTTAGGATACTGTATCTATCTTCATTCATTTCATATCACAGACAAAGTAATATGTACTTTCATACAAATGGTCATTTGATTCAATTGAGTCATTTGATTAGGAAAAATTCCAAAAGTCAATTTAAATGTTAAAGGCATGAACTTTATGGCTCTTATAATCTAAGGTCATACATCTTTATAAAGGTTACATGTCCACACTCCCTTCATGGGCCAATACTATCTACTGTACTATGTCTGAATGAAAGACCAATTTTTAGACTCAAGGGGATACCAAATTAGCCAGTCCACATGGGGAAAAACTTGGGCACCAGTTAAATCAACCAGTTTCAACATAATACAAATTTTTATTTTAAAGGAAGCTTAACTACTGGTCGGAATGCAAACTAGTGCAACGACTATGGAAAATAGTATGGAAGTTCCTCAAAAAATTAAAAATAGAACTACCCTACAACCCAGCAATTACACTATTAGATATTTATCCAAAGGATACAGGTGTGCTGTTTTGAAGGGTAACATCACCCCAATTTTTATAGCAGTACTATTGACAATAGCCACAGTATGGAAAAAGCCCAGATGTCCATTGACTGATGAATGGAAAAGAAGATGTGGCTTATATATATGATGGAGTATTACTTTGCGATAAAAAAGAATGAAATCTTGCCATTTGCAACAATGTGGCTGGAACTCGAGTGTATTATGCTAAGCGAAATAAGTCAGTTACAGAAAGACAAATATATGATTTCACTCATATGTGGAATTTAAGATACAAAACAAATGAACATGAAGGAAGGGAAGCAAAATAATATAAAAGCAAGGAGGAGGACAAAAAAAAGACTCTTAAGTATAGAAAGCAAGCTGAGGGATGCTGGAGGGGATTTGGGGGGGAAGATGGGCTAAATGGGAAAAGAGCATTAAGTAGGGCACTTGGGATGGGCACAGGGCATTTTATGTAAGTGATGAATCACTAATTCATTCACTGAAATCATTATTACACTCTATGTTAACTAACTTGGATTTAAATACCAAAAACATTTAAACCATTTAAAAAAGGAAAACAAAAAAGTTATCATTCCCTAAATATATTCCATCCTTATATATTTACTTCATTTTTTGCTGACATTCCTACTTGAACTTCTTGTACCTAAGTATTTAAAAGAACTGTTTTTGGCTTCATGTAGAAATTGATTTTGTTTTAACGTTCCTTTCTCACTAATGCGATTTTATCTTAACTGCACTTAAAGATTTTTTATATTAAAAAAACAAAGCAAGCTTGAATGTCAAAGACTTCCAAGGGAAAAACTTTTTGAGAAAAACTCTTCTATTTCATTTTGCTGTGGCTGTGATTCCACACTTTCCTACTGTGAACCAACTGAATACATATGATTATCATTACCAAGAACTGGACTTTTGCCACTGTGGTTATTGCCGTGGGCGCAGGATGCCAGACAGCACTGCATCTGGAAGTTGCTACATGTCAAAGGAGCAATGCTCGCAGAGTTCAGCGTGCTTCCCAAATCCTGTGCAAATGACACACTTCCAATTAGCTAAGAGCCACGTTACTGACATTGTTTTCCTAGAACTAACATACAGAGTCTCAAGGCAGTAGGTCAACAATATGGCAGAGAAACACATCCCAACTTCTTCACAAATGAGGAAGTTTGCACATCCACTTGGAGAATTTATTTTCTTCAGTTTCCTCTTCTGTAACTGGAATGGTCATCCCCAACCCACAGAGCTATTTTGAAGCATAAGTATTTATGAATTAAATGAGAACAAAGTTTTTTTTTTTTCCGTGATGGGATGCATATGGTTATTCTGACTTATGCCCCAACATAATTAAAAATTCCTATACAGTACATTGCTTCAGGTGTGTTTGTAAATATACAGAAAATGCTAAATGTGCAAATGTGAAAATGGTAAACGTGCAAAACGGTTCATTATCTGATAAAGCATGTGAGATGTCATGATGTTTTCCATCATGCCTGGGGGGTTCATTCGGCGACGCATCTGACTTTCTTTACGCAAGTGATGATCTCACAGTTTGTGACTTCAAGGCCCGCATCAGGCTTTATGCTGACTGACGTTGCAGAGCCTGCTTGGGATTTTCTCTCTCCCAATCTGGCTCCTACCCCTCCTCCTGCTTGTACATGTGCTTTCTCTCTCTCCCTTCTCTCTCACTTCCTCTCTCTCTCCCCCCTCCAATAAATAAATAAGCATTAAAAAAATTAAAACAAGATTAGTGGTTGCCAGGCATTGGGGGAGGGCTAGATGAATGGGCAGACCACAGAGGAGTTTCAGGGCAGGGAAACGATTCTGTGTAATAGTGTAAATGGTACAGCCATTATACGGTTGTCCAAACCCACAGAACGTACAGCACGAGGAATTACCCCTAATGTAAATTACGAACTTTGAGTGATGTGTCATTGCAGGTCCATGGATTATAACAAATGTACCACTTCCGGGGTGGGGGTTGTTGAGAGTGAGGGATCGTGTATTTGCATGGGAAGAAGCCATCCAAGGACTTGCTGCACTCAGCTTTGCTACTCTAAGTAACAAAATCTACTTCTTTTAAAAAAGTAAATTGCACAAGTTTATAAATTATAAGTTCAGTCCCAAGTCTAGCTCTGTCCCTGGTTATTACAGGACAAACACCAATGTAATGACTGTTCCATAATTTACTGGGTGAGTTAATGCATCGCAATGTTCTACCTTCTACTGCATTTCAAGTGACTCCTTAGACACACAGCCTAACTCCCAGGATTTTGGGTAATTACCTACATTCTTTTAACACAGGCCCTTCTCACTCAGTCTCCCTTTAACAAGGTACTAACATAATCTTAATTAGTAGTTTAATGTATTTAATTTTGACTTTGCTCTATTTTTAAATCACTATAATGATAGCATACGTATAATGCTGTCTTGTTCTCCTCAATGAATCTTATGACTATTTCTTCATAATCATCACTTAAAGGCATCAAAATAATCCAAAGTGCGGATGTGCCATTATTTTATTAATAATCCTCTTCTTTTTATTAGTTTTTTTAAAAATGAGAGACAGAGCATGAGCATGAGATGAGCACAGGGGGAAACACAGAATCTGAACAGGCTGTCAGCACAGAGCCCGATGTCGGGCTCGAACCCACAAACTGTGTGATCATGACCTGAGCTGAAGTCAGACGCTTAACTGATGGAGCCACGAGGTGCCCCAATAATCCTCTACTTATTGGAAACTCAAGTTGGGAAAACTCACGTTATTACTCTGCTATAGCTTTAAGAACAACTTTGATATGAATGTTAGGCCAGTAGGTTGGTTTTGAATCTACTCCAGAATCTCTCTTTAACGATAAATGCATTTTAAGGTAAAGCAAACTCGCAGTTAGTGCCAAGTCCCTTTAGCTCAAATCCTCAGTAGATATTAAGGAACTCTTACTTATGCTGTAATTTCACATCAAACTTTCAGCCCCACGAAAGCAGGGTCAGAGCCACCTCCCCATCCCCATGTACCCAGGACCTGGCTCCATGCTTGGCAAATAGTAAGTTCAATAAATATGTGATGAATGAACTAACTAAAGAAAGGCCACAGTCTCTAGAGGCTATCTCAAAGCCAAGGCAGACCAAAGCTCGACATGGAGATTTGGAAAACATGAAGTTCATTTTGAAGGGAGGAGGTGTATTTTGTAACATGGGTGGATGCCATTCATCATCAGTGCCTCACCCTGAAGGACTCATGACGCGTTGCTGAGATGAAGGACGTCGCAGGCTTCCTGCGGTTCCTCTTGAACCCTGGAAGCATCACGTGTTTCTCCCACCAGGCAGGTACTATCTTCTGAGAATATTTAATTAATAGAAGCACCACCCTCTTAACTCCACCTTTTGAAACTTCACCCTTTCAAGCAATAATTGCTCTGCAGTTACCTAATTTTCATACTAATTTTCTTTCTTTTTTTTTTTTAAATGTTTTATTTATTTCTAGGAGAGAGAGAGAGACAGCGTGAGCAGGGGAGAGTCAGAGAGAGAGGGATTCACAGACTGAAACAGGCTCCAGGCTCCGAGCTGGCAGTCAGCACAGAGCCCGACGCGGGGCTCGAACCCAGGAACCGCGAGATCATGACCTAAGCGAAAGTCGGATGCTTAACCGACTAAGCCACCCAGGCGCCCCTCATACTAATTTTCTTAACGAAGTGTTAATTTTGTGGTCCAAATGACACTACCAGAGGCTAACTGGATTAATCCCGTCCAGACACCAGCCTACACAAGCGCAGAGGTAGTCAGTTGTTTAATGGTACCGTTTTTTTCCAAACCAGATTCATAAAGGGAAATTTCAATTTCAGGGCTACTCCATTTTTTTTTTTTTTTGCAAATAGTTTATTGTCAAATTAGTTTCCACATAACACCCAGTGCTCATCCCCACAAGTGCCCTCCTCCATGCCCACCCCTCCTCCCCCCGACATCCACCAGTCCTCAGTTTTTGTCAGCATTCAAGAGTCTCTCATGGTTTGCCTCTCCCCCTTTCCCCCACCATTTCTGCCCTTCTTCTCCCCCTTGGTCCTCTGTTAAGCTCCTACTCCATTTTTATACCGATTAAGATTGTTCCCATGTCCTACTTTTCTTGTCTCCCCAGCTGGTTAATAAAATGAAAATAAAAATAGTCCCTAAGGTCCAAGGGTTTCCAGCTTGTTTGCCACTGTCTTAAATCACCACACTTTTCCATACGGGGGGAATTTCACCCTCTCCTAAGGATTTGGATGTTCTTTCCAGGTTAATGGTAAAATAGCAGTAAGGGGAGGAACTGAGGGTTCATTGGTTCGTTCCATAGTCTGTCTTGTCCAGGAAACCAGGCCGAAGGGTGAAGGGAACCTGGAAACAAACAAGCTTGAGCCTTGGGGAGCTCATGTTCCCCTGAGCTGAAGGAGGCTCAGGACAGGAAGTGACAGGAAGAACTCAGAATCCTAGTTAGTGCTTTACCGCAGACCCAGAGGCCTTAAAATTCCCCTTGCCTTGGCGATAAGTTAGACTGGCTTCTTCCTGACCTATGCCCCTCACCTCCTTTTGCTTAGAGCATTTACTTAGAAAACTTTCAGTCTGGGACGGCTCGATGGCTCAGGTTAAGAGACCGACTTTAGTCATGATCTCACCGTTCTTGAGTTTGAGCCCAGCTTCAGGCTCTGTGCTGACAGCTCTGAGCCTAGGGCCTGCTTCAAATTCTGTCTCTCCCTCTCTCTCTGCCCTTCCCCAACTTGTGCTGTCTGTCATTCTCTCTCCCTCTCAAAAATAAACATTAAAAAAATTAGGGACAACTGGGTGGCTCAGTTGGCTAAGCGTCCGACTTCGACTCAGGTCATGATCTCACAGTTCGTGGGTTTGAGCCCTACATCGGGCTCTGTGCTGACAGCCAGCTCAGAGCCTGGAGCCTGTTTCAGATTCTGTATCTCCCTCTCTCTATGACCCTCCCCTGCTCATGCTCTCTCTCTCACTCTCAGAAGTAAATTAAAAAAAAACATTAAAATTTTTTGAAAAAATTTTAAAAAAGAACATTTTCAATGTTTTGAAGAATGGAAATAATTTCTTTTCGTTTTAAAGTCTTTGTCACTTTTACAACACAGGATTGTCCCTCTCAAAGACCTGGGAGACATCCCTTTGAAACGTAATCTACAAGGAAATTAGGGTCCTTATCTCCCAGACTCTGTGGGAGGGTAGGAACCTACTTTCAATGGGTACCTACTTATCAGCAAATGCAGATCGCTTAATCAACAGAGAACTGCATCACAAACTCAGGAATAAGTCAATGTGTTGGACACATTCTATTAATGAACAAACCCATAGTCTTCTGGCACTTTTCTACTAGCTCACACCAGCAGTTAAAAAACTTCATCTTTGCTCAGGAGTTGAGTCCACATTCAGTTCCTGACTCTTTCCCCTTTTGCAATAGTCTTAAATAAAGTCTGCTTGCCGGATATGATTTTTGCTTTAACCCAGCTGACAATGATTCCTTGGACAAGTTGCTTATGCTCTCTGATTCAGATTCCACATCACTAAGAGATTGACCCTAAAATCTAACCTTTTTATCTCATTTTATAAATTATGGTGAGAAAGCAGAAGAATAAATGTATGTGTAAAATATATCTGAAAAATATAAAACACTAATTTGTGCAGGAGTTATTATTAGTGTGTATAACTCAATTCTTAGTAACCAAATTACACAATGTAATAGCTCATTTTATAAACCAGTGTGAATAATAGGTAAAGACAGGGGCGCCTGGGTGGCTTAGTCGGTTAAGCGTCCGACTTTCGCTTAGGTCATGATCTTGCGGTTAGTGGGTTCGAGCCCCGCATCAGGCTCTGTGCTGACTGCCAGCTCAGAGCCTGGAGCCTGTTTCAGTCTGTGACTCCCTCTCCCTCTGATCATGCTGTCTCTCTCTGTCTCTCCTAGAAATAAATAAAACATTAAAAAAAAATTAAAAAAAATAGGTAAAGACATGTTTGTCCACTGAAATGTAATTATAGGCTAAATAATACACATCTAAAATGATTTTAAAACTAGAAAAGTCCTTTTGCTATCATGACCTCAAGGTCTCCCTTTCTTACAACTGAAGGGAGTCAATGAGCTGTACATTGGAAGACCTCAATTATTTCTTAGGGAGAAAACAGCATCCTATCTTACAGACATACATTTTCAAGTTCTGGGGTCCTGCTTTTCTTCCTGAAGAGTGGGGATAGGAAGACCCAGGGCTCTCTGCCAGAGTTTGTTCTCCATCCACGACGTAACTCATGATACTCCAAGAGTATTCACACCATGGCTATTCTTGACCACTTGATCTTGTGTCTTCTTTTTGAGACTGGTTAGCTTCCCTCCCTTCCTCTGATACACACCTGAAACCACATCCCTGAACCCCGGTCGAGGGAGTTGTGTACAGGTTCAGTCATCCTGATCTGGAGCTGCAAGATCATGTGTAAAATATTTGGAAAATGCAGACCCATTTTAGAATGATCAAAGCGGGGGTGGGGGTGGGGGGGACCCAACCTGCTCTCATTGAGATACATAACAAAATAAAAATGACCTACTCCTTCTAGAAAACAAAATCAAGAAGCTAATAAGAGGGAGTATTAATTAGTTGTCAGTAGGTCTGAGTTCTGTTTCTCTTGGAAATAAGTAGTTCTCTCTTAGGAATCAACCACTCATGGAAAATGAGCATATGTGGCTCTTATCCACTGGAATCAGGCCACCGCTCCCCCTTTGAGCTAGTACACTTGAAAGTCTTCCCATTGCTCTTAGGATAAGACTGAAGCTTCTCTACCATGCTAAGGGTTCAGACCTCAGGCTCCTGCCTCCCTCTCCTCTTATCTCCCAGCTCTCCTCCATTCTCCATGCTTCACTCACACTTACCATCTTCAAGGGCCTCAGAGTACTCAACTTCCTTTCACCTGCCCAAGTGCCTTACCCTTTCTCTGCAACAATCTCCAGCCTTCACTACCCCACCCCCATGTCTTCCTCAACAAACTACTTTCCTGTCTCAGTTAGTAGGGTATTGTAATTCCCATTCCCATAAAACTGGTTATTTTCATGAACATCTCTTCTGAACCACTTACAGGTGCAATTTTACACTTTGTGTGATTATTTGACTGACTTCTCCTGAACCAGACCATATGGTCTCCCAAATCAGAGCGTTAAGTTCCCTAAGAGTAAAAGACACTTGCATTTTCACCCGCTGTTGTCTTCCTGATGCCCAGCCGAGTTCTAGGCTCGACCAGCACATTCTCCACGGGTGTTATGAAGAATAGATGCGTTTGAGGTGTCCCAAAACAATCTGTGGAGATTAAACAGGTGCGTGCATAGCACAGTGATTGCAGTTGTCCCTCTCTGTGTGTGGCAAAGGATAAAGGCAGATGCTTGTTTTCTTAGCAAAGAAGAAACTGGCGTTTATTAGTGATAGCCAAGAATCATGGACCAATGGCAGTGATTAGGTGATGATTTAAGAGTGATGGGGCACCTGGGTGGCTCAGTTGGTTAAGCAACTGACTCTTGATTTATGCTCAGGTCATGGGATAGAGCCTACGTCGGGCTCTGCACTGGGCATGGAGCCTGCTTAAGATTCCGTGTCTCGCTCTGCCCCTTCCCCTGCTTTCATGTGCTCTCTCGCGCGCTCTCTCTCTTTCAAAACAACAACAACGGACTATGCTTACGTAAGCTATTCCACCCTTACCCAGCTCTGTGAGGTAAGTATTTATCCTAGTTTCATACGTGACAAAACCAAGGCATCAAGAAGCTACCATTGGTTACAGAGCTTATACAGCCCCTTACACAGTATTATTCAACACTCACAGTGTGCGGTACGAAATAAGAACATGGAGACTCAGGGAATGCAGTCCGTTAACCAAACTCACAGAAAGTAGTGGGTTAGTAAGGCTAGTAAAGGACAGAGTTAGGAATTGTACGGTCTTGTCTGACCACATAGCCCACAGCTATAAATATCATTTTTAAAAATACCCAGTTATGGAGTGCCCGGGGGGCTTGGTTGGTAAGCATCTGACTCTTGATTTTGGCTCAGGTCAAGATCTCGGGATGTGTGAGATTGAGCCCCATGTTGAGCTCAGAGCTGACAGCATGGAGCCTGCTCGGGATTCTCTCTCTCCCCCTCTCTCTCTGCAGCCCCCTCAAAGTTAATAAATAAGCACTTAAAAAATTAAAATACTCACTCCAAAATAAGAGAGACCATAAGGAAACAAGGAGAAAACACTAGGTGTAACAAACAGAAAACCAAATGTAATACAATGGGCTAAAAACAAGTGGGTCAGTAATCAGATTAAAATAAATGGTTTAATTATATCAATTAAAAAGGCATAAATTGCTAGGTTGGATTAAAAAAGCAAGACCCAAATATAAGCCGTTTACAAAAGACCAAAATCAAGGACACCTGGGTAGCTCAGTTGGTTGGGCATCTAACTTCAGCTCAGGTCATGATCTGTCTGTTCCTGAGTTCAAGCCCTTCATCGGGCTCTTTGCTGACAGGTCAGAGTGTGGAGTCTGCTTCAAATTCTGTGTCTCTCTCTCTGCCCCTCCCCTGCTAATGCTCTGTCTCCTTCTCTCAAAAATGAATGAACTTAAAAAAAATTAAAACAAACAAACAACCCTTCTCACTTTAAATAAAAAGGTGTAACTCTGCTAAATCAAATGATGGAAAAAGTTACAGCAAACTAACATTAATCAAGATTGCTGAAGTGGTTTAATTAATACCAAAGTGCATTTCAAGGCAAGAAATCCATTCACCATGGATGGAGAGACTGTTTCATTAATAAGACAGAGTAATAGTAAACATGTGTGCAACCAGTAAGGAACTTCAGAATTCATGAGCAAAGACTTCTAGAACTACAGAGACAGACACATTTACAAGTGTAGTTGGGTATTTTCACACACTGCCCTCTCAGCAATTCATAGAACACTATTTTAGAAATATGTTATAAAGTATCAAGAAGAACATGACTAGACTTGAAAAGTGGTGTCCACCATGTTTATCTAACTGTGTTATGAAGTTCTCAGTCCTAACATGGCAGAATCACATTCTTTTCATGTATACATGGAATTTTTCCCAGGATGGACTATAATTTAGGCGATAAATAAATAAATAAATAGACAGACAGAAAGAAAAATAGTATCGATAAACAAAACATTTCAGGAGCGTCTGGGTGCCTCAGTTGGTCATGATCACTCAGGTCACGATCTTGCAGTCTATGAGTTCAAGCCCCACGTCGGACTCTGTGCTGACAGCTCAGGGCTTGGAGCCTGCACTGGATTCTGTATCTACCTCTCTCCTGCTTCTCCCGTGTTCACGCTCTGTCTCTCAAAAGTTAAATAAACATTAAAAAAATTTCAAAACACATGGAGTGTGCTCCGAGCACAGGGAATGTAATGAGAAATCAATCACAGAAATGTGGAAAATCACCAACTCCATGAAAACCAACACATTTGTCGGTAAACCACTGTTGGCAAGGATGAAGAGGGGTTGGGATTCTCAGGTGCTCCTGATGGGAAGTGTTGAACAATGGCACGGGCACTTTGGAAAACAGTACAATAGTCTATGAACATTTAAAGGTATTGGTACCAGGCGACGCGGATGCTGCACACCTAGGTACTCACCCAAGATCAATGGAAACATCTGCCAATAAACCTTCTACATAAATGTTCACAGCAGGTTTATTTGTCATAGGACAACAATTAAAACAATCCAGAAGTCTTTCAGCAGGTGACTGGATAGATTATAGCAGATCCATAGGATCAACCATTATTCAGCAGACAAAAGCATGGGCCATTAGTAATGCAAACACTATAGATGGATATCAAAATAAAACTTGAGTAAAAGAAGCCAAAAAGAGAGTCACACATTGTGTGATTCCATTTACATACAATGCAAACTATAGTATCAGAGAGCTGAGCAGTGGTGAGCTGGGCACAGAGGCGAAGGGTTGCATAATGCGAGAAAGAGATGGGGGACATCATTATCATTGAGGATTTCAAACAAGGAAACTTGTATGGAAATAAATATGTTCGATGCCTTGATTGTATTGGTAGTTTCATAGTGTATATCTGTATCTAAATATATCCAGTGGTCCAAGTTAAATATATGTAATTTATTGCAATGGCTGTTATAACCTGGTAAAACCACTTAAAAAACAACAACAGGGAAATGTTAAAGAAAAAACCTATGGTGTTTAAGGGTACACAGTTACCTACGAAACCTATAATGAAAGTAAAGTAAGGAAATTTGATTCATAATCACTCACTAAGTTCATGCCTGTATTTTTTGACTTTTTAAAATGTTTTTATTTATATTTGAGGTCGGGGAGAGAAAGCAAGTGAGGGGCAGAGAGAGAGGGAGACATAGAATCTAAAGCAGGTTCCCAGGCTCCAAGCTGTCCACACAGAGCCGGACTCAGGGCCCGAACTCAAGAACGGTGAGATCATGACCTAAGCCGAAGTCAGATGCTTAACCTACTGAGCCACCGAGACACCCTTAACATGTTTTTTTTTTAAATATAAAACCACATTACACTCAATCTTGCAATTCACAATTTCCACCCAAGAACATGGGGTTAGGAGGCAAAAACATGAATTTTAAAAATTCATGATTATTAAACATAAACATAATACATTATTAAAACAGGATAAGGCTCCTCACTTGTGTACCTTCAAATACTAGCCTATCTTTTTATTTATTTCTTTCAAATGTTATTTTTTACTTTAAAGAGTGTTTTTCTGGACCAGTCTTTAGGTCACGGCAAAATTGAAAAAAAGTACAGAGATCTCCCATACGTGTTCTGCCTCAACAAATTCACAACCTCCCCCCCATCAGTATCCCCACCAGCGCTGTGCAATCCTGATTCATGGCACTGACACATCAAAATCTCTCAGAATCCATGTTGTCCCTCAAGAGTCAGTCTTGGTGTTGTGCATTCTATGAGTTTGGACGGACATAGGTGACAGGTGCTCACCAGTTCAGTGCCACACAGAGTGGCTTCACTGCCCTAAAAATCCTCTGTGCTTTGTTTCTTTATCTCCACTCCCCAAAGCCCTGACAACCGCTGATCTCTTTCCTCTCTCCATCATTTTGCCTTTTCCAAAATGTCATATAGCTGGAATCATACAATATGTAGCCTTTTCAGAGTGGCTTATTTCACAGGGGAATATGTATATAAGGTTTTGTCATGTCTTTTCACAACTTGATAGCTAATTTCTTTTTAGCATTGAATAACATTCCATTATCTGCATGCACTAGAGTTCATGTATCCATTCACCTCCATCCTGGAGGATATCTCAGTTGCTTCCAAGTTTTGGCAATTATGAGTATGTTTTTAAAAATTTTTTTAATCTTTATTTTTGAGAGACAGAGCATGAGCAGGAGGAAGGGGGCTGAGAGAGACGGGGACCCAGAATCTGAAGCAGGTTCCGGGCTCTGAGCTGTCAGCAAGAGCCCGATGTGGGGCTCGAACCCATGAACCACTAGATCGTGACCTGAGCCGAAGTCAGATGCTTAACTGACTGAGCCACCGAGGCACCCCAACTGTGAATACATTTTTATAAACATCTGTGAGCAGGTCTTTTGTGTGGACATAAGTTTTCAACTCTGGGTAAATACCAAGAACTCAATGTTGGATCCTACGGTACGAGCATGCTTAATTTTGAAGGAAACCACCAAACTCTCTTAAAAGCTTGATTTAAAAAAAAAAAGTCATATCCAGAACAATAATCCATACTTCTATGTCTATCATCAGTCAACAAATTAATAAATCTCTAATGTTGTTTATAAAGTATAATGCCTACTTTTTAAAATACAAAATATGGACAAGTGCATGGAAGTAAACAAAAAAATCACAAAGCATATTTCTAGAAATCAGAGGAAGAGATAATGTCCCAAAGATACAGGAAACTATTCTTGGACCCACTAAAGGGCTTCCCTGCATGTTTACTTGTGATCAGAGAACTCTCCTGGGCAAAACTCATCAGATTGTAGGTCTAAACAATTCATAATATTGATTTTTGCGGGTGACTAATGAAGTCCCAGAAGATGAGGAGCAAGTCAGAAAGCAGGTAGAAAATGCAGAGGGAGATTGGGTTACTGTAATAACAGACTCATTTCAACCTCAGTAATCGGAAACATCAGGAAAATGATCAAAGGAAAAGGCAAAGGTCATAAATAAGACTGGCTTACCGAGGTATGGCTTGTACATCATCACATGAAACAGTCATAAATTCAATGTTAAGAAGGACTGCTGGAGAAGAAATATTTGCCCTGACTTATCACAAAAATGGAGTGTGACTTAAAAGCGACATGAAGAAACCCCCCAAAGAATTCCTGCCACAGCAGCGCTGTGTGAAACACTGAAGCCAGCTTCCCCCCACCCCACTCCACCCCCGCCCCCAGGAAAACACACGGAGTCCTACAGCAAATTAGTTACAGTATAGGGAGAGCTACTGGGAAAAAAATGTGTTTTCAACAGGAAATTTAAAAAGTATTGGGTTTAAATGAAATGATATTCTTGGAGCAGAGTGTGGTAGTAAATAAAGCTGCCAGAACAAATTCCTACTGCATTTCATGGGAACAAGGTGCCTTCCACATGGGACGTGTACATCTGTAATGATTAAAATCCCCCCAAATCTCTGAGCACCGATGTCTGGAGGTGGGGACTGGGTTTTTCTAGACCAATACTGTCCAGCAGAAATACATGACAATCCTCATAAGTAGTTTTGAGTTGTCTAGCAGCCACTGTTAGAAAAGTAAAAAATAAAAAGATGAGGTTAATTTTAGTTTAACTTTATTTAATCCAGTCTATATAAAAATTAGGATTTACACATATAACCATTATAAAAGAATGATAAATGACACAGCTTGCATTCTGTTCTTTCTTTTTCTTTTCTTCTTCTTTTTTTTTACATTTATTTATTATTGACAGACAGAGAGAGACAGAGAATGAGTGGGAGAGGGGCAGAGAGAGAAGGAGACACAGAATCCAAAGCAGGCTCCAGGCTCTGAGCTGTCAGCACAGATCCTGATGAAGGGCTCGAACCTACCAACTGTGAGATCATGACCTGAGCTGAAGTCGGACGCTCAACTGACTGAGCCACATAGGTGCCCCTGCGTTCTGTTCTTTCATACTGTGTGAAATCTGATGCACTTACAGAGCATCTCATGTCAGACTGGCCACATTTCCAGTGCCCTACAGCCTTGTGGCCGGAGGCTTCATCTTTGGTCAACAGAGACCTAGACCTTGGAGATGTACAGAAATGTCCACCTGCTGCCCCAGAGAATGTCAACGAAACCGTTGAATGGTTCACAGCAAGGCAAGTTTCATTTGAGTGCATTTCACATATTGAAACGGGCCTTAAAAATTTTTTGAATAAAAGATTCCATCTCTAGGGGCACCGGGTGACTCAGTCCATTAAGCTTCCGACTTCAGCTCAGGTCTTGATCTTACCATTTGTGAGTTCGAGCCCTGAGTCAGGCTCTGTACTGACAGCTGACAGCTCAGACCCCGGAGCCTGCTTCGGATTCTGTGTCTCCCTCTCTCTCTGCCCCTCCCCTGCTCATGCTCTCTCTCTCTCTGTCTCTCTCCCTCTCTCAAAAATAAATTAGCATTAAAATTTTGTTTACAAAGCTTCCATATTTAAAAATGTTTGAAAATCTTTGCACTAGGGGCGCCTGGGTGGCTTAGTCGGTTAAGCGTCCGACTTTCGCTTAGGTCATGATCTCGCGGTTCGTGGGTTCGAGCCCCGCGTCGGGCTCTGTGCTGACTGCCAGCTCAGAGCCTGGAGCCTGTTTCAGAGTCTGTGACTCCCTCTCTCTCTCTGACCCTCCCCTGCTCACGCTGTCTCTCTCTCTCTCTCTCTCCTAGAAATAAATAAAAATATAAAAAAAAGAAAAAAGAAAAAAGAAAAAAAAAAAGAAAATCTTTGCACTAGACCTTGTGTTGCAGGTAAGATAACCCAGGGCCTCAAAAGTCAACTAGTGGCTCACGGATATGCAGGCAGGGAATGCTATGCTGGACCTGAAGCTGGCTCCTAACTCCTCACCTGGCCACCTGGGGTCACCTGTTAACAATGTGCCCAATTGGTGAACAATGTGTCACCAATCTCCTGTGAGAGCGTATGCCATTGATCATTGTCTGGTTGTTTCAGAAGCTGATGCGTTGCCACGAAGCCATCACGACCACTAGAGAAGGGTCCTTCTGATTTTTGTTTGTTTGCTTTGTAGAGCTTTATTTTAACTAGAGGCCACAGCTTTGCTTTGGTCACTACTTTTCTTTGGCTGCATGACATCTGTCTCACCTGTTCTGAAACGCAACAAGGGGAAAAAAAATGATCGCGACTAACCTTCCAACATGAGAGTGAGCCCTGCTTGCTTTTGTTTATTTTAGAACTTTTTTACATTGAAATAATTATAGATTTACAGAAAGTTGGAAAGAGGCTGTCAGAAGGTCTCAATACCCTCCATCGAGCTTCTCTCCAATGGTTACATGTTACAGGATTATGGTACAAGATAAACACCAGAATAGTGACATTGCCACAGTGTGTGTGCATAGTTGCATATAATTATCATCATCATCTGTGCAATTTTGTGTAACCGTAACCGTAGTCAAGATACAGACTCATTTTGTCACCATAAAGATCCCCTTTGTGTCACCTTCCTCTCTACCACCATCCCTAACTGATGGTAACCACTAATCTAGTTTCCCTCTTTACGATGTTGTCATTTTGAGAATGTTATCGGCCTGGAATTACATGGCACAGAACCTTTGGAGATTGGCTTTTTCACTCTGCCTAATGCCCTGGACATCCATCCAAGCCATTGTCTGTATCAGTAGTTCATTCCTTTATGTTGCTAAATAATATTCCCTGGTATGGAGAACCATGGTTTGCTCAATAATTCACCTATGGAGGGACATTTATTATAGCTTTTCAGCTTTGGACTATTTCTGATGAAACTGGTATGAACAATCCTGAGCATGTATTATATGGAAACAGGACTTCGTTGCTTTGGGATACATGCGAAAGAATGAAATAGCTGGAAATATGGCCCATGTATGTTTAGTTATGCCAAAAACTGCCAAATTATTATCCACAGCGGCCATATTATTTTAGATTCCCACCACCAATGTATGAGAGATCAACATTTTTAAAACTTTTTTCTTCTTATTTCTCCTCTTATTTTTGTTGTAGTTTAAGGGAACATTAATGTTTTTTTGCACAGTGAATATTGTGAGGAAATTATACCTGCACATGAAATACACAACCCCACTAACAGTGGTCACTTTGGGGAAGGCATGGAGATTTATTGTAGGCACCAAGACTGCTTGCTAACCCAGAATGCTAGATCACTTTATTTCAAATCACATAGGATCTGGATAGGTTATGTGTGTTTCCGTTTGATTCCTCACAGCTGTATCCAACAGATATTTTGAGTGTTTGTCTCATTGACCCAGAGTTACTGTGGAGTAAAAGAAAACCTTTTGTATTTGCATCCATTGCCTTTCCAAGCATTATCAGCAAGGTAATGATGAAATGCCCTCTTTCACTCCCTGGGCAGCATGTTGCCGTAGCAACAGATCATTCTGTAAGTTCATCACTTCAGCTGGCCATTATCCCAAAGTAGCAGACAGCTAACATATGATGAAAGCTCTTGTTCTTAGGTTGTAATTGAACCCATGAATTGCATTGGTCTTGGCACTGGGAGCTCAGTATTCCATTTAGATAGTAAAGGGGATTCAAAGACAACAGGTTTTGACTAGTGTATGCGTGAAATTTTAATTAACTTGGATTATCAAATTCTGCTAGTGGTTAATTTTTTTCCCCAAAAGAATATGCTAGCTTGTTGAAGCCTCTTAGTTACAAATTATATGCAATGTTCTTCCACCCCAAGGTATTATTTTAAACCATATTCCCGCATCTCGCACTTGGTGTATAAGTCCCAGGGACGCTGGTCCTGGAGGATGTAGCCAGCCTTGGTCACTGTGATCTCGCTGGCTTCTGGAACAGTGCCTGTCACACAGTAGGTGCTCAAGCAGAGCACACGGTTCAGACTGTGAACCCTGGGGCCCCATGGCCCAGGTTAGATTCCTGGCTCCAACACTTATAATCCACGTGGCCAAGAGCCGGGCCAGTCACACTTTGTGTCTCCTTCCCCCCGGGGCCCAGCCCACAGGTTGGGGGCCACACGGTGAGCTTCTCTGTGCAGAGGGCTTGAAGGGTGCCTGGCATGCAGGGCACATCATGTAAGAAGCCACTAGTGGTATTTTCTTGCCACTTCCAGCCCGTGGATTGTAAGCCCTGACCAAGTTTTGTCTAAACTAAACAGGCTCCTGCTTCTGTCTGTCCTCACCACACCCAAGGCTGGAGAGGAGATCCTACCTCAATCCCGACAACCTCTATTGCCTTACAGAAAAGCACACCAGACCAAACATTCCTTTAAGTATGCAAAATCATAAGCTGATAGCTTCAGAGAAATTTTCCACTACATTTTCTATGAATGGAAACCAAATTCTACTCAAAATAAGAGTACACTCTGAGTCCTCCAAGCTCTCATCCCGTTCCGTAGCTTGAATGTAACTCCAGCTAGATGGAAAATTATTCGTCTAAGAAGGCAATTCAAGGTTCTGAAGGGAGATTACTTGTCTTAGATTTATCGTATCTAAATTACAAAACAGCCACCCAGCTGGCAGCGTCGGCAGCCCTTTTCTGACAGTCACCAGCAGGAACACAGAGTCTAAATCAGCCTCGCACCCCACTGGTGAAATTTACACTGCGTCTGGTCCCATTAGAGTGAGTCGGGTGGTCGAGAAAAATCTATGCTAAGCACTTTTATAGGACATTAATTTAAAAAGAATAAAAGAGAGCTGTCTACTCGATGGAATAAGAAAATCAAAATGTCATTTTCCTGAATTGCTCCATTATACTCATTGTGAACTATCCAAGCTATCTGGTAGGGTTTCCACGTGCTTTCTTTAGGTGTGATCTTATCCATCCCTAGGGCTTCAAAACTGAGTTGAAGACTCTATTACTGACCCAAACCTTTCTCTTTAGCTTCAAAGTAAATATTCAACTGACTCTCAGACCAACCACATGCAACTGGAACTCACCATATTCGGAAACTGAGTTGCATTTCTTTCTATTGGCCTAAACCTGTCCATGCCCTCAAAATCTTGGATTCATTTGTTAGTATAAATATTTTCATCTGACTGTTTCTTCCTTTTAGCTTCATCGCCTGTCTCTCCACCCAAAATGCAGGTAATTTACATTTCTCACACTTTCCAGAACATCCCATGCTTTTCTATGCTACATGGTCTCTGCCTTCCCACAGGAAGATCCCTTCATATCTTCTCCATCCGGCAACCATCTTCTTGTTTTCCAAGAGCCAGCTTTCATGCTTGTTCTCTGGGAGGAAGAAGTGTTTCTGGCCCTCCTGTGTCAGATCAGAGCTCCCAAATCTCTTGCTCATTGAAGGTTGGTCTTACTTCAATTAAGATAGTGCATGAAGTCACTAGAAAGTGATTATCTTTTCTTGTATGATATGAGCTTTCCTTAAGGTCAAGTGCTGAGTCTTATTCTCACCCATGATACCTTTATTTTTTGCAGCATGTGGTAGGCTGTCAGTGAAGACCGGTGGAGTGGATATAGGAAGATTTCAACTGAAGATGTGCCTTGGATGTCAATCATTAAGCTAAGGGTTGAACTTGGATCTTTCAATCCTCCTGGTTATTACTAAAGAAGAGAAGAAGAATGATCACATTAACAATTTTATCACTTATTTTTACAACTTGGAGTGTTCAGAGTACACAGGTTGCCCCTAAATTGCTATGTGCCTCTCTTACTATCAATTCAACTGAAAGTTACCTGAGAGGTGAGAGGGTTTCAAGATGTGAAAGGTCCAGGGCAGGGCCTAGAATTTAAGCCAGCTACTGGGTAATGTGGTGTCTTCATTTTACTGTTGCTGCTCTTGGCCAACACATGTATTTATTCAATATTTATTATGTATCCAATATTTCATACAGATACATTTCTTAAAAGAGGAAAGATACATATAAGATGAAAGACTTGATCCTTGAGGGGCATAGAGAGAAGGAGACAGAGCTCAAAGCAGGTCCCAGGCCCTGAGCTGTCAGCACAAGGCCCAATGTGGGGCTCAAACCCACAATCCATGAGATCATGACTTGAGCTGAAGTTGGAGGCTTAACCGACTGCACCACCCAGGCGCCCTGAGATGTATTCTTTTAAACACAGAAATGAATAAAGGGGCCAAGTTTGTGTTTGTTTGACCACAAGAAAACACATCCCACCTGAGCATAGACAGGACCCTATGAACGTAAGACCAGGGATTCCTTAACAGAAAGTGTGGGGAGGGTTTACATAAGGAACCACATATCCGAGGGGCAGGACAGCCCCAGCTGGATCCAACAGGCAGGTGACATGTATCCTCAACGTTTCTACACAGGGAAATGGGCTCACACTGTGAAACTTCCGAGCTCAGAGGCCCCACCCTGAGGGGCAGATTCCAGAGCCCTTCAGCTTGCTGGCTTCTGTGCTGACTCTCCAGCGTGGCTCCCCGAATCTTTTCGTGGGTTTAGTCTGTGATCTATGTGGCATCCCAGCCCAGTTCTCACTCAGGCAGAAGGCAAATTATGAGTCCTAACAAAATTCACTCTTTTTCTATAACTAGGATCTATTTGAGAAACAGCCAAAACCTAACACCATTTATATATTGTGCATCCACGAAGGCCACGGTGAGGGTCCCAATCAGAAACACAGGACTGGGGATGAGGGGCAACATGTCCATGTCCGGAGATGGGGCAGGACCTCCTCAGGGCACATGAGCAGGGGCCTGAGTCCTGGGACAGAGGGTGTCAGAGGGCGCAGGACAAAACTCACACCCTGGAGAAATGACTGAATCACCTCTCGGGAGAGAAGATGTCAAAGGCTCTGTCACTGAAACCAGGAGACAGTCCAGAGCCCAGCCAGGTGAGATGAGCGGCACTGAGCCTGTGGTTTCTTGCTCCCAGCATGCTCTGTGCCCAAGGCCTGGAAGGAATCTGAGGAACCCAGGGGGGCGTGTTAAGGACCCACCTTCAAAAGTTAGAGATTCCTGCAAGCTTCCGGGTGAATCATCACAGGTCAGCAGTTCGCTAAAGACCAGAACAAGTGGCCCTTCTCCAGTCCGTGCAGAAATACATTAATGTTGCCCACAAATAGTTGCTAAAGTACCAAATTGTGTAATCAATACAACTTCTAATTGAAAGAAAACAATGTATAGTTTAACTCTAAGAACAACAGTTCATTGTGAAGATTGCCTTCAAAGAGATCCAATTTACCAAGGGCAAGTCAAGGTCACCATGGTTGATACTATTTCTAACTTTGAGCCAGAGTTCTTTTGCTACAGTCAAGGTCAGACTTTAAAAATTAATTAAATGTTTATATTGATGAGTCTCAAATGAAGCTTTAAATCCCAATAATTAAGCTTAGAGAATAATTAGAATACTCGGGGTCAGAGTTTTTCTCCAAAATTCCAGAAAGATATTTAGGCATTCAGATAATTAACTAGTAAAAGTTTTCACATTGGCAAAATTACATGAAAAATGTTGTCCATAAGAAGATTTAGGCTAATTTGTGCCAATTTATCCCAACTTCTACTGGATTCAAGATAGTATTACTTTAAGTGTGTCTAACTAATTGCAGGCAATGCTCGAAAATATATTTACTAGTTTAAGAAAGAAATCTTTTTTGTTACCCAAATTTTCTTTTCCTCTCTCTCAATTTTAATTCTGAAACGGTTGTGTATTTCATGGGTTTATTATATTCTGTTTCTTTTGTGGGATACCTTACTAAGTACTTTATTATTTTTTTTATTTAAATTAAAGTTAGTTAACACATAGTGTAATGTTGGTTTCAGGAGTAGAACCCAGTGACTCATCACTTACATGTAACACCCAGTGCTCATCCCAACAGATGCCCCCCTTCATGCCCATCGCCCATCTAGCCCATTCTCTGCCCACCTCCCCTCTGGCAACCCTCAGTTTGTTCTCTATGTTTAAGAGTCTTTTAGGATTTACCTCTCTTTCTGTTTTTATCTTATCTTATTTTCCTTTCCCTTCCCCTATGTGCATCTGGTTTGTTTTTTAAATTCCACATGTCAGTGAAATTACATATTTGTCTTTCTCTGACTGACTTATTTCACTTAGCAGAACACACTCTAGTTCCTTCCATGTTGTTGCAAATGGAAACATTTCATTCTTTTTGATCACTGAGTAGTATTCCATTGTATATATAAACCACATGCTCTTTACCCATTCATCAGTTGATGGATATTTGGGCTTTTCTCACAATTTGGCTATCGATAGCACAGCTATAAACATTGGGGTGTATATGCTCCTTCGAATCAGCATTGATGCATCGTTTGGATAAATTCCTAGTAGTGTAATTGTTGGGTTTTAGTTACTTCTATTTTTAATTTTTTGAGGAACCTCCATGCTGTTCTCCAGAGTGGTGGCACCAGTCTGCATTCCCATCAACAGTGCTAAAGGCTTCCCCTTTCTCTGCATCCTCGCCATCATCTGTTGTTTCCTGAGTTGTTAATTTTAGCCATTCTGATGGGTGTGAGGTGGTATCTCAATGTGGTTTTGATTTGTATTTTCCTGATGATGAGTGATGTTGAGAATTTTTTCATGTGTCTATTAGCCATCTGGATATTTGTTTTGAAAAATTGTCTATTCATGTCTTCTTCCCATTTCTTCACTAGATTATTTATCATATTCTCCTATGGCTCAGGATTTGGACTAAAATAAGGTAATTAGAACTATAACCTGAATATTGTTATAGTTTTAATATTGTTATAGTTTTAATATTGTTATAGTTTTAATATTGTTATAGTATTAATCTCAAAATTGTCCCCAAATGTTAAAAACATTAAATATATATTTAAATATATATTAGACTTTTCACTTAAATATTTTTTAATAGTTTGGACTAGTTGAAATAAATGATAATAGTGGATAGTAGATGGGTTAACAGCTAGCTGCTCTCTATCCACCTCAACCATCCAGCGATTATTCAGCACTGATTAGGGTTGGCCAACACGGGAAATTGAAAATATTTCTTTCTTTGTATTGACTTTTATTTGGTCTCCAAGGATCAGTTCTTGCATAATTATAATTTCAGGTATTCTTGTCCTCAGGCAGCTACTTAAGTGAAGGCTGCATTGATTGCTCATAACCATCTCATTAACAAAGTTCATGCTCTCAGCTTCTCTGAGGAGGTACTTACTAAATCTAAAGGTATGTCTGAAAGAATCACACACACAAAATGCCTCTCATTGCTTATCTACTCTCCAAAACATCATTTCCACACATGAAGCATTACAATAATCTGTTGTTAGCGTTTATGACAATTTTGGGGTTATCTAACATGATTCTCAGCAATGCCATTTAGTAAGGAAAACTCCATTTAAAAATGACATGATGTAAGTTGTATAAAATATGTTTGGTTAATAGTTATGTTTACAAAAATATGGATAAAATACTATGACTTAACATAAAAATGATCACAAAGGATTATTCTGCAGTATTTTTTGAACTAATCAAGAAGAAAGAAAATAAAAAAGAAAGATAGTAAGACTTATTTTCATTATTTACTTAGTTAATTGATTGATTGATTAGAATTGTTCTTGAACACTGGAAATTATATCTTTTACTAGAAAGGAGGGAAGGAAGGATGGAAGAAAGGGGGGAAGAGAGAGAGGGAGGAGGCAATGAAGGAGGAAGGAAAGAGAAAGGAGGCAGGGAGAGAGGGAAGGAAGAGGAAGAGAAATAAAGGGAAAAAAGAAAAAGATATGATTTCTTACAGTGATATACATTTAAGTGAAAAAAATACTGTTTTGCACATGCCAGGAAGTTATTTTATTAACGTTATATTTATTTCTGAGAGAGAGAGTGAAAGAGAGAGAGAAAGGCAGTGTGAGCAGGGGAGGGTCAGAGAGGGAGACACAGAATCTGAAACAGGCTCCAGGCTCTGAGCTGTCAGCACAGAGCCCAACTTGGGGCTCGAACCCATGAATCATGAGATCATGACCTGAGCCAAAGTCACATGCTCAACCGACTGAGCCACCCAGGTGCCCCACCAGGAAGTTACTTTTAGAGTTGGTCACTGTTAATCACTGCACTGCATCACTGTAAAGCTGTTTTTCCAAGTCACTGCAGGTACACTGGTGGAAGAGACGCTGGAAATATACTAAGTAACCCATGATAATTGGGAGAAAGTCCATTTATGCTAATGGGTTCCAAGTGGGAACAATAGATATTAATAGTTGTACATCACTCTCTTATTCCCAGGTCTTTCTAATCTCTTTCTTTTATTATTTAAGTGAATCCTCAACTCAAAATCTCCTTGGTGAAGGTTTATTTAAACAGAAGAGATGGCTCATAACCAAACCAAAGACATCTGAGGAAAACTACAGACAAATATGTCTTATGAATATAGATATAAAAATCCTCAACAAAATGCTAGCAAACCAAATACAGCAACATACAAAAACGATTACACACCATGACCAAGTGTAATTTACCCAAGGGATGTGAGGCAGATATAACATGTAAAAACCAATTAATGCAGTATGTTATATCAGTAGACATAAAGATAAAGGAAACACGATCATATCAATCGAAAGGCTATATAATTCATAACCTTTCATGATAATATTCAACAAACTAACGATAGAAGGGATCCTTCTCAATCTGATAGAGTGCCTATGAAAACACCAGATCAATATCAGACTTAATGGTGAAAGACTGATGTTTCCCCCCGATGATCAGGAGCAAGACAAGGATGTTCACACTTGTTACTTCTATTCAGCACTACGTTGGACGTCTCGCAGGACAATTAGGCAAGAAAATCGAAAGGAAGAAAGAAAACTATCTCTATTTTATTTCCGTATACAGGATCTTGTATTATAGAGAATTCTAGGAATTTTACTAAAATTTTTTAAATGTTTATTTATTGAGAGAGAGGGTGCACATGAATGAAGGAGGGGCAAATACAGAAAGAGAGAGGGAGAGGGGGAGAGAGAGAGAGAGAGAGAATATCAAGCAGGTGCCATGCTGTCAGTGCAGAAACCAATGTGGGGCTTGATCCCACCAACCATGAGATCATGACCTAAACTGAAATCAAGAGTTAGATACTTAACTGACTAAGCCATCCAGGTGCCCTGGAATTTACTGAAAACTTAAAACTTTAACAAAAGAGTGCCGCATGGTTGCAAGACGTAAGCTGAAAATTGTATTTCTAATGACTTGCAAAGAATAATCTGAAAAGGAAATTGAGAAAAAATTTCATTTATAGTAGCATTGAACAGAATAAAATCCTTAGAAACTGAATTAACAGATACAAAAATTATACTCTCCAAACTAGAATATATTGTTGAAAAGAAAACAAAGAAGACTTAAATGAAAATATATCTCATGGTCATGGATCAGAATACTTAATATTAAAATGGTAGTACTACCCAAATTGGCCTACAGATTCAAAGCAGTCCTTACCAACATTCCTGCTGGCATTTCTGCAGAAATTGACAAGTTTGATCTTAAATTTCATGTGGAAATGAATCATACAGATCATTCATATGGAATGATCTTGAATAACCAAATAATCTTGAGAAAGAAAACAAACTTGGAGAACTCATACTTTCCAGTTTAGAAACTTATTATAAAGCTATAGCTATGAAGACAATGTGGTAATGGCATAAGAATAGATATAAAGACCAATGGGTAGAATCAAGAGCCTAGAAATAAATGCTGTGGGGAACCTAGATGGCTCCATCAGTTGAAAGTCGGACTTCAACTCAAGTCATGATCTCACCATTCGTGAGTTTGAGTCTCGCATCGGGCTCTGTGCTGACAGCTCAGAGCCTGGAGCTTGCTTCAGATTCTGTGTCTCCCTCTCTCTCTGCCTTCCTCCCACTTTCTCTCTCTCTCTCTCTCTCTCTGTGTGTGTGTGTGTGTGTGTGTGTGTGTGTCAAAAATAAATAAACATTAAGAAAAGAAATAAATGTTCACACATACTGTCAAGTGATTTTCAATAAAGATGCCAAGACAGTTCAAGAAGGAAAGAATAATCTTTTCAACAAATGATGCTGGGAGTACTGGACACCCACATGCAAAAGAATGAAGTTGTACCTCTCTTTCAGCATTATATTCAACAATTACCTCAAAAAGAATCATCCACCTAAATGTAAGAGCAAAAACTGTAAAACTCTCGGAGGAAACAGGTATCAGTTTTCATGACTCTGGGTTAGGCAGTGGAGTTTTTAAATATCACACTTAAGCATAAGTGACCAAAACAAAAATATATGCAAGTCTCTCCATTATCTGAAAGTTCAATTTGCACTGCCTCATTTTCACTAAAGTCCTACATTACTGTTTCTGCTACCAGAAAAAAATCCAAGATGGATTTTGCTTTTACAACATAGTAATTGCTTCTTAGCTATTCATCCTTTGAGCTTACAAAAGATTTGAAAGGAGCGCTCTACTTTCAGATACAAGGGGAAACCTGTATGTTGGCTGGCATCAATATTAAAATATTTGCTTTCCAAGGCACCAACGAGAAAGTCAAAAGACAACCCACAAATGGAAGAAAATATTTGCAAACCATATGTCTGATAAAGGACTTGTTTGATTTCATTCATGAGAAATGTCTACATGAGCAAATCTATAGAGACATAAAGTAGATTAGCAGTTGCTTAACACTAGGGAGGAGGAGTTGGGAAGAAATATAGTTGGTGGCAAAAGCCTGTGGGGTTTCTTTTGGAGGTCATTAAATGCTCTTAAATTGACTGTGATGATGGCTAACTTTGGGGTTATACTAAACAAGTTGATGGGGTATACTAAACAAATTGATGAATTTTATTTGACATCAATTATACTTCAACTAAGCTGCTTTAAAAAACGATAGGATTTTTATTTTTCTTTTTTCACTGATTTCAGGTGTGTACCATCTTCTAGAGGAAAGCTCTTATTTAATATTGTTGTTATTCTTTGTTTAAAGTGTTTTAGCATATGAGACTCACCAGAGTGGACAATAATTATTATTCCAGAAGAAATGAGGATGGGTTGCCATCTTGGCCTTTAAATCAGTGAGCATTGCTACCGGTGGTAACTGTCAAATATTTCCGGTATGTTTTTCGGGTGATAGAAAATGCTTCAGTACAACATCAAAATGATGCTTAAATTTAAGCTCTGAAAATCAGCTACAACAACTATTAACAATTTTGTATCAGTGTGTGTGTGTGTATGTGTGTGTGTGTGCGCGCGTGCATGCACGTGTATCTCCGTGTGTGTTTACTCTATATCAGACACTTTTATAAACACTTTTTCCCCCTTTTCTTCACATCCTCACCATACTCATTATTTCCTGTCTTTTTTGAGAATAGCCATTTTAAGACACATAAGGTGATATTGTGGTCTTGATTTGTGTTTTAAAAAAATTTTAATGTTTATTTATTTTTGAGAGAGAGAGAAAAAAAGAGAGAGACAGAGTGCAAGCAACAAGGGATGGGCAGAGAGAGAGAGAGAAAGAGAGAGAGAGAGAGAGAGAGAGAATCTGAAGCAGGTTCTAGGCTCTGAGCTGTCAGCACAGAGCCTGACACTGGACTCGAACTCAGGAATGGTGAGATCATGACCCAGGCTGAAGTCAGACACTTAACTGACTGATCCACCCAGGGACCCCAATTTATTTGTGTTTCTCTGATGATTAACGATGTAGCACATCTTTTCACATAACTGTTGGCCATCTGCATATCTTCTTTGAAAAATTATCTATTCAGACCTTCTGCTCATTTTTAATTTTTGTTGTTGTTATTTTGTTATTTGCTGTTGCATTGTTTGCATTCTTTATATATTGTGCATATTAGTCCCTTATCGGATATATGATTTGCTAATATTTTCTCCCATTCAGTAGAGATGACTTCTCAACTCAATGGTTTCCTCTGCCATGCAGAAGTTTTCAAGTTTGATATAAGTACTATCATTTCAAGTACTGGTTTCCTAGTACTTGTATTGACTCATAAAATTCTCACACTGCCTCTATGTAGTAGATGTAGATACTATTATTGTTAGCCCCCATTTTATAGGTGAGAAAACTGAGGTACAGGGAGCTTATGTAACTTGTCCAAGATAAAGATCTAATAAGAGGAAGGGCACAGACTCAGTATAGCTTTTGCAATTCTTAAAATATCAAGGCCATGAAATGAGTATTGGATGTGTTAAGGTGGTAACTTTTTATAGATGTGCTAAATCTAATAATAATAATAATAATAATAATAATAAAAATAATAATAATAATAAATGTCAATGCTATATCTCTTTTTGAAGTTGCTGACCTTGCTCTCTCTCCATTCCTTCTGACATCCATGGAATAATCTGTAACCATACAGCCTTCAGATTCAGCAGGAAGAAGACATATCACTTCCTGCCTAGCAACAACGCATTATTCACCACTTGTGCTAACCACCACGGCCTCAAACTTTTGTTCTCCAGTCACTTTTTGTTTAAAACAACTGTCCATAATTTCCTCAAAACTTAATAAAAGCTGAACTTTCCTTTAAAAAAAAAAAAAAGAATAGGCTCTCTCTAATTCCAAGCACTGAGTCTATTATTTTTAATTCAATGTCTCTGACAACACTTGCTGCTCCGGCACCTGCTACCAGGCAGTAATGACAGTCACTGTCAGATCCGTGTTTACTTGGACCATTTCAGGGGCAATGGGCAAGTCTTCACTCCACACTAGCTGAGTTGATTATAGGATGGAACATTTCTGTGCCTATAAATTTCAGCTAAAAAAGCAGCAAGAGTTAGTTTTTTTTTTTAACACATAAATAGTTTTATTTTTTCTTCACTTGCTAGTTTTAACTAGGGAGCAGCTGACTTGGCCCACTAATGTGTGCATGGACATGTCCATCACTATTTGGTCAAACGCCTTGGCGCAGAGACGAAACAGAACAGAGGGTGCGTGTGCACTATGATGCTGTCCAGACCTTGTGCTCCCCACCGTGTTGGACATAAAAATGCTTTGGGAGAAGTGAATGCTTCCTAGGGGAGAATGTAGTGACACGGACCTGACATGGCTAGACTCAGATTCCCACGTGTCTTATTTCTAGCCCTGCTTTGATCCTACCGTCCTTCTCAGAAAATGTCCATCTGAGCCCCAAAGTTAATATGTACACTCTAAATATATACAATTATACTAATTATTCACCAATAAAGCTGAGGGGAAAAAAGAACTCACAACATCTGAAAAGAAATCAAATGTGAAAAGAAGTATTGCTTCATGCGAAAACATACCACGGTCAAGCACACTTACGTATCTTGCTTTTAGGGTCTATTACACCATTCATGAGTGATTTGTACATCTTCAGAAGCACTTGATGGTGTCCTTTAAAAGGAATGTTGAGATGATTTTTCCCAAAATCAAATAGAGGATACCTGGGTAAACTGAAATGTAAGGATAGTTTGGTTAAAAAAAAAAAAAAAGATGTTAATCTTCTTTCTTAGAAGCAGCAGATACTTTGTAAGGAAAATAACAGAAAAGGATTTAACATGATTCAGGAGATAAGGAGCAGTTTCCCCGCACTAAATTACCCCTCACCAACTATTTCTGAGGCTGGAAGAGATGAGAGAGAAGTGGAGAAAAAGGTGAATAAGAACTTGGCGTGTTACACATTCCTGAGTTGGAGGTAGTGACATTAATGGTGGCGGAAGAGTTACTGTGCATTTCCACATCACTCCACTCTTCCAAACTGGAGATCAAATAGCCTCACCCCACTTACTTGCTGTGATAAGAGGTATCGTGAACATACAAGGTGAGAGATGCAGCGCTTGGACCTTGAACAGTGGAAGGTGGGCCCTTCCATCTACTGCTAACAGGCATCAGTAACACAAGGCTGTCTGCACCAGCAGCGTCTCTGGGCTGCCATGGACACCTTAGAAAGTGGGACCATCAGTCCACACATGCGTAGCTCTTAACACAGTTAACATCACTCTCAAAATGTCAACCAACATATAATTCCCCTTTTTGCCACAATTATAAACTAATTCTTCATCCTTGAGTAGTTTTCAAATACAAAATGCAATCACAGTTTTAAAAATACACAATATATGAATTATACTGCCCACCTTGACCATGGAATTTCTTCCTTAGTAACTGAGGACCTCAATAGTCAGCCTGTTTCCCACAGTGCCAAAGACTCCATCTCAGTGATATGCTAATATTTTCCTTTTCCTTGATGATTTCACATATGTAGTATATGTGAACAACTTTTTAAAAAATAACAGCATGGGGATTTGCAAAATTATTGATCAGATATGTGTTGGTTAGTATTTTTACTTTAAGAAAAAATGCAACCGTTTTTCCATTCCAGTGTCCATGTCCGGAGTCTCCGGGACCACCCCCAGGTTCAGTGATTTTCTAATAGAATTCACATGTCACAGTGTGTACTTGCACTCATAACTAGGATTTATTACAGGGAAGGATACAAAGGGCAATCGGCAAAAGGAAAAGTCATGGCAGGAAGAGATCTGGAGGAAACCAGGCACGAAATTCCAAGAGTTCTCTCCCGGAGGGGGAGCCACATGGGACAAGGTTCACCCATCCGGCAATGAGTTGTGACAATCTGTGTAAAGTGTCATCTACCAGGGAAGCTCCTTAGAGACTCCATGACCAGGGTTTTAGGGGGGTGGGGTGGGGGATGCTCATACAGGCCCCCTCTCCCAGCGCACACCAAAATTCTAGGCTCCCGGAAAGAAGGCGTAGGTGTTCAGCATGAACTATTTTGCTCGTACAAACACTATAGGTACAGTGAGAGTGTAGGTACATCATTTGGAAAGAGTTTTATATCAGTACAGGGCACTGGATACCAGCCATGTTCCTGGATACCTTCCAGGGGTGAACTTGCCCCCAGCGCTTTCCCAGGAGGGCACTTCCCAGCCTGCTGATAAGCCTCCTTGCATAGGGCCTGTTAGCATTTGCAGATACAGTCATTTAGATGTTTTGATGTACTTATTTATTTTTAAAAATGTATATTAACTTTTCTTAGACATGTGGAATAAAATGGGTCCTTGATATTATTTAAATATTAACTTACATTCAGATTTTAAAAAGTCTAAAATTAAAAAAAAAAAGGAACCTGTACAACTATACTATGGAAGCCTTTCTAAGAACACAGAACAGTGTATAATTGTAAAATTTGGCTTGTTTTTGGAGGATATCATAAAGAGACTACGGATTTGTTAAATAATTATAGTGCAGATATGTATACTATTCTTTCGTTAAAGCAACATTTTTCCTGGGGAATTGAGAGAGAGAGAGAGAGAGAGAGAGAGAGAGACAGGGAAAGAGATAAAGGGGGCATCTGGCTGGGTCAGTCAGTTAAGCGTCTGACTCTTGGTTTCAGCTCGGTTTCGTGAGTTCAAGCCCCACATAGGGCTCTGCACTGACAGCTGGGAGCCTTCTTGAGATTCTCTCTCTCCCTCTCTCTCTGCTCTTCATCCACTTGTGCTGTCTCTGTCTCTCTCAAAATAAATAAATAAGCTTAAAATATTTTTTAAATAAATAAATAAAAAATACTTTAGATTAGAAAACAGAGAGAAAATGGATTCAGGAAAATATATCCAACAGTTAGAAGGAAAAAAAATCATATTTCTGTTTAGACAGCAATTTAACTTTCATTTTTTACCAGGCTTTTCTTTCTCTATCCCCATTTCAATGCACTACCATTCTCAATTTGAGTGCTTAGAAACTATGAAAAAAAAATCTACTTAGTGGAAAAGTAAAATTTATTCTAATTTTATCTTGGTGGGAAATAGGTCACCAAATATTTTATATCATGCTTGTGAACTACTGATGTTCATCACTGGCTTGGTCACATGTCCATTCTAAACATGGTTGCTCCTCTGTTACCGACTTATTTTAAGAAGTCATCCTCAAACTATAGTTAAGAACACCGCATTACATCTTTGAACGTTGCATAGAAAGTAGATCTTAGCCAAAAGAAGTAATTCTTTCTAGATTCCAAGTGATATTTTAAAACATTATTCAATATAAGTGAAAAGGTAGGACAAAAATGCTCTGTGGCATGAAAACATTTATCACTTAAGATCCCATGTCTTAGTTTAAGGAAATATAGTTGTATTATATTTATTTGTTTCTTTGTTTATCTATTTACATGTCTATTACAAAATGATTTTAATTTATATTTAAGTTAGTCTTAATATTCATCTAGGTATAAACAAAAAGCTTAATGAAATATTGAGGTAACTTACATGGTCTTATTTATTTGCTTGCTTGTTTGTTTGTTTTCGAAAGAGGGAGAGACAATACGAGTGGGGAAGGGGCAGAGAGATGGGGACAGAGGATCCCAAGTAGCCAGCACAGAGCCAATGGAAAGATCAAACTCATGAATTGTGAGATCTTGACCTGAGCCAAAATCTAGAGTCGGACACTTAACCACCAGAGCCATCCAGGCACCCTAGGGCCCAGGACCGTTTAGTCTAAATTCATGGGGACCCAGGAGGGTGAGCAGGCACAAGGGCTACTTCAGCTCCACTGGATATTTATCTGTGCTTATATATTCCATGTATCTTAGCATCTGTGTGGGTGAAATTCAGCCCCAATTAACTGAAGGATATCACTAAAATGAGATAGATTTGCACTTTGAAAACTATGAAGCTCAGTGTCCTTTTACTACCTCGGGTTTCAAAACGATCATTTTTGTATTTACTATGATATGACTCCTGTCAATACATCTGCGCGTGTTTTATACAGCTCTAGGGTCATTTCTGTTCCAAGCTGTGTCAGCTATTTGCACGTGTTTAGGAAACAGAGATGGCTGTCTATAATTTTAACTCCCTGAAAAAAAGTGAATGTCAATACATTTCTATCAATATATCTCACTTCGTTTGACGCTCTCAATGTGCCAAGTTTAGTAATGAACCAACTAAAGTCATGGTGGAGAGGTTGGCATACATTACAATGAAAAGGATCTAATTTGATCTTCACTTAACAGTCAGTGCATACATTTTCCCGAGCTCTTTCCATAGACTTCCCTAATTCTGCAGCATCTGGGAAGTCCTAAAGCCATTTCATATAAGCACCACAAAGCTGTAACAGCATGGAGTGGTGAAATGGTAAGCAAAGATTGTTTGTATCTCTAATAACTCCCCAGAGCCAGGGCTGTGTGGCCACTGGTCAACAGAGAGCCCCACCAAGGGTTTGTCTTTAAGCTGAGAATGGATGCCACCCCCACTCCCCACTTTGTGGTTTTGTTTTCTTTGTTTCTCATACCGTATAATTAGCCCTCTGCACCACATTATTTTATTTTTTTAAAAATTTTTTAATGTTTTATTTATTTCTAGGAGAGAGAGAGAGAGAGACAGCATGAGCAAGGGAGGGTTAGAGAGAGAGGGAGTCACAGATTGAAACAGGCTCCAGGCTCTGAGCCGGCAGTCAGCACAGAGCCCGACGCGGGGCTCGAACCCACGAACCATGAGATCACGACCTAAGCGAAAGTCGGACACCCAACCGACTAAGCCACCCAGGCGCCCCTGCACCATATTATTTTAAAATAACACAATGGAGCCCATCTCCTGATAGTCAACATAAAACCTTGAAGCTTAAGGGATATCTGGAGCTTCCGAGCACAACACAGTTTTGTTTTAAATATTTATTGAATATATAAAGTATGCAACACAGTGCAGAGATGTGTATTCAGAATTACTGCATGACTGTGACCTTCTCACTTTATTAATTAATAAACTCCCTGTCTGGAATTCAAGGCAACTACCTCTTAGGCTAAACTTTACTGCAAAGTAAATAATATTAGAACAAAGTGTCCCCATCAGCCAAAGTACAGAATGAAGGAATTGAGGAGCTTTATTTTATATTTTACGATGGCAGAAATTCCTGTGTCAACGTAAACCAATGCTGCATTATTATCTGTTATAATTCTTCATGCAAGGCAAAGTCTACCATTATTCATTTCCCTCTGGACTAAGGGTAATGAGTTCAAACAAAAAAGTCTGTCCCTGTTCTTGAAGCCGTCTATCCCGGTGCAATCACATAATTACACTTAATATCCTAGTAAGTGTTAATGTGAACAAAATGGCACTACATGGGGAGTGAGAACAAAAGGGAAATTGGAGTCTCTCTCACTCACTGTTGTTTGGTCGGCCGACAAGGCTGAGGTGGCTTTCCTGGATTCCAGACTTGATTCCTCCTCAGTGGCCTGGGACCCTCCCTAGGCACCCTGGGAACCTGTCTGTGGCTACAGGCAGAGGCTTGAGAAATGGCTGCATGTAAGCAGCAGACAAGCAGATGAGATGGAACCAACGAAGGTATAACCACAGGGGTGGAGGAGGAGCAGAAGAGGCGGAGTCTACAAATCAGGTAAGAAAACAAGTCCCCAAATACACAGTCAACGGAGTCTTAATTTTATGAACGTTGACAGGAACCAAGCAGCTGTCTGGAGAGGACTCGGTCCTTTATAGAGCTCAAGTCACCAACATTCTAAAGGAGTTACCATCTACTATTTAGCCTCCTGCCCTGAGACCTTCAAATAAGTCACAAAAATATCTGCACAGAGACTGTCCAGCTGATGCACCTAATCTCAGCTGGGTTTCCATCAGTGGAGGGACATGGACACAGCAAGAACATGGCCCCAGAGTGTCTAGGGGAGCGATTTGACTCAGCTCAGCCTTAGGCAGCTGGGAAACACCACATGGGAAGCAAGATGTCTTGTGTACTGCACTTCACCGGAGTCCATTTCACTTTGACTGTTAGGTGACAACAAATAAAAACAAGCCAGCTTTTCAAATGGCCATTGGAGCATCTTCTCCAATTTATGTGTGTTCAAGTAAAACCAAAATGTAAGGAAGGAAATTTATCTTCAAACCTGGATTCTTTTTCTAGAGTCGAAACCCAAGATTTCTAACAGATTCTTGTAAAAAGTGACATTTCTTTCAAGATACATGAGACATGCTGCAATCGTTCAAATGAAAAGATCTAGGAGTTAGTAGAGATGTAAAACGTGTAATTTATGGAGGTGATGACGTTAATTTATGGAGGTGAGGAAGAATTGTCAGGCTAGTCTAAACAAAATTAAATGCTGTCTGGGAATCCAGCTTTCAGAAGAACTTTTTACGTGTCTCTCCTGTGTCACTGGCTGTGGTTTGGAGCAAAGATCTAAGCGTAGGACCCTGCGTAACCGCCATTTTGTCCTGCCAGAAGGTGCTTTTCTCGCTGTCGATGGCTCTTCCCATTGAATGTAACAATCTTGTTAGTGAGAAATAGGAACAGCAGAAGAATTCTGTGTATGAATGAACATCTTTAAGGAGAATACAAACCTCTGATTTGAATTTGCAACAACTTGATTATGTACACTACATAATTTCAATTTGTAAATAGCTGTGAATTAAAAACAAAAACAAAAACAACACAAGCCTATGGCAGGATCCACTTCAGCCCCAGACATGAGCAGACAGCCCGGGATCTCATGGCTGCTGAGGCCTGAGCTGATCCCCTCACTTCAGTGCCCAGGAGGAGGTTGGGTCTTGGCATGAGATTGTTCCAAACAAACTCAGCATTCATGTCCCTAGATGGTTGTACTGTTTGAAAAGCAACCGATGTGGAAGATCATTTCATTGAGGAATCTGTAATTTAGGTCAGTTTTTCTGTTTGATCAGATTTAGATTTTGTTCAAGTATATTTTGTAGAATAAAAATCTTCAGGTATGTACTATCATCCTTGTAGGCATGTCTTAATAGTGATTGAAAAAGCTGACTCCTCTAGAATTAACATGCACACTCAGTTTCATTAGAAGCCATCAGAAGCTTCTAAGGGGCAAGTGGGTGGCTCAGTTGGTTAAGTGTCCAACCCTTGATTACAGTATAGGTAATGATCTCATGGTTCGTGGGATCGAGCCTTGCATTGGGCTCAGTGCTGACAGTGTAGAGCCTGATTGGGATTCTCTATCTCTGTCTCCCATTCTCTCTGCCCCTCCCCACTCTCAATCTCAAAATAAATGAATAAACACTTAAAAAAAGAAACTTCTAAAACCCTTATAAACACAATGGAAGCAAATATGGCCTTCAAATGGCCAGTGTCATGGAGTTAGTGGTTACTTCACTAGCTGCGGCCCCCATTAGAATGTAAACTCCCAGAAAGCAGGATGCCACCAGTAAGTTTACCATGTTATTTATCAGTGCTCATCTGAAGCACAAACTAGTAAAAGTTTAACAAATTTTAGTGAGTGGATGAAAAAATTAAGCTAATGACTGATTACAAAATGAGATGTGCTAATTATACTGAATCTGAAGAGTGAGGAAATTATTTGCTGAACGGAGAATTTTTTTAATTGGGGAGGGAGTGTGTATAATTCCAGGTCAAGGGAATCTAATATACGGGGAGCGAATGTCGGGAGACACTAGACAAACATGGCGAACTGATGGAGGTCTCTGAAGCTGGCCTCTGAGCTGATGTAGAATTAACAAAGATCTAGAACATTCTCGCCTTACTCCCTGCACTGCTGCATGACAGCACTTCAGAAACTCAACAGTCTATTTGTGATGCCTAATGAGTGCTTTCCCCTAGATTTTTCGTAATATGCTCTGTCCCTTGTCCCAAGGTCATGGTTCCATGAACGCTTCCACATACCATTCTACAACAGAAATATTTTGCTGTATTATCTTTCAACCAATAGGAAATGACTATGACAAACACAGGATTGTGCCTCACTTAAAAATGTCATCTAACATGGGATGCCTAGGTGGCTCAGTCATCTGAGCACCGGACTCTTGATTTAGGCTCAGCGCATGATTCCAGCTTCGTGGGATCGAGCCCCTCATTGGGCTCTGCACTGAGCATGGAGCCTGTTTATGATTCATTCTCTCTTTCCCTCTATCCCCACTCTCAAATTTTAAAAAATTTAATTTCAAAATGTCATCTAACAAAATGTTCAATTGTCATAAAGCACCCGAATTAAAAAGCTTTTGTCAAGACACGACTTATGCTAGAAAAAGTGAAGAGGTTGTAGTGAGGTACTATGTACTATCTTTCCAATTACAGTGAACAAAGTATGAGAAAGAGAGAAATTAGAACTTCCCACAAGAAACACAGAGGGTGACAAAGATAAGGGAATGTGGTAGATTTGGCTACATGAAGGAAAAAAGAGGAAAGCCTGACATTGAAATGCAGGTTTTGAAAGCAAATCATGGAATCAGAAGATGGTAGGAAACTTCTCAGTGAGGACAAAGCTCCTATCTGTGGCCAGATAGATGACATGGACAAACACATGTCTGCCTTGCACCACGTGACAGCCATGTGGGAAAAGTGGTTGTTGTCCTGAAGGAGGGCAATGAGGTCACAGGCTGGACCACCTCGTGCATCAGGATGAACTTCTGAGCATCCTGCAAGTTTCTTTCCATCAGGTTCATGTACAGGCCCTGGTCCACTGTGCTACACTGGAAGGGAAAACAGGCCATTATGGATACTAGCTACATGGACACGTATATCTGATCTTGGCCACACCAGCAAGAGGGGGACTTGGAAGGTTAAGAACTTCCATGTGCAAACATGTGAGCTTCTCTGCTCTCCCCAAGGTCCCCATCCCCAGTGTCCCTCCCATTCTAGATTTGAACTCACCACATCCAGGGAGTCTCTCAATTTACAGAAAGATATGATCCAAAGTGAAAAAATATAATGTAGAAGTTATTGCTGACTTTAATTTGAACAGCATAGGCGTAAAAACTCCTCAGCATATTTTAAGTCACTTGGGAGCTGTCTGTCTAAATGCATATTATTATATCTGTCTGATAAATCAGGCACCCAAATTGAAAATACAGCAATCAAGAACATCATTTAGATTTATTACTTTCCCTATTGAAGCAACGGGCCTATAAGGCCAGGAAGAGAGAGTTATGTTAGTTTCATCTGGAGACAGTATAATGTTGTTACAGCATCACTCCTATGTGCTATAAAAATCCATGCTTCTTTTATTGTCTTATATTGTTATTCCAAGTTATAAGAAATAATAAACTTACTAGAAATCTGAGAAACATGCCAAATTTTGCATAGTGGGAAGAAAAAGGGTAAGGGAGAGAAGGAAAGGGGAAAGGAGAAGAAAAAAGGAATAAAGGAAGAGAGAGAGATTTTCAAGGACAGGAAAAACATGAGTAGGGAAGGGGTGTCTAAAAGGGAAAGAAAGATCTGGAAATTGCTTAGAATTTAATTTAATTCAGTACTATGTTGACAAGAGGCTGGGATTGTATCCTATGTGATGATTTCTAGCAAGGACAAACTAAAAAAATACAGGAAACAAGGTGAAGATTTTCTGAAGCAGAGGACTGAGTCAGGAGACCATGAGACTTTTAAAATTTACTTATAAACTCTAAATCCTGTAAAATAGTAACTGAAATAATGATCAGAATTTCATGTGGGTTGACTTGATAGAAATAAATTTCCTTGTCTAGAACAGCATGAAACTATCATTTATAACATGCCATTCTGATCTTTGCTTTGAAGAATTGATTAGAGGTGCAAAAAGTTTCTACTTTTCAATGCTTTTGAACAGTAGAAATACATGGAAAGCATTTGATACCAGGTTCTGCATGCTACAAGATGAGAGGAAAAACAGAAGGATTCTAGAATGTTGGAGCTAAAGGAATTTTATACACCAGGTCCAATACCTGATTCAATGCCAAAACCTTCCCTTTTTTAGAAGGTTTATTATTTATTTATTTATTTATTTATTTATTTATTTATTTATTTGTGAGTGAGTGAGAGACAGAGTATGAGCAGGGGAAGGGGGAGATTCTGAAAACACAGAATCTGAAGCATCCTCCAGGCTCTGAGCTGTCAGCAACAGAGCCCGACGTAGGGCTCGAATCCACGAACCGTGAGATCAGGACCTAAGCCGAAGTCGGACACTTAACCAACTGAGCCACCCAGGTGCCCCAATGCCAAAACTTCCTATGGCACCCACCAGTCAGATGAAGAGGCTTCACAACGTCAGGTGAAGGACACTGCCCCGGTCCTCATTCTGGCTGGTTCTCAAGCTGCAGGTAATAACTAATCTGTCTCTTACCAGCAATCGAGGTGATAATGTGGCTGTGATTTTTTAATTACAATTTTATTTTGAGATCTTTGTAGCATATGCATGCCTACGAAATAATACGGATTCCACGTACCCTTTACCCAGTGGTAACATCTCACCCAACTGTAGTACAATAATAGCACAGTCAGAATATGGACATTGATACAGTGCAGATACAGAATGATTTCCTTAGCAAATGGGCCCCCATTGACTTTTATAGCCACACCTCCCTCTCTCCTTCTCCCTCCCCCACCTCCCAGTTCTTGGCAACACCAATCTATTCTCATTTCTATAATTTAGTCATCTCAAGACTTAAATAGAATCACGTATTTAGGGGGCATCTGAGTGGCTTAGTCGGTTAAGCGTCCGACTTTCGCTTCGGTCATGATCTCGCGGTTCGTGGGTTCGGGCCCCGCGTCGGGCTCTGTGCTGACTGCCAGCTCAGAGCCTGGAGCCTGTTTCAGATTCTGTGTCTCCCTGTCTCTCTGATCTTCCCCTGCTCACGCTGTCTGTCTCTCTCTCTCTCAGAAATAAACATTAAAAAAATTAAAAAAAAAGAATCACGTATTTAGTCATTTCAAGACATCATATAGAAGGAATCATGTATCATATAACCTTTTGGGATGGACTTTTTCCACTCAGAATAACTTCCTGCAGATCCATGTTGTTCAGCATATCAGTAGTCTGTGCCTTTGTCCTGCATAGTAGTACTCATGGGATAAACACTCAACACGCAATTGCTGTGTTGTAGGACAGTTTATATGATTCTGCCAAGCTGTTTTCAGGGAGGTTGCACCATCTTCCCTTCCTACCTGTAATGCATGGACCATCCATGTTCTTCACATCCCTCTGAACATTAAATGCATTACTCTTTCTCATTACGGCCATTCCAATAGGCGTGCAGTATTAACTCGTTGTGGTTTCAATTTGGATTTCACTAAAAGAGAAATGTGTTGGACCATCTTTCATGTGCCTATTTGCCACTGAAATATTCTCTATGGCAAAATACCTCTTCGCATCTTTTGGACATTTGCAGATTTGACTGTATTTTACTGTTGTGTTCTTTCTCTTTAACTGTTGGATATTGACATTTCCTTATATATTCTAGATATAAGTCCTCCTTTGGACACGTGGTTCATAACTATGTTCTCACAGGAGGTTGCTCATGTTTCCCCCCCCTCATTCTCTTAACAGGGTCTTTTGAGAGTAAATGTAATTTTGATGATGTACAAATTTATTGATTTTTCTTTTTATGAATTATGTTTTTAACGTCAAGTCTAAGAGCTTTTTGCTGAGCCCTAGGTCATGAAATTTTTCTATTGTTTTTTAAACTACAGGTTCTATAGCTTAAGCTGTGAAGTTAAGATTGAGGGTTGGTTTGTTTGCTTGTTATGTTTTTGTCTTTGTTTTTGGCTATGGATGTGGGAGCCCAACAGTGACCACAAGAAAGCGTGGTTCAGGACGCGGGGATGTGCCTGCACACAGGGCTCCCTGCCTGGGCAAAGCATGCCTGCAAACAGGATGCTCTGCCAGGAGGCCTGCACACAATATCCAAGTTTAATGGTCAGCTCGCAAACGAGGGAACATGCCCTCCTTAGAAGTAAAGAGAAGGCTGGAGTTGTGAGCAGGCCTCTTAGTAAACATGTTGTGGTCGCTTCCTCCCTTTGCTCCCCCCTGTCCTTGAAATGTGTTTGACTACTTGCCCTTAATTGGTAAAGGAATGCATCTTGTAGGTTTCAGTTTGTATCCAATTACCTGGGATAAAAACCGTAAGAGGAGCTTGCGTAGAATTGTTCCTCCGGCCAGAGTTGTGTCTGTGTCTGTCTTTTGTGTGTGTCTTGTCTTTTGTGTCATTTCGTCTGAAACAATGGATGTCCAATTACCTCAGCCACGTGTGTTGAAAAATGTATCTTTTATTGGGGCTCCTGGGTGACGAAGTTGGTTGAGTGTCCAACTTGGTCATGATCTTGTAGTTCATGGTTCAGGCCCCACGTTGAGCTTGCTGCTGTCCGTGCAGAGCCAACTTTGGATCCTCTGTCCCCCTCTCACTCTGCCCCTCTCTCACTTGCACTCTGCCAAAAATAACTAAACATTAAAAAGATGTATATTTTGTCTATTGAATTACTGTTATACCTTTGTCAAAATTCAGTTAGGCAAATCAGAGCTTTCCACCTGGACAAGACGGGACAGGCCATCTCTCCCTGCTTCTTACTAAACACAGCTGTAAATCCCAGGAATAATTCAAGAAGCATCTGAAGGAGCATGCTGAAAGGAGCACTCTGTAAGGTGGCAGGAGGAAGAACTGACTCGGGCCACCAGGAGGACTTACAACCCTGCATCCAACAGAGAAGGAAACTCAGGGTAGACACTTGCTGACCTCTGACCTAGCAAAGGAGGTCACTCCTCCCCAAGTTGAATAGGAGTCACCCTAACAGCATCAGGTGGGCCGAGCACCTCTACAATTGGGATGCTAAGGACTCTTGCCAACAGGAAGCAAGCAGGGGAAGCCCTCTTTTCCTGAAAGTGGGATTTCCCTCCTCTGTTGAGAAATACTGAGGTGGGTAGGCACAATCAGGGAGAAGGTCTCGGCATAGTACGCAGCCTGGCCCAGGAAGACCTTCTGACTCTACTGAATTGAGACTCCACTCCTCCACCCAGAGACACTGGGACAGTCAAAGTGCACCAGTAACGGGGTCCCACGACCATAGGTACCCATCTTTGGAAACTTCCTCCAACCCCCAGAGATGGGGGGGATCTTTCCGTAGTCAGTGCCCACCCGGGGAAATCTCTTGGTCCTAAAGCCTTGAGATTCCTCTCCCCACAAGTCAGACACCTTATATCTGATTTCCTAGATCTGGTCTAGGAAAACACTTTTTGCTTTATTGGACAGCATCAGCAGGGGCTTGGGGGTAAGCATGGGGGACTCAAACAGATCGAAGTGGCACCATTAATGCAATAAAAAGCAAACTCTCAGGATGCCTAGGCAGCTTAGTCAGTTAAGCGTCCAACTCTTGGTCTTGGGCTCAGGTCATGATCTCACGAGTTCATGAGTTTGAGTCCTGCATTGGGCTCTGCACTGACAGCATGGAGCCTGTTTGAGATTCTCTCTCTCCCTCCCTCTCTGCCCCTCTCCCACTTGTGTTTGCCCTCTCTTTCAAAATAAATAATTAAACTTTAAAGAAAAGCAAACCCTCATTGGAACCATGGCCTTCAAATCAGTGCAGGACCTGTGTACTACGCCTGAAAAGTAACTATGAACTAAAATAAAAAAATCTAAATAATATTGGACTTTCTTCACATGTAGGCAAAATGTCTGAGATACTGTCAAAATTCACCAATCCTACAAAATCCAGACAAGAAAATCATACCTAGAATTGAATAAAAATATCAATCAGCTGACAATAGCACAGATAAATCACAAGTTGGATTTATCTGGCAAACATTTTAAAGTAGCTGTCATAACACAACTCCCACAATGTGTTCCACCCTCTCTGGGACAAATGAAAAGATAGAAAATCTCATCAATAAAATAAAAGTCATAAAAAAGGACTGAATGGAAATGATAGAACTGAAAAATGAAGCGATGGAAAAAAAATTTTTTAAATCACTGGGCGAGTTCAATGGTAAAATGGAGGTGACAAAGAATGAGCTGGCAGCCAGATCAATAGAATCTATCCAGTCTAAACAACAGAGAGAAAACAGAGTGAAAAACATATGAACAAATAGAAAAAGGAGCAAGGCTCAGGGGCTTGTGGGAAAAGAACAAAAGACCCAACGTGTTTATCCTCGGAACCCCAGAAGGAGAGGAGAAAGAGGGTAAGACCAAAAGAGTATTAAAAAAATGGTAGAAAACGTCCCAAATATGGCAAAAGATATACAATTTCAGCTTCAAGAAGTCGAGACACTCTAAGTAGGAAAAAGCCAAGGAAGCCTACACCAAGACCTATGATAATAACACTTTGGAAAACCAAAGACAGAGGAACACTCTTGAAAGCAGCCAGAAGCTTCTCCCCAAAAAGTGGGGAGAAAGAGCTGACAGAGTTGCACAAAGCCTTGAGCAAACTCAAGGGAAATTTGGGAATTATATACACGTCCAGAAAGTTTTATTGTTAACATTTAGATAAAGTCAGAGATCGCAGAGCACATCTGTAGTTGGGTGAGTTGGGTTTGTTACCTGCTGCAAGGGTGAGCACAAGGAGTGTCTCAGTGAGAAAGGATTGCAGTGCACCTAGCAGAGTATTTGGAGTTTAGCTAGGAAATTCAGGGCTGGATCTAAGGGGGCTGCAGTAGACTGGGTGCTATCCCAGAGCTGGGGTGATTCTACCATTAGATAAAGAAGTAACAGTCACTTGTTTAGCAAGAGGGTGCTATTCTGTGGATGGTCCAGTGACTGAACCAGCCACTTCCGGTTTCTGTAACAGAATACCACAGATGGAAATTCATTTCTCTCAGTTTTGGAGGCTGGAAAGCCCAAGATCATGGTGTCGGGATGGTCAGGATCTGGTAAGACTACCGACCTCTCCT
Organism: Proteles cristata cristata; assembly: GCA_017311185.1. Lineage (NCBI taxonomy): Eukaryota > Metazoa > Chordata > Mammalia > Carnivora > Hyaenidae > Proteles > Proteles cristata. The sequence goes on from JAESUZ010005354.1 coordinate 318,239, forward strand.
TGTGTCCTCACATGGTGCAAAAGATCGTGAGAGGCTCTGGGTTCTCTTTACCAGGGTGCTAATCCCATGCAAGAGGACTCAACTCTCATGACCTACTCACCTCCCAAAGACCCACCTGGTTGTACCATCACACTGCAGGCTAGGCTTTCAGCATCTGAACTTGGGGAGACACAAACTTTCCAGTCCCTAATGGTGACTTTCTTTTTGTCTGTGCTTAGACCAAATTATGAAATGGCTTTGTTTTGCCTCATTTTACAATAGCTTCAGAGTCAACCAGCTTTATCGGAGATTGTTTTTGTTTTGTACGAGAATAACATGGCCTGGCCATGAGTACCAGGTCAGCTTCCAGATGTTATGAGCTGTTCTTTTTTTCTTCCTTTTCTCAAATGTTATTTGCATAACAATTTGATTGGACATGCACTGAATCTATCTATGCCTTTACAAGCATGAGTTGTCCCTTAGATTATTTATTTTTTAATTCTAACCACTAGATTTGATTCGTATTATTTTCTTCTATTTCTAAGGGGTTCCAATTAATAACCAAGTGACTGAATTTTAGAGGGCAATTAGGCTAATTATAGCAAAACAACCTTCAGTATTCAGAATGACTGGGAAGGTACAGATAACAACTATATCTCTTAGAACACATTTTCGGGGATAATTAGGTGTCTGGTAGGGGAATCGAATTGGTCGTATGCTCCAGTAGGTTAAACTGAATTGTACCTATTGACATATAATTAATAGAGTGATTAAAACACACTGGACAGCAAAAAGAGCCGGTAATGTTAGAATAGGAGGGTTACAGGCACTCTCCTAAAGAAAGAAGACAGAACTGGAATTCACCATTGTCAGAAACCAGACCATCTAACCCAAAGCTCCTGCATCTAAAATACCATCCCCCCCCCAAAAGGGAGAGAGAGAGAGAATGATAAGTAAAGAGGACATCAGTTGTGCTACTGATATTCAAGAACAGAGTTTGGATTTTTCTACAGTGGCTTTAGACACCAGGCGCCTAGGTGGTTCAGTAGGTTAAGCATACAACTCTGGATTTTGGCTCAGGTCACCATCTCACGGTTTGTGAGTTCAAACCCCACATCAGGCTCTGCACTGACAACACAGAGCTTGCTTGGAATTCTCTCTCTCTCCCTCTCTCTCTGCCCCTCCCACATTCACTATCTTTATCAAAATAAATGAATAACCTTAAAAAAAATAATACCAAACTGGCAAGTTCTTGGATAATCCCCTAATTGCAGAGGTGTGGGGAACAGGTACTTACAGGGCCTGGCTGAGTTGCTGCAGAATGGCCGGAAGGGGGAGAAAAGTGTCCCGGTGGAACTGAATCTCACTGCTCCAAGGGCTCCCGGAGATGCACAGAAGCAGCCAGGGGCAGGATGTGGCAATGACTCAAGACTGTGCTAAATGAGAGTGTTGTAGGAGAGCTTGCGACCCGGCTGCAGACCTGCCACTTTAGGCAGCGCCCATGCCACCTCTGTGTAATGAGCGCTTTGTGTGTCTGCGACATTTTGGTCGCCCAGCAGACTAAACGACTTCCCGCTCAGATTTCTCTCGGAGGCTTCTCCCGCATTGTAAAAGCCTCTTCCGACGGCTCCAAAACATCCTCATCTTTCTGTCTCCACCAAGTACTTTTCTGATGTTGCAATAGAAACACGTGTTTGATGGAAACGCTCAAATCTTAACCTACTAAATAAACAAGAAGAGAGCATGTTTTAGCAGAGACCGGCCCCTGGAGTCATGGAGCCAGACGACATTTGGGAACACGTGCGATGCCCGGTGGGGTGGCCTTGCAGGACACGGACCGGCCTCAGGGTGTCCCGCTGTTGGGATGGAGATATTCCATTTCTCAAAGCTTCCCGAGGCTCAGCCATCAGCCTCTTTTTCTCTTTCAAAGACCAGAGGACAAGATAATATTTGAGCCCAGCGCGGCACCGTGGAACCTTGAAATAGCAGGCACCCACTCTGACCCACAGCTATAGATACAATGTGGTTGGAGACGGTTGGGAGGGGACTTCAGTCCCACCACAAAGGATGAGGGGATACAGACTGTTGTCCCTCCTTTGCTTAAATATTTAAAGTCTGTTTCTTGCTAAAGCGCAATTTGCCGCAAATCTCATTTGTGTCGCTTCTGAGTTAATCAAAGCAATCATGAAGCAGACATCACCTAATTTACAGCGCATGTAAGTGAGGGAGATCTGACAGGACTTTGTACATAATTTTTATGGCTGCACACGAATAGATGTGCTAAGTAAGCAAGGCCGGAAATAAGCATGAGAAGACGTCAGCCTGCAGAATGACTCCGTGAGCTGTGTGTGCCTGGATACACGTGTGCAGATACAGTTTTGATTATAGCCGCTTCGGGAGTATATTTACTCATGAGTTACATGGTGTCCTGTGAAGAGCATGAGAATTACAGAAAAGGAATTACATAAAATTTAAGAGTTTTGTTTTACAACTTTGTTTCCAAAATAGTCGTGTTAAAATAGAGTCTCTGAGATTGCTCAGAAAAGATCCAAAATGTACAGAAACACTTGGCCTTGAGAAAATGAACAACCACAGGGAGAGAGGAAGAGGGTCCAGCACGACTGTCTGCCTGGCTACAGATGTAGGTTTCTTCTCGACATACTTCTGTGAATATCTTCCAAAAACACTAGTTAGTTTGCCCTATGATGTTTCCTGGTTTTCTTTTCAAAATTACAAGTGAGCATTGTTGTTTGTTTGTAACTTAACCTGAAGGATCAGAAACTACAGTTCTTAGAAATGCAGAAAACATCAAACGTGAATGATTAAGAAAAATAAGCTTAACGATATTAACTTGAATTCAAAGATTCTGCACTTTCTCTGCATCAATAAAGTAAAAAGGTCTAAATTTTTTTTTTTGGAAAAAGTTTAGCTGAAGAAACGTATTGAGCAGCAGCATTATTTGGTTTCTGTCAAATGCCACTTTCAGCTTTCAAACAGAAAATAATCTGTTTCATTTCCTGGGCCTTGATGCTTAGCTCTTGGAGGAAAAAACAAAACAAAACTGGGTATGAGAAACTAAGGGATTGATTCAGACCAAGGCAAAGAGAAGATAGAAATACCAGAGACATTTTCCCAAAATGCAGTGCTGAGTGATGGTTTTACAATGTTTACTAGAAAAAAAAATGCTAAAATGATTTGGAGCAAATTTACTGAAATACCTAGATCTGAGCATTTTCTAAATGGGATGACAATTTAATTTATGCTCCAAACTGGAACACTTCTAGGAGGGCAGGAGAATGTTCTCATGATGCCAGGATGATGAAATGTGTAAAGCAGGACCTACTCTTCTTCTTAGAATTAATCGTCAGACAATCCACATTTCACCATCTTACTAGTATGATAAATAGCATATGATAGGATGGGATACAATACTACAGTTCCAAAAAATACACTGAGGTTTTGTGTAACGAGGTTTATTTTATTTGCGTGGTATTTGTGTGGATTTCATGTTTTATGCGACAGATTTGTGGCTGAACGTGCACGAGTTTGTCCCTTTGCCCTCAGGAGATTTTGCGGCAAGAAGGAAGGGAGCCTATAAACAGCAAGGGTTCATCAAACCTTTTGAACTTGAATATGCAAGTTTCAGCTCCAGTGTTTTTTGTTTTAATTTTTTTTAATGTTTTATTTATTTCTAGGAGAGAGAGAGACAGCGTGAGCAGGGGAGGGTCAGAGAGAGAGGGAGTCACAGACTCTGAAACAGGCTCCAGGCTCTGAGCTGGCAGTCAGCACAGAGCCCAACGCGGGGCCCGAACCCACAAACTGCGAGATCATGGACTAAGCGAAAGTCGGACGCTTAACCGACTAAGCCACCCAGGTGCCCCTCAGCTCCAGTGTTTTGAATAACTTTCTCTGGCAAGTACAGAGCTTTCATCTAAAGTCTGGAAGGGATTTCATGGTTCTTCAACTTTCAGGAACTTGGGGCTTGATGAATGAACAAAAGAGACAGGCTACTGCCCTATTTTTTTTAATGTTTTATTTTTGAGAAAGAGTGGAGGAGGGGAAGAGAGAGAGAAGGAGACATGGAATTTGAAGCAGGCTCCAGGGTCTGAGCTGTCAGCACAGAGCATGACGCAGGGATTGAACTCACAGACTGTGAGATCATGACCCGAAATGAAGTCTGAAGCTTAACTGACTGAGCCATCAGGCATCCCAGACTATTGCCCTATTTTTAAGGCACCAAAGACATCAATCCCTGTGTGTCCTTTATCAGATGTATGTACACAGAAAGAACTTTACTAAGTTGGCCCAGAGTCTTCTGTGTTGGGTTAAACAGTCTTGGTTCATTGATCTTTTGGGTGAGCCTTCAGCAATTAAAGAAAGACTGAGCTTTTCCAATTTCCACATTACCTTTTCCAATGGCAAAATCTATTGTGGGGCAGCCTTGTAACACTAACCTGATGTATTTTAAAAACTCAGACGTGGGGAGAGAGTCTAAGGAAGGTTGTGATGCTGGTGTCTGTTAAAGTATTTTGACCAAACCAAGGGAGACCAGGAGCAAGTGAAGAGGGAAGAACAGTGAAGTGTCTAATCCCCTCCCCCCTCTCCCCAAGCCTCAGCTCTACAAAACAGGGACAAGCCTACCTGCCTGGAGAATTGTGCAGAGGCTACAGATGAGGTGCGAATGGAGTATTCCTATAGCTGGCACATTATCAAAGCAAGGCAGGGAGGCTATTTCATTAAAATAACCTCTGACTCTGTGACATCAAATGATTGACTTGCAACAAAATTTCTGAAATGCATCTGTCCTACCCAATGTAGAAAATCCATCCAATGTCTTCCTGTGAAGCCAAATCAGACCTTAAAGGTTGGAAGGAGAGGTTCACACACCATAATACCTGTTCCAGCATGTGTGACATCCAGGGTGCGCTAGCCTAGCAGGCTTAAACTTCTGGCACCAGAAATCCGGCTTTGGCTTGTGCTTGCAGATTCTGAAGAGACCCCCCCTCTTCACAAAGACACCCCTTTTAAAGCATGTCTCCAATGGTAAAATACATGCCCAGCTTGCTCCTCCCTAGACCTTCCTCATCCCTGTGTTGAATTCTGAGAATTCCCTTCACCAATAAACTTCATTCCCAATTCCCATTTATCTTTGTTTTGTCTGTTCTCCATCTTCTCTTTCCACTTATAAATCTCCAGCGTGAGTAAATGTCACTGGTCCAGGAAGAGCCTATGACAGACAGTACACACCTTTGGGCACTGAGTTGTGTGGGCTCTGCCAAAGGGGCTCTCACTGGCTCCAGGACAGAGCCCCCAAAAGTCACCCCCATCTGGTCATGTCTGGTTGGCTCAGAGGTGTGTCTGCTCCCAGGGAGGGGCTCCCAGGCTCCCCCAGACACCTGTCTTCATGATAATCGGTAACAATTTCTTGAGTTACACCCAGACGAGATTTTCTTCCTTCAACTAAATTATCTTTAATTACTACAAAGTTAATGATCATTATTTTTAAACCATAGAGAGTCCATTTCATGCTTAGCTCACATCTTAAAAACATTTCAAACCAGGACAATTATGTATGCTTAAGCGTCTTCTTTATTACAAATAATAGCTCATAAAATGACTTTGTTAAACTAAGGAGTCTTGTAGATAAGTAATAAGTAAGTGAATTTCATATAAGATCATTTAATATGAGGTCCTGACCCTAAGAAGGAAGAAAACAGTGGAGTTCATTGTGATTACTGCAGACAGAATAATAATCATTTTTCTGCAAACGGAAGACAAATTAGGATCATTTAGCGCAGGCCAACCTGAGGTCTGTGTTGAGACAGTGAAGACTTGTGAGACAGCTTTTCTAAGTTCCTGCTGACTTTTCAATCCATCGACAGGCAGGTAGCTCACTGGGAGCTCAGAAGCTCAACTTTACATTCTAATTTGTAAGGGCCATTCTTGTGGCTGTTTACTTGGAGGCAAATATTACAGCATCTCTATTTTGGGTATTCATTAAGGGTTTACTTGTTTTCAGTAATCCTGCCTTACAGAATCATGTAAAGAGGGTTATTAACTGATTAAAATTGCAAGAGCATTACAATAGTTTAGGCATGTTCCTTAGCACACACATTAGATGTTACGAGCTACTTTGGCAAAAAGAACTGATCTGATCTGGAGACTCAGATTCACCATGGAACACATAAATTTGTGTTCCTGTTTCCCTTAGTGATTCATCTAGATGATTCCACTGCCCAAACAGATGATTAAAAGGAGCAGAGAGGAGCCTGGGTGGCTCAGTCAATTAAGCATTGGACTTCGGCTCAGGTCATGATCTCAAGGTTCTTGAGTGTGAACCCCTTGTAGGACTCTGTGCTGACAGCTCAGAGTCTGGAGCCTTCTTCAGATTCTGTATCTCCCTCTCTCTCTGTACCTCTCCCCTGCTTGTTCACTCGATCTCTCTCTCTCTCTCTCTCTCTCAAAAATAAATAAATAAATAAATAAATAAATAAATAAATAAATAAATAAATAACACAATAAAAGCAGTTGAGAACCAGGGTAGAAAAGATGGAGAAAGCAAGATTTATCCATTTTAACCCCCAATTTTTAAAAAATAGATTGACCTATTGTCTTTTTCTTGGTCATAAGTAATGGAAAGTTTCCACCTTCTTGTTTAACTTTTTTTTAATGTTTTATTTATTTATAGGAGAGAGAGAGACAGCGTGAGCAGGGGAGGGTCAGAGAGAGAGGGAGTCACAGACTGAAACAGGCTTCAGGCTCTGAGCTGGCAGTCAGAACAGAGCCCGACGTGGGGCTCGAACCCACGAACAGTGAGATCACGACCTAAGCGAAAGTCGAACGCTTAACCGACTAAGCCACCCAGGCACCCCCTTCTTGTTTAACATTTTTAATTATTCTCCTAATCACAAGATAATTGGTTTCTCTCTTATACATCCACGAGCTGTTGAAAGAGTCTGGACTATGTTTTAGGCCATGAGTACGATGCTGGGCACTCAGTGAATGAGATGTCATGCTGGACAACCTCAAGGAGCTTGTGTTGTTCATTCATTCATTAAAAAGAAGAAAAGTATTTCTAAGCACTTAGGATACATCAGTGAACAAAACATAGGCATTTGCCGGCTGTGTGGGACTCACACTCTAATCATGGGAGGCAAACAATAAAAAATAATCATAAAGAATAGTACTTTTGTGGTATGTTAGAAAGTGGTAAGAGCTATGGAAATAAATGGAGGAAGATAAGAGGGGTCAGAGCTCTAAGTGGAGGGGTTAGAACATCAGAGAAAGAGGTCATGATAAGACTCATGTAGAACATATCTGAGCGAAGATTTGAAGGAATTGGTCCACCAGAATTTCAAATTTCGGAAAAGCAGAGACAAATGTCTGGTATTTTAGAGAAAGAGTAAGGAGGCCAGTGTGGCCTGCACTGTGTGAATAAGATAGAGTGAGAGGGGACACTGACAGGGTGGGGGGCAGGGGTCCAGAGAACAGGGCTTCAGAGTTTGGGGCCTGTTTCAGGTGTCGACAGAGGGCCGAGCAAGAGTCTCAGGACCGTGGAAGTCAGCACCACAACTCAGGAGCAGATACAAGGTGAGGGAGAGCAGACTGCATCAGGAAAACGGAAAACTCGGCAAGTGAAGGAGGAGCAGGAAGGACCCAGGAAGGAAAAAGGAAGGGACGAAAGTAAAAATTGACACCATTTGAAAGGGAGCCGGAGCCAGGAATAGTGTGTGGCCTTCAGGAGGCTTCAGAGTGCTCCTCAAAGGAAAACACAGGTATGTGTTGGAGGGCTTCTAGGAGCTGAAGCTGAGAAAGCAGGGTGACCCCAGTTAAGAGGAAGAAGACAACAGACGTGAAGACGTTAGGGTCGGCCCTGGCTGGGCCTGACATGCTCACATCCTAGTCCTTGAGGACAGCAGACAGGTCTTCCAAACATGGACGAGAGCAATGGTGCCTGTGTGCTGCGCAGTGTAGCCATATCTGACCTGAGGCCGAGGCCACTGGGAGGCCCTTGTGTTATAGTGAAACACAGCATACGGAACTCAAGTTGATCCAAAGGACCGGCTCCCAAAAGGAATATTTCTGCACCCATGAAATACACTGATGCTGGAGTTTCAGAACGATGTGATTGGATTATAAGGAGGCTAGTAAACCCTCACTCAGGACTTCCTGTAATCTAGCAGAGCCTCCCGCTGAGCAGGTGAAATAATACCCCTGCTGACCTGGTGCATTTGCCCCGAGGAACAAGGGGGCCCGGAGGGTCTGGAGTCACTGAATGTTCCCCAGACTAAAGTGATCTGCTGACGTCTCCCAAAGACCCCTCTCTACACCTGTGGCTGTCACTGTAACTTCTCTGAGACCGTAGCATCAGGGTGCTCTTGTTGCCATTGTTTCAACTCTGTACTTTGAAGGGATACTTTAGAATACCATCCCCACCAGTACATGTTCCTTGAGAAACAAGGGATCTAAGGAGCAAGAAGAGATTGAAGACCAGCCCTCAAGTAGAATGAGGGGGGCCCCCTTCCTCCAAGGCTCTGTGGCAAGAAGAGAGGAGCACAGGGACGTAGGCAATGTTGTCAGCAGACTGTGTGGTAGATCGATTACACCAATGGCCTAAATCTCCCTTAGTCCCTACATCCACACCCTTTGTCTCATCACTCTTCTGTGTCCTCATACTCTGGGTTTGGCTGTGGAATTGGCTCTGGCCAATAGTATGTCAGCAAACAACACGAGTAAAAGCTTGAAAAGGAGCTTATTTTTACTCCCTCTCTAATGCCTCTGTCTTCACCAAAGGGCGTGCCCAAACACTGCATGGAACGGAGTCTTCCCTGTCATCCCAACCAAGGTCATCCTCATTCAGCCCTCCCGTGATGGCAACAGATGCTCTAGCTCACCTCCAGATTCAATGGACCCCACAAACCCATGACAATGACTGTTTGTAAAGGTCGCTGAAGTCTGGGCTTGTCTGATACACAGCATTGTATGATCGTAGGGAATTGATATTTTGAATTGAGAAGAATGATTTGAATGTGTCTGTATTCGAGGTAACATATAAGTTGTTGTCCAAACCAGCATGCTTTGGAGAATGAAAAGGATGATGTTAATAATTATACATAAACATGACTCTTTTCAGGCAAAGTAGGAAGTAGAGTAATGTTGCATTTACCTAAGAATCTTCATTTCTTATTGGGGAAATGAAATTACATGTCATGGATATAAGAATAATAAGGCTAAGACAGAAAACCTAAGAATTTGACACGTGCAACTCATGAAAACTTTAATTCCTGGTCAGAATGTAAGTCATTGGGGGCACCTGGGGGCGTAGTCGGTTAAGCATCTGACTTTGGTTTTCAGCTCAGGTCATGATCTCATGGTTCATGAGTTCAGGCCTCACATCAGGCTCCGTGCTGACAGTATGGAACTTGCTTGGGATTCTCTCTTTCTCTCTCTCTCTCTGCCCCTCTTACTCTCTCTGGCTTTCTCTGTCTCTCTCTCAAAAATAAATGAAAATTAAAAAAGAAAGAAATTAAGTCACTGTGGCTTAAGATGTGGTTTGTGCCATTATTCCAGAAGTGAGAAGGGAGGGGCTTGCAGGCATGGACCTGGATGGATGGTAGAATGCCAGGTGTGTCGCTGGTAGAGGCAAACTGACTAAATGTTAGTAATTGAAAAACTAAGAACTAAGAGCTACCTCATTGTTTGGAAAATTGCCCCACAGAAAACTTAATCACAAGCAGTGGGTATAAAAACAAGGTTTTGTTTTTGTTTTATTTTCTTTCCCTCGTAGTTAACATACTCACCCTAGATCTTCTGGTGCTTGAGACAATTTTCTTTGTACCGACTGAGAGAGCGGGATGAATTCGGTGTAGGAATATGCCATGGCTACCCTGACAGAGTACCACAGACTGGGCGTCTGCTGTAACAGAAAGTTGTTTGATAACAGTTTTGGAGGTTAGAAGTCTGAGACCAAAGTGTCAGCATAGCTGCTTTCTTCTGACACCTCCCTCTCACTTCAACATGGCCATTTTCCCCCGTGTCTTCACTCAGTCTCCCTCTGTGTGTGTTCGTGTGTCCTAATTTCCTCTTCTTATTAGGACACCATTTTAGCTTAGGGCCCACTCTAATGGCTTCATTTATACCTTAATTATCTCCTTAAATGCCCTGTCTCCAAATACAGGCACATCCTGAGGTACTTGGTAATGGGACTTCCACATATAAATCTAGGGGAACAAAGTCAGCCCTTGACCCTAGAAAATGCCCAGTACAGGGATTCCATTCCTCTCAATTTACGAGCAGCTCTTATGATGATAAGTGATAGCCTCCCAGAGACTCTGAATCCTGCTACAGTCTAGACAAGGGTGAACAGTGTGAAATGGGCCTCGTGGGGGCCTGGGTGCAGGTAACACCAGGCCAGGAGAGATGGGAGGGCTCAGCTCCCACAGCAGGGAGAGCGTGGCAAGATAGAAAGGAGACTTCAAGGGGCGCCTGGGTGGCTCAGTTGGTTAAACGTCCGACTTCGGCTCAGGATCTCACTGCTCATAGGTTCCAGCCCCACATCAGGATCTGTGCTGACAGTTTGTAGTCTGGAGCCTGCTTCGGAGTCTGTCTGTCTGTCTGTCTGTCTCTCTCTGCCCCTCCCCCATTCATGCTCTGTCTCTCTCTCCCCCCAAAAAATAAAAGCATTATAAAATTGGAAAAGAAAAGAAAGAAAAGAAAGGAACCTTTAAGTGTCATGACTCAGCCATTCAACAAATGCTTATCAATGCCTACTTACTACATGTTGGAAATTGCATCGGACATCAGGCAGTTAATAGTATCTTTAATATACTGAGTGTGTAATGTGTGCCAGGCTCTGCATATCTGTACTCTGAGTCTTCATTACCTAAGAAAACAGGAGGACACTGAGCATCAGGAGGAAATCAACTCGCCCAAGTGGCTGAGTTTAAGTGACTGAACTCCAGGCTCTCTTCTTGGCTTCTAAGTTGCATGCCCAAGGGAACTCAATACTGGGCATAAGGCGGTCCCTGTCCCTGACATATAAGAGATGGAGCAACGGCATGAAAGTTGGGATCCCTGAGAAGAAAAGACAGGGACAGGGTGCTTGGAATCCCCGAGAAGGAAAGAGCACACTGAAGAGACTTGGGGAGCTTCCACAGAGGCTGCCATTTGCATTTTAACGGCTATGAAGGATTACGAGGACAGGGGGAGGTTGTGGACAGCTACGGAGTGAAAGAGGCTGCAAAATAATGACACAGCAGAGAGTTCAGACTTTATTCCAAGCACCAGAGGTTGCAGACTGGCACCTGCAGCTGAATTCTGCCTGCAGAAACATTTTATTTCCTCCCCACAGGATTAACCCCAAAATGTTAGAAAAATTATCTTCCAATATTTCAGAAAGAGTTCACAAAAAAAAAAATTCAAGTTCTCAACCCATTTAGAGAAATCCAGATAACCAGGCAAGGCTGATCCTGGACTCCACACAGCAACCTAATTCTGCTTTCCTGACGATATGGTTTGCCAACGTCCACACTGCTCCTTGGCCTCTTCCACTCATTCGGCTTTCCGAACTGGCTCCTGGACATTCCTGAGTTTCTCATTCCTGTGTAGATAAGGAAAGACTTTTGGAAGATTTTAGGATGGAATTATGATCAAATTTGTACTTAAAAAAAAAAAAAAACCAACAAGGTGGTAGTACACAAAGAGAAAGAAGGTACCTACAAGAGAGATCCCATTCATTCACTTGCATTCATTCATTCATTCATCTTATTCACATATTTATTTATTCTCTCATTCTCTAGAGATTTCCTGGATATCCACAGGCACTTTGGATAAAATGTTGAGCAAGATAGTAAAGACTCCTCAGAGAATTTAATTTCCAGCAAGAGAGACAGCCAATTCATCACAAGTAGTGATCGCTGTGATCACAAGTAAGGATTCCCACTAGGAGGAAAATGGAAAGTTGATGGGAGGGAGTAACCCAGGAGGCTCCTTACGCAGGGTGGCGGGAGCCTTCTCCATGGACAGCCTGGAACAGGTACTTGAGGACTGAAGGGCACCTCCCTGGGAAGAATGTCTCAGATGGAGCCAGAGCCTGGGCAACAGGAGAAGATGTGCATCATGGGAGGAAGATGGGTTGCTGCTTGAGTGAGGAATGGGGAGGGAGGCAGAGTGGAGGGAAATGTGGTCCCAGAACAAGCCTCACAGGGCCTCCAAGAGCCATGGAAGTGAGTGGGGATATTTTTCTCCCAGGAAAGCATTAGTGTCTTCAAGCCTGGCACTAACCTGATCTGATTTACCTTTTGTTTTGTTTTGTTTTTAGTAATCGGAACCCTAATTTGGTTGTTTGCCTTTTATAAGTTAAGTCAGGAGCCCTTAATATCACATTAATAGGATTTGCCTTTAACATAAGTAGCTTTTCAATACTTTTTGATGATATTTTTTGTAAAGTGTTTTTTATTGTAGCAAAAAATATAGAACATAACAATCTCCACTTAACTATTTTTAATTATAAAATTCAGCAGTATTAACTTCATTCACAAGGCTGTACAAGCGTCTCCACTATCTATTACCAAAATGGTTTAACTTGTGGAAAGCTCATCCCGGCCACTTGGCAGAGAGTGGGTCAGAGAGAGGCTAGAGGCGTTGATTCAGGCAACAGATCGAGGCGGCCTGAGCAAAGATAGTGGTAGTGAGAATGGAGCGCGTGCGCGCGCGCGCGCGCACACACACACACACACACACACACACACGAGAAGCATGTTAAAGATACACTTGCCACCAGGTGGTTGTAGAAAGATTACGGAGACCATTCTTGAGCAGGAGTGATGCGATTTGGTGCCCCCAGTTCTGGTTCTGACAAATGGGAGCATCTCGGAGCCTCGGTCTTAGAGAACAAAATGGAGAGAGAAGTGCATGGTGTGAACTTGCTGAGCTTGAGGTGCCACTAGCAATTGAATTAATTTAGTTGGAAGTAAACATGTACATCTAGAGCTACATCTGGGAGGTGAAGCCTGGGAGTGGAGCCCAAGCAGGGGCATAAATGAAGAGCCTGAGAAAAGTATTCAAAGTATGGGCAGTAGGCAGGCCAGGCAGGTAGGGGAGGAACGTTCAGGAAACAAACATGCTTGAGGGGCTGGTAAAAGAGATTCCGAACTTGCGGAGCTGTTGGAATGGGGGAATCAAAACAGTTACCTCCGGTGCAGTGAAGTTTTCTGAGAAACTTCAAGGCAAAAAGAGCAGTCAGTGATGTCAAATCCTTCCAAGAAGCCAATTACGATAAGGGGCTGAAGAATCATTGCTTGGGTGTAGCAACTGGACATCACTGGTCTAAGGTTAGGGATTGCTTCAGTTAAGGGATGCAGTCAGAAGTGGATTGAGTGGAATGGACAGCAACAGGGAGGTTCAGAAATGTTAAAAATAGTAAGTTAAGATTAATTGCACTCAAGAAGCTTGGCTGTGAACAGAAGGCAAGTGAAGAGGGGGAGTACTCATTCCCCTCTCCTCAGGTTTTTGTAGAAGAGAGAAAAATAAGTATTCTATCACCAGGTGGGAGCACAAAGGAAACCTAAAGCTCCTAATTGTTTCTCATTCCACCCAGGAACCCTCTTTCTCCAAGGAGCTCCACAGTGAGCAAAAAAAATTTTTTTATTTCTTTTTAATTTTTTTTTTTTTGAGAGAGAGAGAGAGAGGAAGGCACAGAATCGGAAGCAGACTCCAGGCTCTGAGCTGTCAGTACAGAGCCCAACACAGGGCTTGAACTCACAAACTGAGATCATGATGGAAGCGGAAGTGGGATGCTTAATCGACTGAGACACCGAGGTGCCCGCAAACAAAACTTTCTACCTTCATCTGTAAGACTTTTGTGTCTTGGTTGAGATTGGACCAAATTTTGGTCAGAACTGGTTGAAAATTCACGAAGAGAATGAGTATTTATTTACTGGCTTCACAAAAGCAAGAGAGAGGTCAGTTGTTTTCAGCTTGTTTCTCTTTGTGTGTTGTGTTGCTTAAGGATAAAGGGATCTGAGCGTGGTTTAAAATGAATTGATGGGAAGTAGTTATGGCTGAAGAAGAACTGAGCAAAACAACACGATGCTTGAGTAGGAGACAACAGAGAAAAGATCAACCATGGACCAATGGCACTCTTCCTCCGCCCTGGGAAGAGAAAACACCCAGGCCATAGATGAAAGCAGGTATTTCTAGTGGCCAGCAGAATTGGAAGGCCTCAAATGTCTCTAAGGAAATACGAGGCAAAAAGAGGTAGCTGAAAATCAAAAAGGCTGAGGGTGGAGGAGGGGAGTTTAATTTCCATGTCCCCAACTTTCTGAATTTCCCTACACTTCCCCATGTCGGCGGCAAGTCCTTATTTAGCAGAGCCTGGAAGCCAGGCTATCCAAAATGCCTGTCCAGTCTTGCTGGTAGAGCAAAGTGATCCCTTTTTCAGATATCTAACGCCCTCCCATCACAGGGCTTTGGGGTAAATTCAGGTTTAATTATGAGGATCCCTTTCCTTTGACAGTGGCTTTTTTTTTTTACAGATGAGCTTGGGATGCTTCTGGCCAAGATGTACAGCCTGGTCTGCTGGGGTGGGGGGCGCTGGGGAAGGTTTGGTCATGAAAAATAGAGACCCACAGAAGTAAGAGTTCTTCTGGATTCTACAGATGTGATCCCTGAGACTGCATCCACCCCAGAAACTAGTCCAGCGACCACGCTGAGGACAGCAGAGTGGAAAATGTGAAGGACATGGGGTTCTTGCCTCTCGAGCCAGTAAAATAAGTGATATTGTAAACTTCCAGATATGTGAGGATATAATTATGCTCTTACTGTTTAAGCAGTTTTGGGTCCCCTATAGCCCAAAGCATTTTAACTGATATGACAGTAGCTGCAAATTTCATTAAAAAGATTGCTCATTTTCCTTCCCTGAGATCTAATAAAGAAGCAAAGAAGGGACAGAAACAGGTGATAAAAATCCTTGACATGACATTAAATTACACACTTCAAAGCAATATATGTAGTATACAAGAGTTTAAAAGATGAAACTGGTATAGAAAAGTAGCACTTAAATCTATGATTAATTATCATTTAAAATCTAACCCGTTATAAGTTCTAGTGTCTTCTGTGATGTTGGACAATTTGTATTCCTTATACAAAAGAGCCATGTGGTACCCATCTGTATATAACTTCTCAATGTTAAACATGCAACATTTTAATTTCTTTAGATTTCTTTTCTTAGGAAATTTGAAAATACGCTTCTAAGCACTAGAGAACTGGCATCATAGAAAAATAAGACGGGTAACTAGAAATGCCTTACTATTGAGCCATTGGAAATCTTACTGCACAATGTAGAAAGGAGATAAGTCATCGAGGTTTCAGAAAATAGTAGAAGCATGTCCTGAAAAGTCCAGGGTCTGTAACCATGGTGCTCCCTGCCCATCGTGAGGAGAGAGATGGGCTTGCGGAGAGCATCTCAGTCAACTTACCCAACTGCAGAATAGGAGGACAGACCAAAAATTATTCCTCTGTAGAAACTCCTTTAGTGATGCCAATCATGTACCTCTAGCAGAATCTTTCTTTTAATATTTATTTATTTGTTTTTTGGATAGAGACAGAAAGAGAAAGAGTGAGCAGGGGAGAGGCAGAGAGAGAGGGAGACAGAGAATCGCAAGCAGGCTCCATGCTGATAGTGCCCCAACCTGGGGCTTGATCTCATGAACTGTGAGATCATGACCTGAGCCCAAATCGAGAGTCAGACTTATAAAAAAAAATTTTTATGTTTATTAATTTTTGAGAGACAGAGTGCAAGTGGGGGAGGGCAGAGAGCAAGGGAGACACAGACTCCGAAGCAGGCTCCAGGCTCTGAACTGTCAGCACAGAGCCCGACATGGGGCTCAGACTCACGAGCCATGAAATCATGACCTGAGCCAAAGTCAGATGCTTAATTGACTGAGCCCCCCAGCCTACCAGCCTCTTAACTGAACTATTTACAACAAGCTTTCCAGAGATCATGAAATAAATGAAAGACATTGTATACTCTGCCTTTGACAGTTATAACTGCATGTAGTACTGCATGGACAGCGAGCCTGTGTGTGCGTGTGTGTGTGTGTGTGTGTGTGTGTGCATGTATGTGTTTCACGGTCACTGGAGTCCATGCCACTAAAATGCCCAGCATTCACAAAATATGAAGCTAATACTATTCATGGAAATAAGATTATTGTATATTTTTATTAAAAACACCTAAATGGTCATATAGGTTTTTCTTTAATAAGCTGACTTAAATGAAAAGAAATAAAGGCCAGAATAGCGGATTGCTGTATATTCTTTTAAGGTAAATCCCAAATATAGTAAATAGCCCCAAATACTGCATGCTATGCAAAAGTGTATGAGGGTGTTTAGCACCACAGGACTTAAATATTTCAGGCGGACATCCTGCTAGCATGGAGGTTTCTGTTGTGAATTCAGCATCCCGAAAGCAACCAGTCTCTGAGTTTGGAATACTCTTTTTAGAGGACAGGGATATCTGTCACCAATGGATAACATGGCATTGTGGCTAGAATTGAAAACCTTAGGGGCACCTGGGTGGCTCAGTCGGTTAAGCCTCCAACTTCAGCTCAGGTCATGATCTCAAGGTTCGTGGGTTTGAGTCCTGCGTCGGGCTCTGTGCTGACAGCTCAGAGCCTGGAGCCTGTCTTCGGATTCTGTGTCTCCCTCTCTCTCTTAGCCTCCATTGCTCACGCTGTCTCTCTCTCTCAGAAATAAATAAAATATTAAAAAAATTAAAAAAGAAGAAAGAAAAGAAAAGAAAACTTCAGAACCAAACTCTCGAGTTCATGCCTCGATCTACCACTTCAAAGGAAGCAACTTACTTTCCTGTGCTTCCGTGTTTCTTTTATAAAATGGGGCTAACAGAATTATCTATGAGGTAATACACTTAAAGCATTTAAAACTGTGTTCGAAAAATAATAAATGTCCCAAAACAGTTAGCTCTTATCCTGTTATAATTATTTATTTCTAATAACGAAATATTAACTTGAAAATAATGAACAGGAAATAATGGTGCATACATAATAGTTGAGGTTCGTTGAATAATCGGGAACTTCACCGTGTTTATTATCTATATGTTTAAAAATTAGTTAACACTATTAGGTTACTTTTCTAAAGCTGCTGTAACAAAGTTCTGTTAGTTGAGTGGCTTAAACAACCAAAATTGCTTGCCTCCTGTTTCCGGACGTTAGGATGCCAAGATCAAGTTGTTTCTAGCCTTGCTTTCTTCTGAGGGCTGTGAGGAAGCGTCCATTCCACAATTTTCTCCTGGCTTCTGGGGATTTGCTGACCATCTCTGGTATTCCTGGGCTCACAGAGCATCATCCCGACCTCTGCCTTCACCTCAGCATGGGGTCCTCCCTGGATGCATGTCTGTCTCCAAGTCACCCCCCACACACTTTATGAGGGAACAATCTCCAAAACAGATGATATTGTGAGGTGTTCTCTGAGGACACAGTTTAACCTGTGACAACTACGAATTTGTACAATTCCATTTTTGCTGTGACAACCACCCTACCTTATTTCTCCAAAAAGTGTACCCCATATTAAATTATTTGTTATTTATCAGCTGCTTATTCAACTTGAAAATATTTTCTTCTTTTGAACTTGACCGTTTGCTCTATTAATACCTATTACTACCTCACCAACTAAATAAAATAGGGGAAAAGCAATCACTTTAGCCCCAGTTGATTCTTTAGTAAATAGACTGGAATTTCCTAGTAAAAATAGAATTTGAAAAGCACTTAAACATAACCATTCGTGCCAATGTTGTTCTGAAGATTATTTATAATCTGGCCTTGATTATAAATTATCGAACATTTATTCAAGTTGACAAGTTCTTTTTTAAATTAAGCAGCAACTCCTTTGCGCGCAGATATATTTTTAAACTGGATGTTTTAAACCACTGTTTGGTTTATCATTGAATTTGTCAATGATCTCCAAAGAAACAGAGCCAATGGGATGTGTACCTGTAGAGATGTATCTTTACAGACTTCACTCACACAATTGTAGGGGCTGGCAAACATGAACTCTGCTCGGCAGACTAATATTCTGGAGACTGACAGAAGTGTTGATGTTGGAGTCTTAAGTCCAAAGGCAGAATTACCTTTCCCTTTTGGGGGAACCTGGATCTGTTTCTTTTAAAACCTTCAACAGATTGAATGAGGCCCACCACTCATGAATGGTAATGTTTTTGACATTTGACCCCAAACTGGTTACTGTGGCCCAGCCATGTTAATACAAAATCAGCCATCATAATCCTGTATTATTAAGTTCTACTATGACTCACAATAAAGCCATACTCTGTGGTTTCTACAGACAGGAAAGAAAGTGCTGCTTTCACAGCTTAATAAGTGATCACCATCTACATCCCGTTTTATGTCCTTCCCCTCCCAAAGGAAACAATATATAACAGTGTCTAATCAGGAAACAAAGAAAACTTATTATTTAATAAGTTTATGCAGATAATTAGTATAATAGTATTTGACCATTAAATACTAGTCAAATACTACTTGAGGAAAATACAGGTTTGAGGAAAAGAACAACTTTCGCTTTAGCTGTCACAGTGGCTCCTGTCAAGTGCTTCTAATAAATGTGGTCAATGGATAATACGAGGCAATACCTAAGTTCAATTAAATTTTCAATGTCTGTCTCCTATTTTGATGAATGCAGGTTAATATTTATCAGCCTAATTTACGGATCAGCTTAAATTATCTTTTAAAACACATGCACAGTTTCTAGGCTAACTGTTGTTTTCTGAGCCTTGAAGGGAGAAGTCACATCTAGCCTCATCTCCCATAACTACCCTGTGTGCATTGAATCACGTGCTCCAGGCCCGCCTGGAGTCCTATCTGGAATGCGGCCTGACACATCCTCCCACTCCCATCCCCTCTCCTCCTTCCAAAATTCAGATCGTAAATCACCCATTAGCTAGCCGCTGTTTCCCCTGGAGTCCTAAATTCGTCCGTACCATCATAATGCTTTGCACAAACTTTACTATGAGTGTGCACATCACGTTAGACTATAACCAACTGCACACCTCTCTATCTTTCATTGGGTTGTGCTGTTTCAACTCAGCTAACGTTTCGAACTACATTTTCCAGAGCCCTGTTACTTGATTAGCTTTTATGATACGCCTTTTAAAATCAGGCATCAGAAGCAGTTTGGTTTCACCTGGCAAGATCAGCAAACCGGTATTCACTCTCCAGCCCTATGTAATAATCTCGTTCACGGGGATATTGATGGCCTCTACATCCTACAACACATTTAGGCCAGCCCTCTACAGTGGGGATCTCCTGCTGATCTGATCCAGTGAGCAAAATGTAGCCAATGTCCTGGATTCCTTGTCTAACCCTGTACACACCAGAGATGAGAAATGGATCCTCAAATCATAAGGCCCTGTTCCTTTGGTAAAATATCTAGAGCTTCAATGTTCTGTGGGTATGTTGCCATATCTCTTCTAAGGCAAAGGCCTTTTTGGGTTTATAGTGTGCTACTCTGACTTAGAAAGGAACTTCAAGGGCTATCAGTTTTGAATGAAGGCCAGATCAAAATATTGCTCTGCAATGGGTCTAGGCTACCCTACAAATTGACCTGCCACTGGGGCCTTGTGTCTCAGTAGATCCGAAAGTGCTGGAAGTGTTTGGCATAGATGGAAATGCTATTCAGAGTCTCTACGGGGTCACACTGTGGGATTTCAGGATTGTGCAGCCAAGCACTTTTGTCTACCGTAGAGGTTTTCTTCTGATAGCTCTGGCTTGCACGCCCGTAGAGGCCCCGTACTCTGACCCATTAAGTTACCATTCCACCCGCTCTGCGCTTCAAGCACGGAGAGATACCTGAGCCCCCAAGTAACAAAGCCGAGTGTGCTTAGCAGCACTGCATTGTCGGGTTGAAGTTTTATGAAGGAGATTCAGCTCAACAGGACTTGAAGGTAAAGACAGACAAGGGACCAAGATATGATGGCTCCTCCCACTGCCCTGCCCCCTCTCTTTCAGAGGAATATGGCCACGTGGGGATTTCCATGTGACGTGTTGATGAAGGAAGAAAAAATTCGTGTAGTTTATAGATCATTCTGCATAGTATGCTGGCACCACCCGAACGTGGACAGCGACAGCACTCCATCCCCACTCTGGGGGACCCTCTGGCAGCGGCACTTTTCAGGACCATGAAGTAGGTGACAAAGGGAAACTCCTCCAGTGGGCGGATCTTCAAGCAATGCTGCAGGTGTTTATTTCCTCTGGGAGATGGGGAGCGACGATCACAGGGCCATATCCATACTGACTCGCAAGCAGTGGCCAATAGATTGCCTGGGTGATCATGAACTTCAAAGGGCCATAGGTAGAAAATGGGTGACAAAGAGGTCTGGGGAGGAGGTTTGTGGTCAGACTTCTCTGAACAGTCCCAGAAGGGAGACATTTTCATCCTGTTGTAAATGCTAGAAAGAAATGCAGGAGGATAGGATAGAGTATTTTTTTAAAAGTTTAAATCTTGGGGCCCCTGGGTGGCTCAGTCAGTTAAGTGTCAGACTCTGGCTCAAGTCATGATCTCGTGGTTCATGAGTTCGAGCCCGCATTGGGCTCTGCGGAGCCTGGAGTGAGCTTGGGGTTCTGTGTCTCTATCTATCTCTACCCCTCCCCCACGTGTGTTCTGCCTCTCCCTCTCTCTCTAAAATAAATAAAAAACTTTAAAATTTTTTTAAAAAGTTTAAATCTTTTTAGGTTTTGGGAGGTAATCATAGATGCTTTTAAAACCTTAATGTTATATAACAGCTTCTTCTCTCTGGAAACTCACACACTGCACATAATGCGTCTAGAGGTTCATGAACCTTCTATTTAACTGTATCCACAAACTACTTTGACTGAAGGTCAAGAAAATATCTTTTAAATAATATAGATCTGTGAACAGTTAGAAATCAACTAATTACAAGATTTCAAGGGGAAGTTAAAATCCTTTGGGGCCTAGCCCCCAAGTAAGCAGTGTGGTTAACTGGGTACCCAACTACCAGAATCTATTCTGTTTCCCACACAATCTATTTTAGTCTCTCTGTCTTGGTCACTCCCTATAACTAGAGAACCATCAAATGTTGCAAATGATCTTAGAGATGAACTAACATAACTTCTCTTGTCCTATGTTTTATTGATGAAGACTCAAACCTAAAAGACAAGGTGAAGTAGAATCATGATAGAAAATCAGACATAAAAATAAAAATTATAATTAATATTTACACTTTACTTACTTTCTTTGGGCCAGACACTTTTCTAAGCATTTTTTATGTATTTTTAAAAATGTTTTGTTTATTTCTGAGAGAGAGACAGTGAGAGCAGGGGAGGGTCAGAGAGAGAGGGAGACACAGAATCTCAAACAGGATCCAGGCTCTGAGCTGTCAGCACAGAGCCCAACACAGGGCTCGAACCCATGAACCGTGAGATCATGACCTGAGCCGAAGCTGGACGCTTAACTGACTGAGCCACCAAGGCACCCCACATTTTATATGTATTAAATCATTTAATTCTCACACAACTCTGTTACCATCTCCAAAATAACTAAAGCTTGAGAAGGAAATTGATTTGTCACAAATCACGTGGTTGGTGTGTGATCAAAGTTCTTGACATTGGATCTGACATAAATCAAAGTTAAGTGCTTAATTAATAAGTTTTTTTTTCCTTTTCTTTATCTCTCTCAAAAATCAATAAATATTAAAAAATTAAGAAAGTGAATTAAGGAACTTCAATACCATCATGGGCAAAAAAAAAATGATCAGAATGAGGGAGTAGCATATTTTCTAGTTTTCTCAATAAGTGTAGCTGTTGGCAGCAAGTCAGTTACTTTTTTTAGTGGACTGATTAACTCAGAAACCTGACTGGGTGAAAGTTTTTGTTGGCAAGTGGGAGAACTTCCTGCTGTTGCATCCAAAATGGGATTTGAAGGAATCCGTCTTCCACTGAAGTATCTCATGATCACTCACACGATACAGAAACTTGTGACTCTGGGACTCAGTGAGAAAATGACTATAGTGCCCCAAGTAGCTGGATGTCTCCGAGACTTTATCTAGCTTCTCACTGGAAACTTAAGGGATATCAGGGTGTTTGGGTGGGTCAGTTGGCTAAGCCTCTGACTCTTGATTTCAGCTCAGGTCATGATCTCAAGCTTCGTGAGGTTGAGCCCCACACTGGCATCTGTGCTGACAGTGCATCGAGCCTGCTTGGGATTCTCTCCCTCCCTCTCTCTCTGCTCCCACTCATGCTCTCTCTCACAAAATAAATGAATAAATTTTCCAAAAGTGAAGGAAAAAGAAAGGATGTGTTTTATAGCACCTTTCCACATTTTTATAATCTGAGGTAATGTCTAATCAGGAAGTACCAGTATAGTGAACTTTGGGTTATTAATATTGGGCTGCAGGTTAGACAGTATCAACTGAGAGATATCACTCATCTCATTTTTAATATTTATTTATTTATTTATTTATTTATTTATTTATTATTTATTTATTTATGTTTCTGCTCATCTCACTTTTATCAGCCCAGTATATTCTATAAAATGACACAATACCCTTTGTGGTAAATTCTTCCACTTTTTCACTTTGTATTCCCAGTGATGCCCTTGCCGGACTTTAGGAGTTTAATCACACTTTCTCCAATATAAAGACTGTGAGTACCCATCATTTTATTTTCATCCAGTTTTGGTATTCTGACATCAGGCTTACCAACAAGCTACTTTAGGGATCCATGAGCAACAGTCAGGGCTTACCAAGCAGTCACCAAACCAGTATTTGACAGTAATTAGGATTCAAAATGAGATTATAAACACTTAAGATGCTATTCTCTAGAATTCCTTTTTCTTCCATTTCCAAAATTTGTAGCAAAACTTCTGCTGCCCAATGAACATCAGGCAGTTTTTCTGATGAAACAATTTTCTTTAAAGTCTACTGTAAACCATCTATTCAGCCCTGTGTTCATTCTCACTCGTTCAATCCCAGTCCTGCACTTACAAAAACAGTAGCAGCGCAGCTGAATGAGCCCATTTCCGGTTTCTGCCCTGGAACTTTCCATAGTAGCTATGAAAAATTTGAGCCTGAAAGATGCTGGGTGTGGAGAAGAGAACCATGGACAGAGCTGTTTTCCTCAAACATGCTTCATAGGTTAATTTTTCAGCAGCCAGAGATCTGCATGTGGCAAGACCAGATACATTAAAGAGATTCCTCTCAGCGTTATCAAAATCATGCGGTTCTCATTTTCCCTTGAACAGTATCTAAGACACACACACACACACACACACACACACACACACACACACACACACACACACACACAGTATGGTTGAATCCTGGAAAAGATTCCAATTTGAGAACATGCTCACTCAACAAAAATTATCAGTATTTATGAAATAAAGGTCTGTATCTAAGAAATTAGCAGAGTTCCCGTTACATTCTAAGCACCAGGGCAGGACACCATGGACTTCGATCCCTCCAGGCTGGAGCTAGAAAGATACTTGGTACCTAAGCATGATGCTAACTTTGGGGCATTTACAAGGTGCCAGGCACAGGTGTAATGCGGTCCACGTGTTAACAATCTCTCCACCCCACCTGAGAATGTACCGCCACCCGCATTCTCTACAGGCGAACCGAAGCAGGAAGGGGAGAATCGGGCCACTCCATGCAGAGGGTATCAGATGACGTCAGACTGTCTCCACAGCCCGTGCCTTTCCTATTCAACAAATCAAGATCAAACTTAAGAACACACGTGGCCGCAGATCTTCAATGATTCTTCCGATAGAACGGTGAAACTCTGGATAGGTCAAGGCCGGGGCGATGCCCCGAGGCACGCCGGACATTAGGGGTCGCGCCCTCAGAAGAAACCGGCCCCCCTCGGCGAACAGGGAAAAGAGAGGGCAGCGCGTGGGGAAGAGGGTGCAGCCCGTCCCGCCCGAACCCCCCGCTGGGGGCCGCGGAGGAGGCGGCGGAAGGTCCACGGGGAGAGAAGGACCTCCCACCCCACGGCCCGGCACCCAAGGGCACCTGAGCTCGCGCCCCGGGACGAGCAGACGCCCCGCGGGAGGAAGGGCGACCGCCAGCCCCGGGTCCGGAAGGCAGACAGACGCCGTTCCAGCCTCGCGGTGCCCAAGCCCCGCCCACACGCGGAGCGCGCTGTGATTGGCTTCGGGTCCTGGGCCCGGATTCTGATTGGTCTCGGGCTCGGCTCGAGCGGGTGCGCCTGGAGGGTATGCGCAGGCGCGGGGCGGGCGCCGCGGTCCCAAGGCTCCTCCCCAGCGTCTCCGGCCCCGCGTGCCTAGGTGGGGACCGGTGGTCGGTTCCCGGGACGGGCCCAGCTGAGGACCGGGGGTGGGGGGCGAGGGCGCCGGCCTCCGCGCACCCACGCCCCTCCCCCGGCCGCGCTGGGCGCTCGCAGGTCGGTCAGGAGCTCGGCCGCGCAGGGCGGAGATCGGAAGGCGGGCCGCCCGGAGGCGGGGGCCCGGGGCCTCCTGCCGCCCCGGGGAGCGGGTCCCGGCCGCGCGGCGGCGTTGGCACGAGCGGCGCTGTTCCCGCGGGGCGCTGTGGGTCCCTTCCGCGGGCGTCTCTGTTCCGAGCACTTCTCCAGACCGGGGGGGTGGGGGGGCGCGAGGGGCCTCAGGCATGCCCGGAGCGCGGCCCCGGGGGCACGGGGATTCCCGCCCCTGGCTTCTCCACCTGCCGCGCCTGCGGGTGCCGGGGAACCGCCTCTGAGAACGCGGGGCCCTGGCACCTGCTTTGTAAGGTGGTGGTGGGCGTGAGGGGTTCATCCTCCGAGGCGCCTGGGGCTGTGCCTGCGGCCCAGGAAATGATATAAATTATCAGAATGTTTCCACCGTCCAATTTTCACAGTAGTGAGTAATCACTAACTGTATACTGCCCTTTCTGTGTTGTTTTTGAGACTTAAAGTGTCGTTCATTCGTTTAACAAATACGTATCTGCCGTTTGGCAGTTGCTCTTCTGATGCCGAAGAACGAAACGGAATTAGGTGTATAGTGATTTTTGTGTGTGTTGTCCCACAACTTTATTTTACCAATTACTTTCTTCGGGGCTTAGTTTGCTTTTAGTCAGGTGGAATTGTCCAGAGGACCATAAACTTAGTTTGAACTCTTAGTCTCAGTCCAAAAACCTAAACTCTGTTTCGAGTTTCAATTTAAATCCTTTTAATTTTTTAAAGTCCATTTATCTAGGGAGAGGGCGGGCACACAAGCCGGGGAGGGGCAGAGAGGGGAAAGAGAATCCCAAGCCGGCTTCACAGCCTGGGGCTCAGACTCACCAACTGCAAGATCAGGACCTGAGCCCAAGTCCAGAGCTTAACCCACTGAGCCACCTAGGCGCCCCCAACTTCAATCTTTCTTTACAACTTTTTGCGGAGGATTCTTCTAGATGTAGACACTGTGTGATGGTATGAAAATTCTGTGAATGAGTTTTGTCTTGCTCTTGATGAATTTCTGTGGAAGAGCAGAATAATTAGAGCGTATTGAAATGTTTTTCAGTGATGTAGTTTCATTCTTGGAGAGTGTAGGTCAGTACTGTGACTACTTGGTTCAGCAGTAGAATGAAAGACCCATCAGGAAACCTACACATTTTAATTGAATTATTTTTTTTACTTTCTCAAAAAGAGCAACAACAACTGAAAAGCCTGTCTTACCACATTGATCAGGTAGATGCTATTATGCCCACTTTAAAGTGGGGAATCCGAGAGCAGTTCCGTTTAGTAGCTTGTTCAAAGTTAACACTGTCATAAATGGCACATTCTGGGATTCAAGTCCATATAATCTAACTCTATATTCTGACTTTGAATGGCTCTGTTTCTGAATTAGGGACTCATTTCTCTATTAACCGTGTTTAGTGGTAAATATTCCTTCTTTATTTTAAGTACATTCATTTTAAGTACATTCAGAGTTAATGCCGTCACACTAGCCAGACTGATATTGTTTAGCCTATCTCCACAGAGTAGGTGCCGATTTATCCTTCTTCATAATTTTTGTGCTATAGTATGTCTTACTTGTCTGATTTTGTAAATGAAGAGACATTTTCCTGTTTAACAGATGGGAACATTGTATAATCTTTGAAGGGCCAGAAGCATTGCAGGGAAAAAAGTAGAAAAATGTAGTGTATTTTTATTAAAATATTTTTATCAGTATTTTTATGTGGATATTTTTTGTAGATGTAAAGATTTGAGGGACTTAATGTCCTGAAAGTCTGTTTTCGTGTACTAATCTTTTAAAAAACTTTTTAAAAATGTTTTCAGGGCTGTGTAGCTTAGCAATCAAAGTCTCCTGACCTGCCATGACCATTTTTAAACCTCTAAGGAATGGCCATTTGTGTTCTTGTGTTTATGTGTCCGCTCAGGAGGAATTCTCCAGGTTTTGAGCCTCACCTAGCTCAGTACAAAACCTTCACCGGTGTTCATACAAACCCCTTCATCTGATGCCTGGCTTTTAAACAAGGCAATTCATCCACACCTTTATGGGAGTCTTTATAGCTTATATATGTGTACATCTTTCCTTCCTAGAGTCTGATTCGATTCCTCACTGAGGGACCAAACCCCTTGCATTGTTTTGATAAGAATTCAGGCGGAGGATCAGTGGTGCAAGTTGGTGCAGGAATTTGCCTCCTGCTCTTCCTTGTCAATCATGTGACTTAGAATCCATGGTTCATTTTGCAAGTCCTGTAAGTAATTATTAACAAGATACGTGGCCCATGAGGGATCATTGGAGTGGGACCTAAAATTGCTTATCAATGTACAAGGTTATTACGAGAGGAGTTAGTGGGCAGATTTCCTGAAGGAGAGAGAGAGGGACAGTACATTCAGTCTTAAAAGTGCTTGTACGGGTGCTGGCGGTCTCCTCTCTCACCCCTCTCCCTTCCCCTCGGTCAAGCCTCAGCTAAAGTTACTGCCCAGGGGCACATAGGACCTATGGCAGGTTCATGTTCTAGATTGAGCTGTTTGTCTTTAGACTTTGTGTTGTACTGTTTCAGACATTTCAGGCTGCACCAGCTCGCAGAAGCTTGTATGCCACAGAGTGACCTGTCAGCCCCTTAAGGACCACCCGTGGCGCTTCAGAACTTACCCCATCAAAACCCTACAACACGGATGCCAGGGGAAAATGTCTCAGAAAGGACGACCGTGGTCAGCGGGGTCGAATGCTGCCAGCACAGTGGTCTTGGTCACTTGAAGGCACTGGTGACCTTGGGAAGGCTAGTTTGAGTGCACGGGGTTAGAACTCAGAGGGGTTGAGGAACTGAATAACACGAATAGTCTTTCCAGCTATTTCGCTAAGAGGTGCCGGGTTAAAATTAAATCCGTTTAGTCACTGCACACGAAACAGCAGACACTGTCAGGACGCTGGGGGCTACAAGGAGAGGCATGAGATATGCCATATACTCCGGGAGCTTAGCCGCCTATTGGGAAAGTCACAAAAACACTTAGGACAGAGTTTTTTAAGGGACGGTGGGACTAACCTGTAGCACACAGTAGGGACGTTTCATCCCCCCCGTCTGGTGAGTTAAAGGAGTTAAGACATGTAAGACCACACACAAAAGGGCCAGACACACAGTAAGTCCTCAAGGGGTCTACTAATTTACAACATTGACAGAGCATGTGGAATGTATTAAGCATGATCTAACTCATTTAATCTTTACACTGGTGATGGGTATTATTCGCATTTACAGATGAAGAAACCGAGGCACGGAGAGTATTGTGCCAAAGATCTCACAGCTCTTAAATGGCCAAGCCAGTACTGGTATCTGTGCAGCCTGGCTTCGCTCTGTGATAGCTGAGCAATTCCACCTCCCTCTTTCCTGGGAAGAGTGTGTGCAAATGTAATCACTGATGGCTTTTCCTAGCCAGGTATCAAGCTGAAAGCTAAAGTCTGGACGTATTCCAAACTGAGGGGCAAAAGTGAAAAAAGCATTAAAGGTGTTGAGGATGAAGAAGTCTGGAATGTGCCTTGAGGGATGAGAGATGTGAAGAGAGCCAGGGAGGAGCTGACAGTTCACAGGATCCAGGCCCGAAAGTCACTGATGAAAGAAGTGAGGTTTTACCCAGGGGCCAGGAAGTGGGGAGTTTTTGAAAGACTTTAAGTAGGGGAAGGGCCAGACCAGATCTGCATTTTAGAATGTTCTCTGTGATTGCAGGGCTACGGGTGTGTGGGGAGGGGGAGTGGAGATGCCAGATAGGAAACAGACCATTTTCCAAAGAAGGCTCGTAAAGAACTGCAATGGTGACCTCGGTGTCAGAGCAAGGGAGAGAGTTTAGTGAATTAAGGAGGATCTGGTGAAAGATTTGTCATAAACACCCTTGCATCCTCGCGTATTTTTTTTTTTTTCATTCTCTAGAGATGATAACAAGCCAAGGATTTAAATAATGGATAGTTGAAGCTGGAAAACTAGATTCTTGAAAATGCCCACTAATGAAAGCGAAGGGAGTCAGTGTCTTCAGGACATTAGGTCATGGAATCAGGAAGAGAAGAGGCCTTATTGGCAAAAAACTCTGAAACCCCATTTCCTTTCCTTTCCTTTCCTTTCTTTTCCTTTCCTTTCCTTTCCTTTCCTTTCCTTTCCTTTCCTTTCCTTTCCTTTCCTTTCCTTTTTCCTTTCCTTTCCTTTTCCTTTCCTTCCTTCCTTTCCTTCCTTCCTTCCTTCCCTTCCTTCCTTCCTTCCCTTCCCTTCCCTTCCTTTCCTTCCCTTCCTTCTTTTTAAAAATTTTAATGTTTTATTTATTTCTAGGAGAGAGAGACAGAGAGAGACAGCATGAGCAGGGAGGGTCAGAGAGAGAGGGAGTCACAGACTGAAACAGGCTCCAGGCTCTGAGCTGGCAGTCAGCACAGAGCCCGATGTGGGGCCCGAACCCACGAACCACGAGATCGTGACCTAAGTGAAAGTCAGACGCTTAACCGACTAAGCCACCCAGGCGCCCCTTTTTCTTCTTTTTAAAAATGTTTATCCATTTATGTTTGGGGCCGAGATGCAGAGGGAGAGAGGGAGAGAGAGAATCCCAAGCAGACTCTGCACTGACAGAGTGGACACCTGGCTCGAACCCTGAGACCATGACCTGAGCCAAAATTAAGAGTCAGACTCTTAACCGACTGAGCTACCCAGGACCCCAGGAACCCCATTCTTCTGAAGCTAAGACTTGGCCTTTTATGTATTTGCCTGGAAACAAGGGTGGGTAAACACAGAACAATTGAAAAGAAAACCTCCTGATTTGATATGACCTGGTCCCTGCCTGCCACGTCGCCTACCCTGTGCCCCTGACCTTCTCTGAACTGCCCTGTTGCTGGTAGGCCCCTGAGCTGACAGAGAGCTCTCGCTACTGGCCAGCACCTCCCGAGGCTGCCTGTGCATCCTGGAGGACTTTGCAGAGTTCTTGACTGACTCACAGGGAATCCGTATCTATATGTGTAGAGGCTTCCTGATACGACATACAGAACAGCATTGACGCTGCAGATATTTAATGGATGTGAACTTTGGCTGCAAAAATTATTTTAGCAATTTAAAAATAATTTAGAATTCTTATGAGGAATCCCTTTCATGATATATTGAATTTTTGAGGTTACTGCATTTAAATGCACATGTACACCACAGCAAATTATGTATTAATATAACTTTTTCAAAGTTATGTATCAAAGCTATGTTTCTGATAATGTTTTAAAGTGCTTATAAAGTTCATGTATTTTATGAGACTGGAAATATAAAGTGTATTTTGAAATTTCATTATGACTTTTTTTTTAAGTTTTATTTTATATTTTGATAGAGAGAGAGAGACAGCATGAGTAGGGAAGGGGCAGAGAGAGAAGGAGACACAGAATCTGAAGCAGGCTCCAGGCTCTGAGCTGTCAGCACAGAGCCTGACGTGGGGCTTGAAGTCACAGACCCATGAGATCATGACCTGAGCCAAAGTCGGATACTTAACCAACTGAGCCATCCAGGCGCCCCAACAATGTCTTTTTAATACTCACTTTTAACATTGATTTCAGTTGATGAAATGTACATTGTCAAATTTCACACTTTATACTGTTCTAGGACATGTGTGAACTAATACACGTATGCTTGATAATAAATGGATTTTCTCATACTGATTACTTTCAAACAACCTTTATGGTAGATGAGGTGGGTCTGATGCCTGCATTTCAGCAAAGAAACTAATGCGTAACAAAATGGAGACACTTGTCTGAGCATCCGTACAGTGTCGTTTGTGGATGAAGGGGAAAGACATATTTAGGGTTTAGTTCCTAAAGCCTACTCTGTCCTGCTGCCTGTGGGAAGAGACTTACAGGGGAGTTTCTGCTACTCAAATACTTGGGGTTAGGAATGGTGTTCAAGCCTGTTGGTATTCAAAACAGCCTCACTTCATCTCTTCCTGAACTGAAAACAATTATATATAACATCTAATTTACCAATAAGTATTAGAAGTAATAATGTTTATAAGATCTATTTCAAAGAGTAATTTTGTAAACACTATTTTTTTTTATTTTATTTCTTTTGAGAGAGAGAGTGAGGAAGAGGCTGAATGAGAGGGAGAGAGAGAGAATCCCAAGCAGGCTCTGCACTGTCAGCTCAAGCACTGGGGCTTGAACTCATGATGGTGAGTGAGATCATGACCTGAGCCGAAATCAAGAATTGGATGCTTAACCAACTGAGCCACCCATGTGCCGCAACACTAATTTTTTAAATGAACTCTTTTTCCCCCCATCCTTTATCTCTATTTGTTAACTTTATTTCAGGAGTCCTTGAAGTAATGTTCAGAACATTGTACAATTTCTCTCAATGCTAAGTTTTAAATAGGTAATAAGAGAGTAAATAGAGTCTATATAGAAAAGCAGTGGGTGGGATGTGGGTTAGTGTCTGTCAGGAATGTGCTCATCGGCCTTTTGAATTTGATTTTATTCTAATTTTAAATTCTAATCTTGCCCAGCGTAGAGCCCAGTGTGGGGCTTGAACTCATGACCATGAGAGCAAGACCTGAGCTGAGATCAAGATTCTGATGCTTAACTGACTGAGCCACCAAGGCACCCCCTAAATTCTACTCTTGATGGTATTATGCTACTGAAGGATGTAAAGGAAGCACAATGATGTTATATAGTATGCAGGCTGCTTCAGTAACCAAGGGAAGATGTTGCTGCTTGAACCAAGCAGCCAGGGGGGAGGGGGAGGCGAAGGATGGAGGGAGAAAGGAACAGATGATCGAGATAGTTATTCCCATGAGAATATCTTCTTACGAAATTCGGTGTCGCTATTCGCCAGAAACTCTTAGCAGGAAGGGCATAACGTGTCAGAGTCATAAATATCATTTCCAAATATCAATATGGCATCTTTCTTTGCTTTATTAGATTTCCAGTCAGATTTCATAGTATCAGAGAAGCCTCCTGAACACGACTGATGGAGATGTTGGTTGTTCATGGAACATCCATGAGCTCCCCTCAGTCTCTCAGCCCTCTTACCATAGGAAGGACCATGACACCAGCCTGGCCAATTGGATATGGACACTTAAGGGCCACGCATGACCCTCCACTGGTGTTTGCCCCTATAGCAGTTGTGTTGATCAGGGACTGTGGAGATGTCCCATCCCAGATGGTACAGCCTCCATTTATCTGGATCCCTGAACAGTTGGTAGAGGAGAGCCCGCTGCTGACCTGTGGTAGACAGCTAGTGTGAATAAGAAATTGTCATGCTAAGCTACTGGGCTTCAGGGGGTAATTTGTTACCACAACACAGCCAACCTAAGCGGACATAGCCACTCATGCCTGCCTGTCCCTTTACCCTGCTGTGGTTTTCTTTATCATTCTCCTCACCAACTGGCGTGTATCTTACTTCCTCCCTGCATCACCTCTCCCCACCCCCATTCACGCACTAAAACGGAAGCCCCATGCCAAGCCAGAATATATGGTGAATGAATCAAGTGGCTACTTCTAGCTACAATTTAATAGAAACAAGGAAATACTGCATCCAGTTTTATCTGTGTTTGGACAACTCTCATTTGGGGTGATCTTATACTATTGAAAACCTTTTTGGTTTTGTTTTGAGAGCTTTGTATTCCTTAAGATGTTGCACATGAAGTATTATTTAGCAGAAATGTCTTTCTTAGAATCCTTGAGTTTGTGGAAAGTGTGTAGTAACACATACAGAAAGCGGTGCAGGAGAATCGTCTGGCCAGATGTAATCTTCGTTATACTGAACCGAGGACCATAAGAGAGATTCACGCAGAGATGTGAAAAATGGGATTCCTCTTTCTGCTTAGGAGCTGTTCCAGATGGTGGTGACTCCACCTCCTATCTTGTGCCTGTCCCTAACCCCGAAAATTACCTTTATTTCCTTCAAGGACTTGCAGAATAAGAGATTTAAGTATACCTGGATGCATGGGAAGGAACCGAAGACAAAATTCACAGTCATTTTTAAGTTGAAAATGTTCAAGTAAACAGTATTAAGTGATAACTGGGCACTTAGATTTCTGTGGCTCCCTGTGGCTGTCCCAACGGCACCAGATTTGAAGATCCTACTGGTGGCCCTGGTCTAAGGTTCACTAGGAGTGAGAGGGATGGACCTCCCTGACTGAACCCTGAATGTGGTCGGAGCACAGCATCTATGGACCATGAAAGCAGAGGGCAAGTACTTTGATTCTTCCCTTCTGTGTGACAAATTAATTTTTTTAATTTACATTTTAAAACAGTATCAATTGCAAGGTGTAAATTTTTTTTTGGAAAATACAGATTTATTTTTTTTCATGCTTTATTCATTTATTTACTTTAGAGAGAGGGAGAGAGACAGAACCCAAGCTAGGCTTCATGCTCTGAGCTGTCGGCACAGAGCCCAACACGGGGCTCAAACCTGTGAACCGTGAGATTGTGACCTGAGCTGAAGTCAGAGGCTTAATTGACTGAGCCACCCAGGCACGTCTGGAAAACACAAACTTTAGTTCAAACATGACCTATTTTTCTGAATTTGAATACAACCTTTAAACTAAAACTCTCTTTCCTTTTTGTTATTTTCAACAAAATGAATGAATCAAGGACATAATGCTTATTATATCATTATAACCATTACATGGTTGTACTCTTGCTGTGCAGTGAAAGGAGTGCTAAGTGACATGCTCTAGGGAGCAGAGATGCTAGATTTTCGGTTAAGAGGTTTGGGGGAGGAGGAATGACTCCAGTGAGCCTGAGGAGAATGGCGGGTTAGATTACAGGATGTGTTGCATTGGAGAATAATGCAGTGTTTCCGGGACGTAGGGGCTGTGGGTCCATCGCTGTCTGTAGCTGAAGTAAAAGGCACGTGGGAAGAGTCTGTGGGAGTTAACAACCTGCAGGTCCCAGGGGCCAAAGAGCAGTTTCTGTGGATTTGTGGGCACAGAACCCGGCTATCGTGGTTCTCAAAGGGATGCAATGGGAGAATGGGTTCCCCCGTTCCTGACCTACAGCAGGCTCGAGTGCAGGAAGTCAAGTTCAAGATGCTGAAAGTTAATAAACAGAGCTTGATACAAGAATAATGAAATACAGCAAGTAGGAAGGAAGGAAATAATGAGGAAACACTAAACAAGGAGAGTAGAAAAAAGTAGATTAATCAAAAACATGCAAGTCTATGTTCTTTGAAATGATTGATGAAGACGAAGCAAATGAGGAGCAGTAAGCATGATTGAAAAAGCTTGATTGAAAAAGACGTAATTATAGATACAAAAACGTTAAAAAATTTTAAGTTTATTGATTTATTTTGAGAGAGAGAGAAGCAGGGAGGAGCAGACAGAGAGGGAGAGAGAGAGTCCCAAGCAGGCTCCATGCTGTCAGCAGAGAGCCTGATGTGGGGCTCGATCTCTCGCACCATGAGAGCGTGACCTGAACCAATATCAAGAGTCAGATGCTTGGGGCGCCTGGGTGGTTTAGTCGGTTAAGCGTCCGGCTTTCGCTTAGGTCATGATCTCGCGGTTTGTGGTTCGAGCCCCGCGTCAGGCTCTGTGCTGACTGCCAGCTCAGAGCCTGGAGCCTGTTTCAGAGTCTGTGACTCCCTCTCTCTCTGACCCTCCCCTGCAAATGCTCTCTCACTCTCTCTCTCTCTCCTAGAAATAAATAAAACATTAAAAAAAAAAAGAGTCAGATGCTTAAGTGAGCCATCCAGGTGTCTTGATACAAGAACTTTTTTAAATCTAAAGGAACATACATTGTTAGATATGATCATTTGGTCTCATTTCTACATGTTTATGATCCACAGGAAAAATCCTGATTTCTGGATTAGAAACCTTAAGAGCCTTAGCACCTCAGGGAGACAGTGAGTCACAGTGGTAAAAAGCATAGACTCTGGAATGTGTGAATGTACACCTTAAACTGGCTCATTTTACGTCAAAACCATAAAAGCAAACAATACAAAGGTGTTTGAATTACTTCAACTAATATGGTAAGGTCCCCACTCGAATAGGAGCATTAACACAGACGCTTACAAGAGTCCTATTACAAATATATACTGATGTTAAATCAATTCCAGATTTTCATTGGGTGTTTACTTAATGCTAGCAAATTAAGAAAGAAACAAATACTTTCTTTGATGTCCATAGATTTTCATGGCTAGAGGATTTGATGGGGATTCTTAGGATGAGAAATATTTTCAAAGAATTTGTCAGAGCAAGACAACATTAAAGTAGATGAGTTTATGTCTGCCCAGTCTATTCTCAGCATTGTATCAGTATGATCACATGAATCCTTTTGGCAGAGCCAGAAAGGAAATGGCCCAACCCAGATTCTAGAAGGGAGTGCAGCTTCTGATCGTTGTCTGGTCTACCCAGTTCATCAATGCCCCTGATCAAGGGAGTTAAAATACTGTGCCAACTGTTTATGTTGAAAACAAACAAAAACAGCTTCCGATGTCGGGAACCGATCTGAAGTTCACAAGTAGACCTAAGTGCTATTACAAGCTGGTCTGACATCCAAGTCTAGAGTGTTGTGTTCTCCCCTGGGTGTGGACGGTCACAGAGAGCATCAACAAGGTCTCTGTACAACATGAAGCACAGAAGACTGCGCTCACTCACTGAAGGGGTGCCGAGGACTCTGCCATTTATAAATTTTATTATTGTATTGTATTTATTTTATTTTATTTCATCCTCCCTATAGTTAAGGTTTATGGAGATACCCAGTTATAGAATCACCCCATCTTGTGACACCATCCAGTCTGCGGCAAACTCCACTTCCTTAAATGCTCCACCAAATGGCCAAACCAAAGCCTCAATCTTCTAAGTAGTTCTTTCCTACACCCTTTCACTGGGAGCTCCCCAGAGCTCCCTATGATGTGTATTCTGTCTCATTACAAGGAGTAATAAATTGAGTCAGTTTATATACAGGTGTATTTCTAGTGGGTTTTAGCTAAAGGACATTGACGATTTATGTTGTCTACTACATCTTTACAGTAGTTCTGAGAATGGTTATTATTCTCCAGATGAGAAATCTTAAGCTCAGAAAGCTTAAGAAACTTGAACAAGTTCATGTGGATAGTAAATGACAGAGTCAGGCTTCAAAGTTAGGTCTGCTGCGCTATAGTCTCTAAGACATAAAATTTCAAAATCATTACAATACATAATATTTTTCACATGCAAACTATGGAATGCAACATATATGTAAATTATGGTACATAATAAAATAAGCATCCATGAAGTCACTATCCACCTTAAGAACAGGGAGAAATGTTAGGTCTATCACTGATTTGAGGCTCATATCTCATACCCTTCCTTCATCCTCAGAGGAAACCAGTAACATGAGAATTATGTTTATCATTGTCTTCCTTAATTTCTCTCTTTCTTAATTTTGCATTTTTTAAAATGTTTTAATTTTTGAGAGAGAGAGAGATAGAGACAGCATGAGCAGGGGAGGGGCAGAGAGAGAGGAAGATACAGAATTTGAAATAGGCTCCAGGCTCTGAGCGAGCTGTCAGCACAGAGCCTGATGCAGGGCTCGGACCCATGAACCGTGAGATCATGACCTGAGCCGAACTTGGACGCTTAGCCAACTGAGCCACCCAGGTGCCCCTCTCTTTTTGAAATTTGAAGGCATTTAAACTTCACAGAAAAATTGCAGGTACAGTTCAAAGAACTTTCTTCTGAATCATTTGAGAATGTTACCAACCTGTTTCCCCATCTCTGTGTATTTCCTACAAACGAGAATATTCTCCTGCCTTACTGCAATGCAGCCATCAAAATCGTGAACTTAATGTTGATGCATTACTACCATCTAAAACTCAATCTCCATCCAATCTTTATAAATTGTTCCAGTAATGACCTTTGTCCTGAAAGGGATCAGTTCAGAATCTTACACTGCCCTCGACTGTCATGGCTCTTTAGTCTCTCTTGGTCTGAAATATTTCCAGAGTCTTTCCTTGACTTTCTTTTTTTTTTTTTTTTAAATATTTTTATTTATTTCTAGGAGAGAGAGAGAGAGACAGCGTGGGCAGGGGAGGGTCAGAGAGAGGGAGTCACAGACTCTGAAACAGGCTCCAGGCTCTGAGCTGGCAGTCAGCACAGAGCCCGACGCGGGGCTCGAACCCACGAACCGCGAGATCGTGACCTAAGCGAAAGTCGGACGCTTAACCGACTAAGCCACCCAGGCGTCCCTCCTTGACTTTCATGACGACAGTTTTGAAGATGGCCGACCAGTTATTTTGTAGACCCTTCTTCAATTTCAGTTGGACATTTCCTCAAGGGTAAATTCAAATTATGTATCCTTGACAGAAATGTCACAAGGTGATTACTGTGTTCTCACTGCATTCTATCAGGTCACCAGCAATTGCAGCTTGTTCCAGCAATGATGATGTTGACTTTGATCACTTGATTAGGATGGAGATCAAGTAATCAGACTTCTTCAATAACTGTAAAGTTATTTTCCCCCTTTGTAATGAGTACTTTGTGGTGAAGTTCTCTGAAACTATGCATATATCACCATTATTCTTTCTGCCTTTCTTTCCTTTTTGACTTGGGGTGTTCTAAACTCATCTTGTACTGGTTCCCTACACCTGCCTAAGTACTAGCCATTCCTCCAGGGAGCCGCAGTTTCATTTGGCAGAGTATCATAGTCTAAACTAGAATCTGCTATTGGGCTATCACAGGTCCGAGACCAACATCCCTTCTTATAATGTTCAGGCTTTAATATACCAAACCCATCTATGCCCGCTTGGGCCCTGGTGTCTCAAGTCAGCTGATTGTGTGCATGAACATTCTCCTCTCTACGCAACCCTTCATACTTCTCATTAGGCTGACCTCTTCCTTGTGTGGATGTCTCTGCTCACCTAGGGCTTTGAAACACCAAGTCAAGCTACTGTCAAGGACACTCTCCTCATCCTCCTTGGGCTCTGTCATTCAGCAGCAGGCTTGGGTGCTTTCCAAGAAAGGACCCCTCACACAGGCTTCCCTGCAAGTTCATGTTCCTTGACACAAGATTCTTCCACACTGTTGCCTGTTAGAGTTATTTAATTCATTTTTACTGCTATATGTATTCCAAGGTGGTAATTCATCGAATTTAAGTATCTTTTCAATGCTATGATAGGAAAATTTTTCTTTTTTTTTTTTTAAAGAATATCACCTATTTTTGGGTCTTATTAATTCAATACACAATTTTGAATTATCTTGTCAAGTTTCTCAAAAAACACTTTTGGGATTTTGAGTGTTATTATATGAATCAACAAATCAATTTTTGGAGAACTGAATCTTTATCATTTTATAGCTTTCTGTCCTTGAACAGGTTATTACTCTCCACTTATACAAGGCTTTGTTGTCTCCCAATAAAGTTTTATATTTTCTTTGTATAGCTTTTACACATCTTTTGTTAATTTGTTTTTAGATTTAAAATCTCTCCTGTCATTTTTTTTTAATTGTGTCTTTGAAAAGTCACATTTTCTAAACCATAATTACTGGTATATATAAATACAGTTGACTTTTCTGAATTAATCTTATATATCTAGCAAATTTGCTCATTAATTCTAATACTTCATCTATAGATTATTTAAGCTTAAACCATAGAAAAATATTGCTGTAAATATGCATTATATTTCTTACTTACCAATATTCATATACATTACATTTCTTTAATTTTTGTTTGTAATCTTAGAGCATTTTATATAGTTCCAGTATGATAATGAATGTAAATGGTAATAGTAGGTATGCATATCTTATTTCCTTTTTTTAAAATTTAATTTATTTATTTTGTGAGAGAGAGAGAGCGTGAGTCAACGAGGGGCAAAGCAAGAGAATCACAAGCAGGCTCCTCACTGTCAGAAGAGCCCAGCACGGGACTTGAACCCATAAACCATGAGATCGTGACCTGAGATGAACTGGGACACTTAACCAACTGAGCCACTCAGGTGCCCCTACCTATCTTATTTCTTATTTGAAATGGCTCTAATGTGATGCCATGAAGAATGTTTTCAATAAATACTTGATACATTTTATTAGGTAAGTAGATTCCAATCAATTCCTTGGTTTCTAAACTTAGATATTTTAACACATTATGAATGTATTCAATACTATTTTTTAATCTGTTGAAATAAACATGTTTTTTCTCTTTTTAATCAGTTCATGTGGAAATGACATTTGTAGATGTTTCTAGTTATTTTTTTTGGTAACATTCTAGGACTAATTTTGATAAGTTTTATTTTGAATGTTTATATCTTTATTCAAGAATGACCTGTATTTTTTTCTCATGCTATTCTTGCCAATTCTCAAGTTTATTGCCTACTATATGAGCTGATTTGGGGTGTACAATCTGTTATTTAAATTTTTGGAGGAGTTTGTATGCTATTTGAATGATCTAATCTTCGAAATTTTGGTAGAACTCACCATCAAATTATCTCTGCCTGGTACTATTTTATTTATGGAAACGCTTAGAACCATTGATCTAGTTTTTATGTTTTTTTTTAATGATTATATAGCCATTTAGGCTTTCTGTTTCCTTTTAAGTTAATTTTGGTATGTAATTGTGCAGAAAAGTTACCACTGAGGTCCTGAGATTGCTACCCTGACAAAGGCTTGCTGGAGAGACTGATGGTTGGCTGGCATCTGAGAACATGGGTTTGAGGGAGGGTTTCCATCACTCCACAAACTGTTTAGAGTGGCTCCTTGTGCCTCAGCTGTTTGTAGAAACACTGTGGTTCAAGTTGCACACCCGTCTTCCTTCTGGGAGTTGGGAACTTTGGACACGTGTGGCAGAGTGCTTACGGGCCAGGCGATCTTCGTAAACCTTGGTCGTGGGATCTCTCCTGAGCCTGTCTGGTGGACAGCACTTGACTCAGGTTGTCACAGCCCGTTCCTCGAGGAAGGGACTATGTCCTGTGTGGCTCCACTGGGAGAGGACTCGTGGAAGCTTGTGCCTGGTTGCCTCCTGACTTCACCCCACATTCCCTTTCCCGCTGCTGAGTCTGCTGAAATAAATGACATGGCTACGTGCTGAGTCCTGTGAGTCCTTGCAGCAAACTGTCAGACCTGAGGGAGGTCCTGGGCACCCCTCCCCCCAGCCGAGCAGCAATATCTTCCTAGGAACTTTTCCATTTAATCTACAGTTTCTCATTCACTGTTATATGACAGTTTATGGCGCTCATATACTATCTTCTTAATACCTCTTTTATATATAAGTGGTGTCCCTTTCATATTTAATATTATTTATTTGGGCTTTTTTGTTTGTTTGTTTGTTTCCTAGTTAGTCTGCAATAGTTTGTTCATTTCCTTAGCCTTTTTAAAGAAAGTTTGGGCTTAGTTGGTCCTCTCTATGCTGTCTTTGTTTACTGTTACATTGCTATTTGCTCATATCCTCATCATCTTCCCTTTTCTTTAGACTTATTCTTTGTTTTTTTTTTTAATGTTCTATTTATTTCTAGTATAGAGAGACAGAGAGACAGCGTGAGCAGGGGAGGGTCAGAGAGAGAGGGAGTCACAGACTGAAACAGGCTCCAGGCTCTGAGCTGGCAGTCAGCACAGAGCCCGACGCGGGCTCGAACCCACGAACCGCGAGATCATGACCTAAGCGAAAGTCGGACGCTTAACCGACTAAGCCACCCAGGCGCCCCTCTGTTTTTTTTTTTTTTTTTTTTTTTTATCTAGCTCAAAGACTTACACTTAACTCATTATCAGCCTTTTCTTTTCTAGCAGGAATATTTTAAACTATACATTTGCCTCCTTTTAGTGTTTTCCACCAGTTTTGACTTGTGATATTTTTATTTAGGTTAAGTTAATTAAGGTTGCATTAGTATTTTTTCCTGGACCCAGGAAACTTTTAGAAGTGTGTATTTTAGGGGCGCCTGGGTGCCTTAGTCGGTTAAGCGTCCGCCTTTCGCTTAGGTCATGATCTCGCGGTTCGTGGGTTCGAGCCCCGCGTCGGGCTCTGTGCTGACTGCCAGCTCAGAGCCTGGAGCCTGTTTCAAAGACCTTGTCTCCCTCTCTCTCTGACCCTCCCCTGCTCACGCTGTCTCTTTCTCTCCTAAAATTAATAAAACATTAAAAAAAAAAGAAGTGTATTTTAATGTCTAATATATGAGATAGGTAGTATGTTGAGATCTATTGTATGAGATATGCTGTATATTTATGCTATTAACCTCTGATTTGATTTAAAAACTTTTATAGAATGTAGTGTTTATAATACCACTTTTCTGAAATTTTCTGTAATCTAGATGTCATTTTTTTAAGTTTCAAGTGTGTTTATGAATATTCATTCACTATTAGTCAAGTCATATTAATATATACAGTGTATATATGATATATATTATATAATAAATGTATTATACATATATATACATATATATACACACACACACATAAATATACACACATATACACATATACCATATATACATATCTGTAGTTTGAGTCCAGAACTTTATTCTCTCAGAACATCAGTGATACCAGATTGGCCTTCAGGGAAACACTGCATTTTACATTTGTGCATCGCCCACATACTCACCCTTCTAAAGTTTAGGCTCACTTTTTTCCTTTCCCCAGAGAAAATGGGAGCGGTCATGACAGGGAGCTTCCCTTTACTTATGGCAAGTTTAGTGTGGTAGATTGAATTCTTGGTCGCAATGCTTCACTCTTGGGAATGGCCTCACAATAGATCGAGTGCACTTCCACACTCCTTGACTTTGGGCTTGGCCATGTAACTCGCTTTGGCAGTAGCTCTGATGCAGTGGAGGTTGGATTGTACTTGTGTGGTCAACCTCACCCTCTTGGGTTCCAGAGATCTGCTGTGAGAAGAATGCACACGCCCTCGGCAGCCATTGCCCCTTCAGCCTTGACCCCAGAATGAGAGTCATGTCACAGACCAGCGGTTAGGACAGAATCTGGTCCAAGGAAGATCAGACCTATGTGCAGTGAAGTTGAACCTTACCTCAGCCTGGATCTTAAAACCAAGAACGTGAAGTCCAGCCTTCCGTGGCCAAGGTGAAAACAACTCATGGGTCCATGAACATGAGAATAAAGAATTCTTTTAAGCCACTGAAATAGGGACGGTTTGTTAACCAGTGCAATTGTGCACATACTTGGTTAAAATACCCAGAAAATCATTAAAAATGTATTTTGTCTAGGGCACAGATCTGTTAGCAAGGGAAGAGACTTTCTGTTACCTGATCCTGCTTTCCTGCAATGATGTATGTCTGCTCCTTCATTAATATAACAACCGGTTTAGCGGGAAAAGCCATGACCTACACATCAAACTGTAATAAACTGCTTATTAATAATTTGCATAATTACATGTACAGAAAATTATACATAACACAGCACATGGATGCAGTATGTTTCTGGTATTGACCACCATCCAGTTCAGCCTGACTGGGTGTCACATATGGTCACATGCTATCTTTGGTCTTGATGACAATCACACTACATTCTGCAAAGACCAGGATTCTCACGACAGAGTTCATTGTGATGAGTATGAGTCGGTTTCAGTAATTCAGCTACCCCTGTCAGAGACTGATGTAGGAATGGACATTTGACCTAGTTCTTGCCTATGACACAGTAACTATCATTTGCTAGTACCAGGCACCGTGCTGATGACATTTCATGGATTTTCTTTCCAAAACAACTCTTTGAGATTGGCACTAATCTTATCCCATTGTCGTGAGTTCTATAACAGTAAATGGCAGAGATAGGAGGTAAGCCTAGGTTACTTTCAGGATCTGCACTGATAATCATGACCTTTTTTTGCTCTCTCCATTCCTTCATTCACTGAAGCAGCAAACACACCCATACAGATGCTGCCTGCACTGTACCTGCGGCGGAAATAAAGGCGAGAATAAAACCCAAAGTCCCCATCTTCCCGAAACTTACATTTTAGAGAGAAAAATGTGTTAAAGAGCAGACAAGTTGTGTGTATGATATAAA
Organism: Proteles cristata cristata; assembly: GCA_017311185.1. Taxonomy (NCBI): domain Eukaryota; kingdom Metazoa; phylum Chordata; class Mammalia; order Carnivora; family Hyaenidae; genus Proteles; species Proteles cristata. The sequence continues at coordinate 360,595 of JAESUZ010005354.1, forward strand.
TATGGATGAGAGAGAGAAACGGGGGGTGATGAGTTGGAGTTCATCTTAAATAGGATTCTCAAGAGAGATTTCTGACTTCAGTTGATGCCATTTGAGTAAAGGTTAGAGTAAGAGAGTGAGCCTTGTCAAAACTTTAAGGCAGAACATTATAGAGATACACTGTGCTGTTTGCTTCCTAGCATCAGATGATATCCTTAATTACAGAGACATTTGAGCCCTGCATATACCACTACTGTATACTTTGTTTTCTCTATCATTTTTGATGCACCTGGTGACTGCACACAGTTCTCTTTAAGTGTGCGGCCAATTCCTGTACTGTGACCGCTGGTTGACCTGTTGCAAGCTGCCATGACTTCTTGGAGAAGATTGCTTTCCTGTCTGAGGCATGATTTGAAAGCTCTTGGGTCCTTTTTATTCCAAGTCTGAAACGAATGCCAGAAAGAAAATGCACATTCGCACACATTTTTTTTTTTTTTTGCTTAAAATTCTAGGCCCTCTATTCAACCAGTTTTGTGAATTATCTCCCTTATTTCTCACAAACACCCTATGATACATCTAGTATGAAAACTCTGAGATTTGGCTGTTTCCTCTCACCATTAGACAGGACTCCAGCCATACAGCAGTATGGCATCGCCTGTCTTTGGCTTTTTTTCTTGTGGTGTCCATGCCTGCTCCATGGATTTTAAGGCTGGTTGGCACACCTATTATGGATATATTTTAGAATGCTGTGAAGCAGACATGGTTAGGAAAGATTTGGGTTCAGGAGGAGATTATTTTGGTACAATCAGTACTTATCTCCACCACTCTTAGCGTACACGGATGGAAACTGCCCGGAAGAATTAGTGTATTGAGGATGCCAAGTTTACAAAGAGCATGGTGGTAGCAGGAAGAAAGCCTGGGCAAACAGCTTTATAGGTCTTTCTATGGAACACAAGGCAGAGGAAAAGGCATTCTTCCCAGGAAATCATCCTTGTGCTGTTGGTGTGTTCTAGAAGATCACATCCAGGGATAAAATATCAGCATTTTGTTTTCTTGTGGGTTACCTTCTGAGCTAAGATTTTTCTTCATAATTTTCTTAAGGCCATATAATTTTCTTCAAATTTCTTTTATTTCTCCCAGTTACAGTCTCATTAAGTTTTGTGACAGCACTAGTTGTTTTTATCCTTTAAAAAAGTGTGTGTGTGTTTTAAAATATTTCTTTGTTATCAATGTTTGTATTTGGGGAGAATACTTTTTTATCATCATGACCATTATTACTATCATTTGAAATGGCCACATAGACATGTAACTGGCAAGCCCCATAAACAGCAGTGTCTTCTTTTATCTAATGTTAAAATAGCAGGTTTGGCTTCTTATTCTCTTTCCTGACTTCATAGAGATGTTTGAGCATACAATAAATTCATTTAGCATAGATAGGTGGATATATGTGCTATCACAGAATCTTCTTATCCAGTAAATTGCTTCATTTAAAATAAAGACTTAATTGTACTTCCTTTACTTAATTGACCTTGATAACTAACTCACGGTAATGGTAAATGATAAAGGTGTTGATAGTGATTAAGTTTAAGATATTGATCAATTTAGAACAACTTCATTCAGTTTCATGTGATGGTAAGAGAGAGCCTCACACTTGGAATCAGGTGGCCTATATTCATATGCTGGCATGAAAATGCTCACTCCTTTGGGGCATTGGACAGGAGTATTTTTTTCAATTCTGTAGGTATCAACATTCTCATTTGTGAAATAAATCCTTAGCCTTCTTTTTTTTCTAGCACCACTGACCCAGAGGCCAGCTTTTCCTGAAGGTGATGCTGCCTCACTTAGTGACTCAATAGTCACTCAATCACACCCACCTCTTTCCAAAAATCTTTTGAGGACATTGTTGAAAGGTGGATGAGAAATTAGTACCATAGGTTGTCTTGAGGGAGAGAAATGTCAAGACTGGCAGATAAGAGTAGAAGAGAAATTTTTCAGTGTTTCCCATAAACCTTATCAATTTTGTCCATCTAAATGTATTACCTATTATGGCAAATAAATAAAAAGCAAAATTATAAATAAGGAAATTGACCTAAGAGGGGAAAAAATCCTTCTGTTGTGTTCTTTTTTTATTTTATTTTTATTTTTATTTTTATTTATTTCTAGGAGAGAGAGAGAGAGAGAGACAGCGTGAGCAGGGAGGGTCAGAGAGAGGGAGTCACAGACTCTGAAACAGGCTCCAGGCTCTGAGCTGGCAGTCAGCACAGAGCCCAACGCGGGACTCGAACCCACGAACCGCGAGATCATGACCTAAGAGAAAGTCGGACGCTTAACCGACTAAGCCACCCAGGCGCCCCATGTTGTGTTCTATTCTATGGGTACAGTGACCATAAAAACACTTTACCAAAGCCCTAAGGGAAGAAAAAATTATTAGATTTTTCATTTTTTTCCCCTTACTACTCTCCAGGAGGAAGAAAGGCTAATGAGTAACACAATAGCCAGAAGGAAGACTAGAAAAGTTGATTAATACATATTAAACCTCTCATCATTGGAGACTGGCATTTATTCAATATTTATTTGATCTGTATTTTGTATTTCAGCCCAGAACACTGATAACTCTACAGCTAACACTTGGGATACTAACATTTTCTGCACACACACTTGGCAAAGAGGTCCCGTAAAGCCTTTACTTCCTCAGGTGTTTCTGCACTTTAACTGAACAGTTACTTCATGCCAGGCACTGTTCTACCTTCTGTTGGCAAAGACATTTGAAAACATTTATTTATTTTTACGAAGGCTTAAGGCATAAAATGATAGAATTTGTCTTCAGTTCCTGGGAAGCAAAATCCAACTCAACATGAACTTTTTGATTGCTTTGAGGGAACAGACACATTTTAAAGCATTTTGTATGTTTTTGACAAGTAATCACGATTTTTTTCAAAGCATTTTGGAGGAAAGTGGTGTTTGTGTCGTCTTTACTGGAATTAACAGATGGTGGTGCATAGTATCTACTCTAGTCATTATTTATTCTGGCACATAAGCATGGAAATGTTTTGTTTTCTTAAGGCTATTTAATCTGTAATGATACAGAAGTGCATGCATAAGAGTTATATTTTAAAATGCACTTTAATTCTGGAAAAAATATCTTTCATTATAGACTGTTACACATATGTTTATGGAAGTGTAAAGAGAACAAAAGTTATAGTACGTGAATTCTATTCCATGAAATTTTCTTAATTACCTATACTGAGATTTAAAATAATAAAAAAAAAACTTTGTTATGACATATAAGTTGAACTCTGTAGGTTTCTACCTAGACCCTGTGTAATCTCGACTTCCCACTGTTCTGAAAACCCAAACCCACCCCACCTTTGGAAGAGAAAAAAAAGGAGTGGCATCTACTTCAGACCCGGACAAGATAAAGTGAATCTTTATCTTTTAAAGAGTATATGATCATAGGTTTATAATTTAGATAAGATTTTTAAAGTATGATTTAAAAATGGGTATTTAGTGAGAAAATCTTAATGAATGCTGACTCTTCTTTTCTGACCTTGGCTATCACCCCTGCCCAGCTGAAGATTCTCATTTTAATGAGGCAATATTGTATTTCTGAGCAGCAGGCCCTGCTTTGAAATAGTTCTGTTCTCTTCCGAAAGCTCAAAGCTGCTTTCATGCAAGTGCTATTGATTAAGAAATTATTCCTTCAAATGAAGACCAAAAGAAAAAAAAAGTTGCATAAGGGACTCAGCATTGAGAAAGTTTAATTTTAAAAGAAAAACCTCTCCCCGTCCCCATCCTTCCTGGATGTCCTGACTTTAAGGCCTCTCCATTAGCGGTAATCATTGTTCCATACTTTATGCCTAGTCACCATTTAGTTTTTCTGAATCTCAAATTTGCATTTCATAAAGATAACAGGCAAAGGGCACCTCTGGCTTTCTGAATAATTAATCAGACTTTCCAGTGGTTTATTTCAAAAGGCCAGGAGGGAATAAGTATTCACAATAAAAATGGAAGAGTAGGCATGAAGCTTACTGAGCTCTCTGTTATTCAGACACTTTAACGGATCACCTAAACTTGGAAGTTTATGTAACCATAACCCAAACCCAAACCCTCACCCTAACCCCTAACCCTTAACTCCTAACCCGAACCCAAAAACTTACCCTAAGCCTAAATTCTGTTGCATGGTTTCAAGCTAGAATTACAGCTAGCTTTGTATCTGCTTAACAGAAGTATGGTTTAAGTGTTCATTTTATAGTATAATATTCTATTGATCATATACAAATGGCTGGTTCAAAGAATGGCCCCAACAAATATGGCATGAGACCATTGAGGTTCCTACTCTACTTTGGCGCTACACATTATACTTATTTTTAGACTCTGGAAACAAATAAATTATACACTATTTTGGAAACTTCTACAAGAGCAAACACTATTAAATATACTACATATATTAAAAAATTTAGTTCTGGGGTGCCTGGGTGGCTCAGTCGATTAAGTGTCTGACTTCTGCTCAGGTCATGATTTTGAGGCTCACAAGTTTGAGCCCCCATCGGATCCTGGAGCCTGCTTCAGAGTCTGTGTCTCCCTCTCTCTCTGCTCCCCTTGCCCCCGTTGACACTCTCTCTCTTTCTGTCTCTCTGTCTCTATGTCTCTCTCTCAAAAATAAACAAACATTAAAAAAATTTGATTCGAGGGACTCCTGGGTGGCTTAGTCGGTTAAGCGTCCAACTTTCACTTAGGTCATGATCTCACGGATGGTGGGTTCGAGCCCCGCGTCAGGCTCTGTGCTGACAGCCAGCTCAGAGCCTGGAGTCTGTTTCAGTCTGTGACTCCCTCTCTCTCTGACCCTCCCCTGCTCACGCTGTCTCTCTCTCTCTCTCTCTCCTAGAAATAAATAAAACGTTAAAAAAAATTAAAAAAGAATTTGATTCCATTCTAACTTTGAAACATCCTTGAACTATCTTTGTTGAATTGTCCCTACCCCTTTCTCAATGTAAGGGTGATAGAAATGAAAATTAAGTGGTTTAATTCTCCGTGTTGGAAATAAGATGTCTCCCCCTCTTTTCTTAGATCATTTACATAAGAAATCATGCAACTGGAAGTCCTTTCTCTGTCTCTTGAAAAGTATGTGAATCTTTTTAGAAGCTAAGTAGGTTTCTTACCAGCTCTCTGAAGCTGGACTGTCTTTCTTAAGGACCTGGGAGCCATCTCTTGGATGCAATCATCTAGGAAGAGACATGCCTACCTCTCAGTTTCAGAGCTGGGGTAGAAAGCAAGTTGGTGAACACCTCACCCCCAGTGGCAAAAGCTGCCTCCTATCAGAAGGAAATGAATAAATTATTTTTCCTCTACAGTTAACGAACATAGCCAGCCACCCCCATTATCAAGTATATTTAGGATGAATTGTGTGTGACAAATGGTACTGTCCACTTGAGGACTAATTATTGTTTCTCTTGAGAACAAATATGTCCTTGCTTGTGTCTGCTTGGTGATACAAAATGGTGAGATTCTTTCTTTGCAGCCTCTTAGCAGATTACCTATGATGTACATCACGTTCTGGCCTGACACTAATTCTGTAATAAAACTTTTCTTTCTATGACCTTTGTGAAGAGGGTTTTTGTGTAGGTTGGTGGGAGATTTTGTGTTTAATTAGGTTTTCCCGACATTAAAAATAACACTCACCCCAAGACTTTCTGTCTCTGACCCCCCACATACAATTACACAACCCCCACAGTAATAACCTGCCATAAACCTGGGTAACAAGGGAGGCAGAAGCTCACCTATTGAGCCCCTCACTCTAGGGTGGTAACCTTTATTATCCCTCATGCTCCTGTGACGGGACAGAAAGAGTGAGGATAAGTAAACGAGAGTATCCCACCCTGAGAATATTACGCACGTGTGGTCATGACTTGTCCTGATATATACTAGATGTTGGTGGCAAGATTTGCTCCTTCCTTCTGTTTCTCGGACACTAACATGGAGCACAGCTACCCACAACCATAAGAAACGAGTTAAATACGTATGATTTTATGTGCCCACTTTCTTCTGTTGTTAACTTTTTCCTTCCGTGTAACACAATGTTCCCATTTGTTGTCAGTGGCAGTAATAATAATAAAAAGATAAAACAGAGAACCCCAAAAGTTTTTTCCCTCCCTCACCATTATTTTGGTAAATGTACCCCCCTTTCCCATATTGTGTGAAATTCAAACGAAAGTATTTGGTGTGCACCTTCAGGATAAGGTGGTTACTGACTTTGAACCAAAGGTGACAATGTCCCCTGCTAGGTAAGCCTGGTGTGCTATCCAGGGAGTTTGTGTCACCGAGAATGGAAGAGAGAGAAATCTTACAAGTCGTTATTTTATGAAGTCTTAGAAAAGCCAGCTTAGCCATTAAGCACAGTGAGGGGCTATTTTCCTTTATTCTGTGCCCGATTTGTTTTCTTTCTGTTTCTTTTCACGGAAGTCAATAGCTTGATAGCTCCTTCTTTGGATTCAATTTTAAAGAACCTGTGTCTGCTTTTCAACATTTTAAGCCGGCCTCAATTATTAAAGCAGATGCTGACCGCTCAGAAACTGTCAGATGGAAACCACTTAAAGAAAAACTGCTCACCCCATGGCGAGCCCAAGTCCTCCAGAGATGGAAATTTCTGGAACAATGTCTGGCACTAGCCGCTAATGTGTGCTATTAAAATACTAAATAAAAATCATCTGTTTCTCTTTGGTTTAAATTTCACATATCATCAATTCACAGATGAGGCTTGTTCTGAAATGTATAGTGAGCTAGGAACATTTAGGAAGAAATACTTTATCCAGAGAATTCAGTTATCTGTCATTTGGCTTTCAAAATACCAGGGTCATAATAAATCTTAGTGTACATATTCTTAGAAGAAATGGCTCTTTGGAACTCTCCTACCTTTACGGAACCATCTGGTTTTGATTTTCCCATAGAATCTCAATAGAAAAAGAAATCTGAATGCTGTATCAAATCTGAGCCAATCTGCACTCAATCCTATGAGAGATGGTACTGAGGGCTTCGGTCCCTTAAAAATAAGAGAAAAATGGTTATAAACCCATTCGAGCTCAAAACTACTTCTCAGCAATGTTACATGCAGATCTTTCCATACGGAAGCCTTGTTTTAGTGTTGCGATTTCACTTTGGAATAAATTTATCAGAGATCATCTCTGATGAAATGACGAGGTCTAATTTAGACCTTGCGACAACAGGTTTAAAATTAGTTTTGTTGCTAGGCTCTCAATTGTATTCTGATCTAATGAGAAGCTGAGAGAATAAAGTGCTGGTACATCTGCCCCTTCTTCTCCCCAGGGCCAGAGCTCATGTGACGGAAACCCCATTCTGCTGGAAGAGCAACGTGCCCCTTTGTCAATAGTTGTGAATTCTTTCATCCATTCCACAAGTCAGCCAGGAATGTGGGTCCCATGTCCTGTACTAGCTCAGGGGGTGAGGATGCAGCAATGGTGTAGGCACTGTTGACCTTGACAGTCTAGGGAAGCACAGAGAGGCAGAGTAGTGGGAGGGCCCAGGGGAAGGGTACGTGGGAGATCCTGCACAGGGTCAGGGGGAAAAAACAGGTAATAAAGTTACAGCGTACTTGTCAAGCAGAGAAGAGCAGAGGGGGAGAGGCAGGAGCATAATACTCCCTAGAGAAGGAACTCCCCACATTCAGGAGACAGTAAGGAGGCTCCTTGCAGGGAATAGAGGCTGTACAAGGGTTAATAGTCAGTCAGAAGTTGAGGCTTCTGGGGGGCTCAGTCAGTTAGCCAATCGACTTTGGCTCAGGTCATGATCTCACAGTTTGTGGGTTCAAGCCCCGTGTCAGGCTCTGTGCTGACAGCTGGGAGCCTGGAGCCTGCTTCGGATTCTGTGTCTCCCTCTCTCCCTGCCCCTCCCCTATCGACATGAGTGTTCATGCTCTCTCTCTCTCTCAAAAATAAATAAACATTAAAAAAAATGAAAAATAATCAGTAGGAAATAGGCAAAGGCAAGACCCGAAAGGCATTATGTGACATCATAACCTTTATGTCCACGTGATGATATTTTTCTCTCGGCGTTTTGCAAAGAACTATATAAGTGTATTCACTTTAGTAATATGCCCTGTTCGCAGATGATGATGAATAGTGATAACATAAATCTTTTAAAATGTCTATCGTCTTTAGGACACTCTGTGTGTATATTACACACATATACGATTGAATCCTCACAGCTAATATTGGCACGAGTCAATATATATGCATATATGTCTTACATTGTGCATAGAAATATTACAAACACTAAATGAATACAAATTTCTTTTTCGTTTAAACCAGATGTAAGAAACTTGCTGTTTGTAAATTTGAGATGACAACACTTTTTTTTTTTTTTTTTTTTGCCTTTTTGGAAAAGCAAGTTCTGCGGCTGAGTTCTAATTGGGAAACACCATTCATTTCATCTGAGGGCTTCTGATCCATCCCAAGTCCATTTTCATAGCCACTGACCTTTGATAGTGCAGGAAGCCAGACTTAACAGAAGTGACATCGAGGAAGTCTCTGAGCCTGATTTGTCATCCCCTGGCTCTTCCTAGGCAATATCCGATGGCCAGCCCCCCTGACGTGCAGGACCTGGTGGTAATGTCCAGTCCTGGCCACCCATTTGCACCAGCTGGGGGGCTTTTAATATAACATCGAAGGCAAGAGAGAAAAAGCAAAAGTTTTTTCCTTTTTTTGAGAATGATGTTCTGGGAACAGAAATACAGCAATTTGGAGAGACCAGTTAGCAAATGTAACCTCATGCTCTGCCATTTATCATTTCTGGCCTGTGGAATCAAGTCTGTTTTAGAAATACTGGCAGATGGAGTTCTTGAATGATGATTTACTTAAGTCAAGACCTAGAAGAAATTTTTAAAGGCATGGAAGCTAATAGCTTATGTATTGACCTATAGAATATTGGATCAATGGAATTCACAGCAAATTCACACCAAGCTTGCAAAACCACATTGTACTAAACAAGATTCATCAATCTCAGTGTCTTGTTTTAACATTTTTCATCTCGGGGCTTCTGGGTGGCTCAGTTGGCTAAACTTCCGACTCTTGCTTTCAGCTTACATCCTGATCTCAAGATTTCGTGAGTTTTGAGTCCCACATCGGGCTCTCCATGGACAGTGTGGAGCCTGTTCAGGGATTCTCTCTCTCTCTCTCTCTCTCTCCCTCTGTCTGCCCCTTCTCCATTCACAGAGAGAGACTCTCTGTCTCTATCTCAAAAAAATAAGCTTAAAAAGTTTTTTTTTTTATAAAAAAATAAGCTTTTCATCTCTTGGGGCCCCTGGGTGCCTCAGTTGGTTAAGTGTCCTATTCTTGATTTTGGCTCATGTCATGATCCCGGGGTCATGGGATCAAGCCCTATGTTGGGTTCAGTTTGGAGAGTGGTGAAGCCTGCTTGCGATTTTCTCAATCTCTCTCTCCCTGTCTCCCCAGCTCATGGCCTGTCTCTCTCTCACAGAATAATTATGTTTTCATCTCTCATCATTAAGCTGGCCTTTAATGAATAGCCTGAAATAACTTAGAGGCATAGAGATTTGTAAATAATTAAAAAAGAAAAAAAAAACTCAGTTCTTTCCAAAGCTGTATCCTAACTACTTATTTCTGATTTTTTAAAACAGATCATCTTGGTCATGCTAACTGTAACTAAATTCATTGATTCATTTCAAGAATTAAAAAAATCCGAGGACAATATCGTAACGACTGAGCAGATTAGTGATATGGTTTTTAGAACTGGATTTTAGAACTGGATATTAATAAATAATCAACCACTGATAAATTTTGCATTGGCTTGCTAAAACATTAGATTTTACTTGAGTAACTATTTGAAATCAAGGGGGAGAAAGGATTTTGATTAAGATGTCGGAAATTAGGGGCGCCTGGGTGGTTTAGTCGGTTAAGTGTCCTACTTTCGCTTAGGTCATGATCTCGCGGTTCGTGGGTTCGGGCCCCGCGTTGGGCTCTGTGCTGACTGCCAGCTTAGAGCCTCGAGCCTGTTTCAGTCTGTGACTCCCTCTCTCTCTGACCCTCCCCTGCTCATGCTGTCTCTCTCTCTCTCTCTCTCTCCTAGAAATAAATTTAAAAAAAAATAAAAAAAAAAGATGTCGGAAATTAAAGTTTAAGACTCGTTTATTAATTCTACAAATGATCTCCCTTTCTCTTTGAAGTCATGGTGAAGAAGGACACAGTCAAAGACAATCCTTTACTGTTTCAATAATCTTTTACAACCTCCAGAGGCTGGAAGGGCCAGTGCAGATTCAAGTGCTAAGCCAATGCATTTTTAACATTCTTCAGCTGGGACTGTGACAATTAGGATGCAGTCAGCTGCAGGTAACACCAACCCAACAAACAGTGGCTGAAACCTAAAGATACGTTGCTTAGCTCACCAGAAGCTAACGGCATGTGGTCCCTATGGTATTAATTCTTCCATGGTGACAGGGCTGTCACTGGTGCTCAGCGTCTCCATGATTCTCTGGCTCTCCCGGTCACGGATCCAAAATGGCTGCCATGAAGCTAAGCACCTTTCTTATGTAAACATGTAGGGCAGGAAGCACATAGTTGGGGGCTGAGAGAGTCTGCCAGTGACTGGGATGGACCACGAGTCTCCCTGGTCTTTGTGGTTGGCGGCCGGCCAGGCACGAAGGTGTGGGAAAACCTGGTGTCCGCTGTTCCTACAATGCATTCGTATGGAGAATTCTGGAAGGAGGCACACTCTGAAGAACATTGAGACACACAGCTATGGTGTGAATGGAAACAGCAAGTGGATCCCGAGAATTGTTAAATTAAAAGCGTTTCATGATTCCCTCTTTCTTATCTGCTCTCCCTCCTGCTCGAATGTCTTACTCCTTCACCCTCAGAGCACACAATCCTGCTTTTGAAGGATGTTTGATGATTTTTTTCTGTCCCCAATATTTCCTGATTTCCTTTAATGTTTGTTGGAGAAGCTTTGATATTATGTGGATGAGGTCTCATACAAGAGAGGCTGGATCTCCATCTATGTACCCAAGTCAGCATATCCAGGGGAGGCTGCTAGAGGCATGGCTCTGGGTGTGCAAAGGCCAGGTGGCAGGCTTAGCCAGCCCTGAATCGGAGCAACAGATTAAGTGTATCATTTGGGAGGAGAAAATGCATAAGTTCCTCTTGACTGAGGAGATTAATTTTTAGTGCTCCATCACCTTATTTTAGGACTTCAGTACCTCTTTCCGAGATTATTGTCACAGTCTCTTCACCAGTGGCTCTCACCCATCCTTCCTGCCTTCACGTGATATTGCAAACACCTACCCAAATAACGTAAGACCAATGATTATCAGATACCTTAAAAGGTCTCCAATGTCTGCAAGATGAAGTCAAACCTTCTTTTCTGGCGTTGCTATGCTTTTCCACGCTTTGGCTCCAATACACAATTTCAACCTTAGCTCCCATCAGCTTTAGCTCCAGGCCAGCTGGCCTCACCATTGCCTTCCTATCACCTGTCATTGTCCATCTGTTCCTCTGTCTTAGTTCCTGGAATAATAGCCACCATGGCTGTATGGAGAAATCCTTCCCATCACATCCCAGTGGGAAACCGCCTTTTTTTCTATGTCCAACAAGCACTTCCATTTTTCAGAGAATAATATCCTAATTCTGGTTTGGGGGATGCTCAGCCCCACCTGTTTACCACCTGGATGATGATCAGTCTTGGGGAGGCTGCTACCCTGGCAGCAGGTGGGGCCCCAGACAGACTTGGGGTCTCTCCCAGGTGTCGGTTCGTCATCTGGCACCAGGGACAGACGGGGTCTCCCCACTGAGGTGAACCGCCCCAGTGGCAGGTGCCCTGACATGACTCTGTTGACTTTCCTTTCACAGCAGATGAATGAGCCCAGCCTCTGGCCATCTCCTGGCTCACCACCTTTCTGAGCTGGCAGTTCATTCTATGAGCTGTCTCCCCCTCTTCCCACATGTCAGCTTCTCTTTATCACACTTATTAGCCAGAGTAGCTTTTCCTTTCATGTAAGCAAAGGCTGTGATCCCCATCTCCAGGCTGAGTGCTAGGTCACTTCTTAGAGAACTTTCCTTACAATTCTGGGCAGACATGACTTCCCACTCTGCATGGTGTTTTCTTTGCATGGCTACTTCTGCTTCCTCATTGTGGCGCTTACTTGTGCATTTTATTCTCGTTTTCTGGCAACGATGTGACATGCATCTGTCAAAGATGGAAGCCACGTCTCGGTGACTTCTGATCCACAGAACCTGTTACCACCATTGTGGCTCCGGAGCTCATGGCAGAAGGATGAACACAGACAGCTTTTGCCAGACCTGCACTTCAATACATTTCCTCAGGAGCTTGCTTATATCCTGCAAGTGCCATGCCTTCACCAAGTATACATGTCAGGATGTCCATGGCTGCTGCAATGAATTACCACAACTTAGTGGCTTAAAACAACACACAATACAGGGCTGAGGTCACTAGTCAGAAATCAGCATCCCTGGGCTAAAGGCAGTGTGTCAGTAAGGCTTTTTTTTTTTCTAGAAGCTGGAGGGGGAAAATCATTTCCCTGAATGCTCAGCCTTGGTGGCTGTATTCTCTGTAGCATGACCCCTTCTTCACTTCACTCCAACCTCTTGCTCAGTCACTGTCTCCTTCTTTGTTTTCTGACCTCCTTGTCCCCCTTTGACAAGGAGCCTCATGATTGTGTTGGGCCCACCCGAGAATCCAAACTAATCTCCGTATCCCAGATCTTTCACTTAATCCCACCTGCCAAGCTCCTTTTAACATATAAGCTCATATTCACAAGTTTAGGACTCAGTGAACAGGACCCAGTGACCTTTGAGGACACCATTCAGCTGCCCCGTGTGGAGGACTGGGGCCAGAGGGATGACATGCAGGGGAGGAGAAGGAGTCTGGGATTCAGGGAAAAGCAGACAGAAACCAAAAGCAGGCTACTAGAACTCACCACACACTTTCACTTACACTCCTTCGATAAGCGCTTGGTAGCATGGCCATGGCATCCCCACAAAGTGAGGGCTCTCATTATTAGTCTTTTACTGATGTCAAAACTCAGTCACAAAGGGCGTAATTCACATGCCTGAGATCACGGAGCCCGCACTCCACATGGCTTCAAAGCGAGTGACTTCTTCTCTGGTGAGTTTTCAGTACTTGTCCTTCTGTTCTGCAAATTATCAAATTCTCTGTCAATAGGGCGAGATCCCTCATGAGCAGAGAGCCTGCTATTTATTTTGTAATCCTGTTGCCTGACCCATGTGTGCCCATTCATATCGTAAGAAGTGGTTTTCATGCTACTCTCAGGAAGACCACTCCTTCTCTCCAAAACAATGGCTCCCAACCACCCCACTGTGCAAAAGCCAGATATTAAGGCTGAGGTTATGGCCACCATCTTGGACCTTGAGGCTTGGAACCAAACCCTTGGGCTATAAGGCATCAAACATGAAGGAAAGTGATGGCTGATTTGCTCCACCAGTCCAAGATCACCTGTTTAGCAGCATTTATATGTGAGAGAAATTGTCTTTTTAAAGTCATTTAATTTGGGTCCCCTCTTCCTGGAAGAGAAACCCTATCCTAACTGTCATGGAGGATAAGTTAGACTAGGTGGGTGGGTAATGAAGGAAATAGAAACTAAGCTGTGAGGTGCTTTTTCTTATCTGGAAGAGTTTTTATTTTAACAGACTACCGATAATATAATATTTTCATAATGGGCTCAGAATCAGAGCTTGATGAGATGATTCAGGGCTGATAACTTTGGAGCCACTTGAGAAGATGGGTAGTCAGGTTGGTCATGGGGCTGAGGAGGTGCTGGTGCAGTGGTGCGAGTGAGAGATGTGAGGGCTGGGGCCCCCACAGCGTTCATGTGGAGTGAGGACACGGTCCAGAACCCAGTAATTTCTGAGGTAGAAACACAGGACCGAGAGAAGCAAAAGAGAAAGGACAGTCAGCTGTGAAGGTGAGGTTCACACTGCAGTCAGGGGCCAGCGAGGGTTCAGCAGTGTAGGCATGAGCGACTGGTTTTGGGCAGAGACAGTTTGGGGAAGGTCACTGAAAAGACACAAACTCTGATTGATGGGTGAGCTGGACCCGGGCACTGGGAGGCTCTTCTCCCCTGCCCCCATCCTTGGAACGTGGGTTCTGCTTGCCTTTCCTGCTCCTAGAGGCTGCTCCAAGTTCACAGCCTTCAGGTAATGATGAGGCCTTGAGAACACCTGTACAGCACACGTGACTGAATCCAGTTGAGACCTCTTCATAAATGTTTAGGGTTTGGGCTGCCCAAGGTAAGCCTCACCCATCGGTTCCCTTTGCTTATGAAAACTGCTGCCTCCCATCCTGGAGGATCTGCCTCTTGCACTCTGAGTACGGGGCCTGATTTCACATTGTGCCCAGGAAAGCCTGCTGGGAACTGACAGACGGAGAGGGACAGTGTAGCTCAGTCGCCCCTGAGATACAAGGATTTCCCCAGGGTTGTGGCGAGTGTCTTTGGTTCAAGAACCCAAAGATTTCCAGAACCTTGGTCAGGGCTGGTTCGCATTTGGCTTGGGGCTTGGCCTGCAGGTAAAATTCCCATAGCTTGTGGGTCTGTACAGGCTTGATGACTCGTAAGTATAAAATGCTTTTGTGTGTTTCTTTGTGTATCTCGAAAATAATGATAATCGACAATGCTTTCGCTGGAACACGAGTAAAAGAGGCTTTGCTCAAAACCATATAATCTATAGGAAATGGACTTTTAAAATTCACTTTGAAACGAATATTTAAAATGTGTGTGCATAACTGTATAAGACTGTATTTTAAGTTCTCTGCAATGGTTCTCATAATTGTTGCTCGGAGGCTTAAGTAGGTTATGCATTTACCAACACTTCTAGAGGAATCTACCGTCCGAAGCGCTATTTAAATTCTAAGTTGATATGTTTAAAAAAAATCACTACACATAACTATGTCAGCATTAAGAAGGAGTTTAGGAATGAAAAGTGACCACGTTGATGGGAAAGAAAGTATCTGTTGGGGCACCTGTGTGGCTCAGTTGGTTTAGCATATGACTCTTGCTTTTGGCTCAGGTCATGATCTCGTGGTTCATGGGATCAAGCCCCAAGATGGGCTCTGTGCTGACAGTGAGGAGGCTGCTTGGGATTCTCTCTCTCCCTCTTTCTGCCCCTCCCCCATGTGTGCTCACACACACGCCCTCTCTCTCTCCCTCAAAATAAATAAATAGTCTTTAAAAAAAGAAAAAGAAAAGATATGTTACCTGCCGAGTCTCACCTCTTCATAAATTATCAGGCCAAACTCCCGGAATTTTTATTCAGTTTTTGATTTGTGCCTCCTATGGCATCCTGTAATAGGATTCTCACAGAGGGTCATGATGTCGAGGCTTTTCTTTCCAGAAAGTAATGTTATTCCCGCCGGCACCACTCAGCTAGGTTCGTACCCGCAGCACAGAGCCCTGAATGTCACATGGCACAGTTTTTCATACATTTTCTACTTCTTTGTCTCCCATATATGGTGACACATATAAACATGCAGTGCGATTAAGCGGTCTCATGTGACAAGGTCTTGAGTGCTGTTGTCAGGTACGTGCATAGCCAGGTCACCTTGAGGGTTTTATTCTCCTCTCTTATTTTCCTCTCCTTACGGAGGGACCCCTACCACAGTCCTTTGCTGCTTTCATGAGTTCATAAGAAAGGACGTGAAGCCATGCTTCCTTAGGCACCAGTTCTCCAACAAGGTGCTCAGGAACAGTTAGAAGAAGCACGTGTTCAGAGCAGTGAGCTTCCCTGGGGTGCAGTCAGCACGTCGGGGGTTGGACACTTCTCTCCTTTTATTGCCTGTAGGGTAGAAGGCACCAGGAGCAAAGTCTGAATGTGTGTTCTGATCCTGGAAGCATCTTTACAGACTTATTAGGCCCTTAAAGTTTCCATATATAGCAATGCAATACAAAGAAATACCTATTCTCTTGATGATAGTACTGACAAACAGAATAGGCAATCTCTCAAGTTCTTCCTGGAGTAACAGTGCATGTCTCCAGACCTTGCTCGTAGGGTATCTTAGTGGTAAATGACTTAGCCAAATATGCCCAATATCTGGTCCCTTTCTTCCCCATTATCGCCTTATGTCTGCCAGTGAAAACAGGTGTCATAAGCTTGCCAGACATCGGTGGACAAAACAATGGGGAGAAAACAAAGTGCCCTGCAAGACATCAGCTATAAAGTTTCCACTGCTGACCCTGTGTCAGACAGCATTCTGGGCACTTCCAATGTGCTTTATTTTCACCACAGTCCAGCCAAGTGAGGGTGAGTGAGTCTTTTTTACAGACAGAGGCAGGATGAGATAATTGGCAAAGGCACATTCTGAGTCAATAGCCTCCCCTATATGGCATTGCATCTAAATGAGAATGGGGTGCTGAGGAATTAAGTGGCTAGTGGATATGGTGCCATCACTATCGAATTACATGTAAATATGCATTTAACCCTCTCTCTCCTTGACTTGGGTCCCATTGTAAATTTCTTTTTACCTCTTTGTACCCCACACGGAGTAGGAGCTCTGGGACCCAGAGAGGCGCAAGCCATATTTAAGAATGAATGAGTGTATATGAGTTTTCAATTCTCCAAACACCTCTACTGAGAAGATTGCCTTATATAACAACCTCTCTCATGGAACGAGTCAAAATCTGTTTGCTCTTCTGTCCTGCACTGATTCACTCTCATTTTCTTAACTCCACATTGCAGTTGACTGCTCCATCTCCTTTATTCCAAGGGGCCTGCCTTCCCATCCTGACTTAACACTTGCTATAGCATTTGGGAGAGAAGAGGGTGTCCTGCATCAGCTTTCGAGCCAGACAATTGCCTGCAGAATCTTGGGTATCTGTTTCATGACTGGTCCCAACCCTCTTTGAAAGGCTGTGGGCCACCACCATCTTTGTGAGAGGTCATGTAATCTTCAGACCTCGGTCTCCCTTGTGTGATGTGATCTCTTGAAGTCACACACGGACACTCCCTGACATTCCAGGTGGGCACGCACGCATCAGGCCCTGTTGAACTCTTCTTGCCCTTTTGGGACCCAGTGTCCAAAGGGTGATTGGTCGTAAAACAGACATGGTTTCTATGGACAAGAAAACTGACCATGAGAAAAGAAAAAAAAAAAAAAGGAGTCTTTCCCCAAGAAGAGGAGATGGCCCACCCTCCCAAGATGAGGATTCATCAGGAGACAGACAGTTATCTTCTTATTCTTCCTCTACTTCCAGATCCTGGTGGGAAAAACCAGCAGCTGCCTCTGAATAAGTAGCCCATGCCTGTCTGTCACAAGGAGCAATGCTAACCTTAGAACGTGACATTGAGTGCTGTTAGTTCGGGATTCAGATTTCAGCTTGCTTACTGCCAATTTATTGATCTTCCAATAAAGAAGATGGTTGTTTCTACCAACCATCTTTGCCAATGTTATTGGAAAATACAGAAAGATTTCTCAAGCTAAAGAGAATAAATAATGCCAAGAGGTGGTAATAACTGACATTTTAGACACAAAAGACTGAAATCAACCCAAATGCTAATTTGGGATTGATTCATCCTGAGTTCTGTTCTATACAAACAGGTGAATTATATGCAATGTATCATGTAAGCCACTTGCTGGAAGAACCCGGGAGGAGCCCACAGTGGGTGTAAGGTGGTTACACATTTACACTGGAGAAACCTATTACTGAATTACATAACTGTAACATTTTCAGTGTGAGAATGGGATTCTTCCCATTTGGAAATTCTGTATTTCTTACAACTCTGTACTTTTTGCTTTCAATATTCTTCAGGGATCACATTTGCTCTTCAGAATGCCCAGCTTGTTCAGAGGTTAGTAAGGTCCAAATGCTTTAGGTGTTGTTTTTTTAAAATTCCTTAACTTTCCTGCCCCTTTTCTTAAGTGCTCCTATAGTTTAGCATTCTTAAGCAACCAGGTTAATGAGGTACTTTGCCCATGCGGATTACCTGTATTGTAAGGAGCAATTCTCTCACCTTGGTGGGGTTAATGCCCCCCACAGTGAAACAGGGTAATTGTTGAAGAGACCACCGAACGACGAATAGAAGCGAGGCAAGATTTTATTTGTGGCTGGGCCAAACCTGATCTCCTGATCTTATGGAGAAATGCAGAGAACGGCCCTGAACAAAGGCGGCGGTGAGCTTATATGGATCTCAGTAAGGCGGAATATGTCACTATTTAGTTAACCAATTACATTCTACAGCATACCATGGTAATCAATTGCGTTGTGACACTCAGATGTTAGTTTTGGCAGAGACCTATCAATTGTAAGTTCTTTGTCTTGAGATGACCAACCGTAATTAGACATTTGAGAAGCCGTGGGGTAGTGACTACGTGATAGACTACCAGGGTAGAAGGGTGACTGGTGTCCTGTAAGCTTACGTACAGAGTGTGGGTGTGGTCAGCCAGAACAGGGAAGTACAAGCTTGCCAAGTGGATTTACAGAAGTAGAGATAGCATGTTAGTATTTAACCAGGCTTGAGGTTAACCTACAACACACAGGAAATGTAGGGGTGCTAGCGGAGATCGGCTTCTGCTAGACCTAGCTAGAGTGTTAAAGCAACTTGTGAGGTCTTCTCTGGTTTTGTTTCTGTGTTTCTTCAAAGGTTATCTGGCACCCGCATAGCCTGAGTGAGCTCCCAAGTTCTCCTTAAATCCTTGCCAGGGTATCCTGGGGCCAGGGCATCCTGGGGTGATGGCATCCTGGGGCCAGGGCAACCTGGGGTCATGGCATCCTGGGGCCAGGGCATCCTGGGGTCAGGGAATACCTGGGGAGCCCGGGACCTTAGCAGTGCACAGGGCCGCATGTACAGTAGGACCTCAGGCTGGCCTCATCAATGGCTGCTGCTTTTGTCTTGAGTCGTAACAATGTTTAAAGAAGGGACTCTGCCTTCTCATTTCACAGATTCTGTAGCTGGTTCTGCCTGGAGACCATTCTGGAATTCCGATGTCCCCCACACATCCATGATACTTTGTTGGAAGGACGTGTGGCCCACACTGGTAACTGACCAGGCACTGTACCCGCTGGCTTAGTACACACACACACACACACACACACACACACACACACACACACACAGAGTCACCGGTTCATTCTCCCCTTGTCCCTCTCCTTCCCGCCTGCGCGCTGGGCCCACCAGGCATGCTAGTGAGCTCCCGGCTGATTCAAAATAAATAAATCAAATGCTCTATGTTCAGGCTGCTCTGCAGACACAGAAGTGAAGGGAGCCAGTGGCTACACAGACCTTAGGGAGAATTAGGAGGAAGAGCAGCTCTAGCTTCTGAAAGTGCTGATGTCTCCTCCTCAGTCCATTTAGGAATATCCCCTCTGTGCCATTTCTGCTTTGACGCGGTTTCTCTTTTTCTTTAGTCACTCTCTCCCGTCTCCCCTTGCTCTTGGCTTCTGGGTAAAAAGTGGCCCCTTTCAGATGCCAGGGGAAGGGACTGCATGCTCCCCATCGTCATTCGTCTTTTGTAAATGGGGCTTTGGGCATCTGCAGCTGGGGTGGTTGGTTAGACTCCCTCACATTCTGCGGACGCATCCTGCGAAAATGCTCACTTATCCCTGGGGCTTCCGTATCCTTGGGACAGACGCCCTTGGGTTGGAACTCCCACCTGGGACTAGAAACTATTTTCAATTTGGTTCCGAGACCCGACCCCACGTGGCTATTGCGTCTTGGTCGAGATATACTCCCCTTTCAGCACAGGCCTTGACAAAGTGCTCACTTCTGACTGGTGTATAGTTATGACCTATTTATATTAACCCCAGAGGAAGCATCTCAGGTTTGGATTATGTCAGTGCTCATGGAAGGAAATCTGAACTAAAGAACATGCCTTTTTGCAGATTCATATCATAATATTCAAGGTGGAAACACGCTGTCTCCATGCTCTGATTTAAATATGTGCAGAGTTCATGGGTTCGAGCCCAACATTGGGCTCTGTGCTGATGGCTCAGAGCCTGGAGCCTGGAGATTCTGTGTCTCCCCCTCCCCCTCTGCTTCTCCCCCGCTCAGTCTCTGTCTCTCTCTGTCTCTCAACGATAAGTAAACATAAAAATAAAATTTAAGTATGGCACAGAGAATGGGTGCCTCCCAAAGAAATTCCATATTCTTTCCTTGACATTTAAAACTGTGCAATCATCTCAGATTGTCTGATTTCTGACAAAGTAGACTGCTTCAGCTCCAGTAATGAGTCCTTCATTTATAGTGATTAATTCTGAATGCTGAAGATGAATATAAGGATGCATTTAAACATTTGCCAGGAGCTAAGAAAAATAATTGAAAAGAATTGATTGAAAAATCTGTAGAGACACTCATTTCAGAGCCAGACCCTGTGGCAGACACGTGGCCACTGATCGGAGGTGTGGATTGGTTCTGACATGGGCTTGATTGTCACAGTGAGACAGGCTTTGAAGGGCAGTAAAATCCTGTGCCCAGAAATCTGTTACAGAGGGGAGCTGTGGAGGTCACTGGTTTCTTACCTTAACATTTCCACAGTTATCTGCTTAACTATGTTTTACTGTGAAGAGTATATATACATATTTTTTAAGAGTGAGATATGATGGAATACTACATGGCAATGAGAAAGAATGAAATCTGGCCATGTGTAGCAACATGGATGGACCTTGAGGGTGTTATGCTGAGCGAAACAAGACAGGCAGAGAAGGACAAATATCATATGTTTGCACGTATAGGAGGATTAGGAGGAACTTGACGGAGGAACAAGGGGGAGAAGAAGGGGGAAATGGTGGGGGAAAGGGAGAGAGGCAAACCATGAGAGACTCTTGAATGCTGACAAAAACTGAGGACTGATGGATGTGGGGGGGAGGAGGGATGGGCATGGAGGAGGGCACTTGTGGGGATGAGCACTGGGTGTTATATGGAAACCAATTTGACAATTGGTTTTTTGTAAAAAAAAAAAAAAGAGTGAGATATAACTACGTGGCCAAGATACGTGACTACCTTATGGAAAAAAAACAACGCAACAGTGTTTGTAACAATTTGGAAAGAAAATAAAATCACATAGATTTCTAGTCTCATGAAATATTTTTCAGAGCGGAGCCATTAGAACCCAAGTGGCGGTTAATTTTCTGAAGCGACGTGACTTGGGGGTTTTTATTAATTATAGGCTTTTGACATTATTAGCACAGGTAACATTTTTATTAACATCAGTATGGTCTTGGCTATGCCGATGTAGCCCTAACGTCTCCAGGACTTCATACAGCAAAAACATGCTTCTCAGTCCCCGAACATATTCCATGTGGGTTGGCAGAAACTCTTGGCTCTCATCACGAAATTCTGCCATCCAGACCACGTGGCCCCTCAGCCCAGTGGAGGAGGGAGGCTGCGACCAGGGCGGGCTCTCCGCTACATAGCCAGGAGGCAGTGAGGAGGTATGAGCCTCCTGCTCAGCTTTCATTGGTCAGTGCCCGTTTCAGGACCCTACCCATCTGCAAGGAGGGCCGAGAATTATAAATGTCCTTTAAATAACCTCCATCCTTAGAGGCATCACTATGTCAGTTACATCGATATTGTTTCTGAGGCTACAAAGGATGGCATAAAAATGTTTCCCAGGAGGGGCGCCTGGGTGGCTCAGTGAGTCAAGCATCTGACTTAGGCTCAGGTCATGATCTCACGGTTTGTGGGTTCGAGCCTCACGCGTCATGCTCTGGGCTGACAGCTTGGAGCCTGGAGCCTGCTTCGGATTCCGTGTCTCTTTCTCTGCCCCTCCCCTAATGACACTCTGCCTGTCTCTCTCAGAAATAAATGAAAACATTAAAAACTTTTGTAAAACTGTTTCCCAGGAGCCCCTCCGATAACTGGCATTTGCTGCCTATGTCTATGCAACTCTTTCTGATGCTGTGTCCTGTTTACCTATTTCAGTGAGGATGTCTCCATTTCACGTATGACTCTTCCTGGCTACAAAATGGCGGCCACCTCTCTTGGGATCATATTCTTATGGAACTACATTAAAAGGTACGTTGAAAAGATACTTACTTACTATTTCCTATCTGCATACTAATAGAGGTTAGGTTCAACTGTATGCATTTAAAAACAAAATTTCACAATGGCTTGAATACCCAGGAAGAAAAGTATCAGGTTGTTGGGAGCAGGGATGTTCTTACAGTCGTATGACTCTACCTGAGTCTAAGATTTTTTCCGTTATGATGCTCTGCTGTCTCTAAGGGGTTGCCCTGATTTGCATGGTCCACGCTGGTCACTTGAGGCTCAGTAGTTCCATCAGGTTTCATACAAGCAGGGAGAAGAAAAGAGACTAATAAAAAAAGAACTAGGTCTGTACGTGCTGTCTTTTGAGGAAGATTCCCAGGAACTTGCATGGTCTTCTTTGCTTACTTACCAGTTTCCAGAACCCTGTGATATCATCCTACTTAGTTGGAAATACATTTCTATAACTACACAATAGTGTTTGTGCAGGCTGCTTAAAAACACTGTTTCTATTTCCTGTTTTATTTTTTTAAATTTTTTCTTAATGTTTTATTTATTTCTAGGAGAGAGAGAGAGAGAGACACCGTGAGCAAGGGAGGGGCAGAGAGAGAGGGAGTCACAGACTCTGAAACAGGCTCCAGGCTCTGAGCTGGCTGTCAGCACAGAGCCCGACGCGGGGCTCGAACCCACGAACCGCGAGATCATGACCTAAGCGAAAGTCAGACGCTTAACCGACTAAGCCACCCAGGCGCCCCTGTATTTCCTGTTTTCAAACATCAAGTTGGCCTTTAACTAGAGAATTGTTGTGACATATGGTGAAGCTGATTCCAGAATTGCACCTCTGTGTTTCTGCTGGATTCTTTAAAACAATTTTGTTTTAATGTTTATTTTTGAGAGAGAGAGAAAGAGAGAGACAGAGTACAAGAGCCCGACTCAGGGCTCGAACCCGCGAACCGTGAGATCATGACTTGAGCCGAAGTCGAATGCTTAACCAACTGAGCTACCCAGGCGCCCCATGTTTCTGCAGAATTTCTAATACTAACACTTACTAACAAATACAGCTTTTGAAATAGAAATTCTCAAGATTTTCAATGATGAAGAATATAAAAATTAACTCTTTTTTTTAGGCAAACAAAGATCTTGCAATATCTAAAGCTCTGCTAAATGTTGCAAACAGAAGAATATCCCAAATGCCATGTAGAGTGATCTCACTCAAGGTCACATTGCGTCCTTTGTGTATCTAGTCATACATGCTGCTCTCAGTAGTAACATATTAAAGGGTAATAATGAGATACTGGCTCATAATACACTCATTAATAATAGTACTTTTCACAGAAGATGAAGCTGTTTAAATAAATGACTCCAGTAATGTTTAAAGAAATACCATGTACAGCCAAAGCAGTCACCTCTAGAATCTTCTGACAAATCACAGTCATATCAACTGAACGTTTACTGAATATTGTGACGACAGCATCAATATACAGATAACAAATGCCAATGGTAAAAACGCTCTGGTTCATTGGCTTAATGTCTCCAGTAACCTCTTTTTTTTTTTTTTTTTTAGCTTTCAATGTCAGGGGAGTTGGAATCAGCCTTCCAAGATATGTGTCAGAGACTTGCTTTTCTTCTGGACTTTTCACTTAATTCCACCGAGGAGCAAAGGAGGTAAAGAAACAAAAAGCTGACAGAAGTCTGACATTATGTGCACGCTAGTTTTTAAAGGTTTGAGCTCAATAAAATCTAGTTACTGATTGGAGGTCCTGAATCATAATGATTTTCCAGGCATGTATTTCTGAAAGGATGAGGACAATTTTTTTTCATGTTCACTTTCAAAACAAAACGACACATAACAGAGAATGATTTATCTGATAGAGTTAAACTGTCCCCATCCGGTTTTATTTTCAATCATGAAAAAAAAAAAAGAAGAAATTTAATGTAGGTAGATCATTCCTCTGAGATGTTTCCATCAGTTTGCACTGAATAGAATTTAGACAATTTAGAGGGCAGTTGAATGCGATGATAGTTACAAACTGAACCTTGAAAAACTAATAATATTTTTTAAGTTTATTTATTTTTAGAGAAAGGGTGAGCGGGGGGGAGGGGGCAGAGAGAGAGAGAGAGAGAGAGAGAGAGAATCTCAAGCAGGCTCCACACTGTCAGTGCAGAGCCCAATGAGGGGCTCCATCTCACCAACTGTGAGATCACGATCTGAGCCAAAATTAAGAGTCTGATGCTTAACCGACTGAATCATCCAGGTGTCCCAAGGAACTAATAATTATCAGTTGGAATAAGAGAAGCTTATCAGGAGGGCTTACTGGCTGATACCCAGGGACACGCTCCATGAGCACAGGAGGGTGGTGGAGGCAGAAGACCATCCTTTTGAAATTCCCCCGAAAGCAGCGGTGGGCAACTGCTGGCCATCGGTAGCCACTAATCACATTCGGGGAGAAGCGGACGGTTGTCTGTGTAGTTGACGTACCAGACAGCACGGCTGCTTGCTAATTAATCGCAATGTCACCAAAGGTGGCTGAAGAGAAATCATCTGTCTCCTCATAATGATGTGGCTCAGAGGCACTGATGGGACACGTTTGGGGTCATCACTGTCTGACCGCATGGGCTGAGCATAGGGAAGGGGCTTCTGACGCAGTATGCAAGCCAGACGTGCTCCGCAGCGGACGCCTCTCTGAAAGCGCGTTTTGTTGGGAGTTGCCGTGTGTCAAACCCACCCAGGCACGAAGTAGATGATGATGAAAATAACTGGGGGCCCAGACAGGTATGGTCATAGCCAATTTAGTATAAATTATGAGAAAATGCAAATGCTAAATTCCTGCAATTGAACTTTATAAATAATAAAACTTTATTCACCAAAGACTGCAATTTTTTTCTTTTATTTTAGGGAGTGAGAGAGAGCACACGAGCAGGGGAGGGGCAGAGAGAGAGAGAGAGAGAGAGAGAGAGAGAATCTTAAGTAAGCCGCATGCCCAGTGCAGAGCACGAGGTGGGGGCCAATCCCACCACCTTGGGGTCATGACCTGAGCAGAAATCAAGAATCCAGAGCTCAACAGGCTGAGCCACCCAGGGGCCCCCCTTAAAAGGCTGTAATTTAAAAATACGTCTAGTTTAGGGCGCCTGGGTGGCTCACGGGGTTTGCTGACTGACTTAGGCACGGGTCATGATCTCACATTTCATGGGTTCAGCATCGGGCCCTGTGCTGACAGCTCAGACCTTGGAACCTGCTTCGATTCTGCGTCTCCCTCTCTCTGTGCCCCTCCCCCACTCATGCTCTCTCTGTCTCTCAAAAATTTTGAATAAAAATATAAAAAATAAAAATTTTGAATAAAAATAAGTCTATTTTATATTTAAACCAGTTAAGGGACAGAAGGGGAGAATGAGGGAAGGTTCTTAGCGCTGCCAGGGGAGGGTGTCCCTTGGATTCCTTCAATCCAAGGAGAAGGTTAGGGTGGGGGAGGTCCTAAGGACACAGGAGGACTCGGGAAACCTCGATGGACGCCCGGACTTCTTGGAAACCTCCTCCCCGCCCCCACCGCCTCCGACCACGACGTTGCCTCAACGGTTTGTCTGCAGCACCGGTCAGCTGTGTAGACAAGGACGCAGGGCGCCGAGCAGCGTCGTTCACGTGTCACCGACATCTCCGACCCCCCTAACATCCAGCAGGGGCTCCCCTCCACCCGGATCCGAGGGCACAGGGGTCACCGCCCCACCCCCCACCCGCGGGTCCTGCCGTGTTGTCCCCGAGCTGGAGGCGCCCCGCCCCGGGTCCCGGGTTCACAGATCTCCGCCTCCGGGGTCCCGGGACCTCGTCCAGAGTCGCCGGCGGGATTTCTCTTTCCCGTGAACTTGAACCCGCGTCATCGGCCGGCGCGGGCGCAACGGAACAGAGACGGGGCGGGCTGGCGAAGGGCCGCCGACGCTGGAGAGGAACGTGCGTCTCGGGGTGGGCGGCCGAGGCGCGCGGGGCTTCCAGATGCTTCGGCGAGCGCGTCCGGGCGCCTCCCTAAAGCGCAGGGCAGAAAGCGGCGGACGGATCCGCCACAGCAGCTCTGCAGCCGGTGAGAGGGCGCGGCCGCGTCCCGGGAGGCAGCCCTGCCTCAGCCGCGCGGGCACTTACAGCCGCCGAGGACGTTTTCCCGCCATTTCCGCAGAAAACAGCATTGTCTCTAGGAGCCTGAAGTGCGCTTCAGACCCCTTTCAAGCCACTGCTGTTACCGTTTTACCTGGGTAGCTTTTTATCCTGCGATCATTTCGCATTTAGGGAAAAATGTCAAGATTAGTGCTGGGAACTCCTGTAAAGTCTACTGAGACTTCAGGAATTGTTTGCTTTGCCCCATTTGCTTTCCCTCTGTCTTAATCTCTGTCCTGTGTACACACGTACACATTTGGGTTTGGGGGAAGCCTCGGGAGTGATGTGGGGACCTTCTGTACTCGCTGACGAGCGCCGCTGCCTGTCCTGGCTCCCTGCCCGGCACAGTCCCCACACCTGAGTCCCGCAGGGCCCTGGCCACCCACCGCACCCTCGGGTGGGTGGCCACCGTTTTCCGCGGACCTTCGTCACAGTCCGTGAGAGCACTGAAGGGTGCCCTGGTTGGTCAGCAGTGCAGACAGCCTGCCCGCTCCCTACCTCGTGTGCTTCCCAGCCCGGACGTCCCCCCGGACAGCACAGTGTGACCCCCTCTTTGCCACATGGGGCAAGAGGGGCTCAGGGTGCCCAGGAGACAGACTCAACTCCGGTTCCACGGACTTATCTCTTTTGAACGTTTATTTATTTTTGACAGAGAGAGAGAGTGAGAGAGACAGAGCATGAGCAGGGGAGGGACAGAGAGAGAGGGAGACACAGAATCTGAAGCAGGCTCCAGGCTCTAAGCTGAGCTGTCAGCACAGAGCCCGACACGGGACTCGAACCCACAAACTGTGAGGTCATGACCTGAGCCGAAGTTGGAGGCTTCGGTGACTGAGCCACCCAGGCGCCCCTGTTTATTTATTTTTGAGAGAGACAGAGACAGACAGAGAGTGAGCAGGGGAGGGTCAGAGAGAGAGGGAGACACAGAATATGAAGCAGGCTCCAGGCTCTGAGCTGTCAGCACAGAGCCCCACGCAGGGCTCAGACCAACAAACCATAATATCATGACCTGAGCCGAAGTGGACGCTTAACCGACTGAGTCACCCAGGCGCCCCTCAATGGACTTATTTTTGACGTCCCTGGATGAAATCATTATTCCCTTTGGACTTAAGACCTCTAGACCAGCAGAACCTCAAATGATAGCAGATCAGGCAGGTAAACCAACATGGACGTCAAAGTGAGGACAACTTTTTCTATATACAGTAAATTAATTACATCAGAGTGTGGTGAGGCATAAGGGTCATGAGTCGCTCAGAGCACCGGACCCAGAAAAAGACAGCTCTGAGTTGCAAAAAAGCTACATGTCAAGCAGGGATTAAAATTAGCGGTTGCCTTTTCTGGACAGAGAAATCAATACTAATGAATGTAAGATTTGCCTTCCAGGGAGGGAACAAATGCAGTGGACGGCTTCCAGACGACTCTACGGAACTGCAAAGGGCCCACGTGTGGCGTCAGCTGTACTCTTTTTCATGTTTGGGCCCCGGAGGCCGTCTTTGGAGCTCCACATGCACAAAGTCAATCTGGAAACCCAGTGAATAGACCACAGGGAATTTTAAAAGATTAGAGTTCTGTTGTTTCCAATTTTTAATCCCTCCATTCACTTTCATTTTCAGTAGAATCCCGTGTTCTTCTGTTTACCAGACAGAACGGCCAAAAATGATCAAAAGTTCAGTAACAACAGTACTTTCTGAATTAAAAATGAGTAAAGCTTTATCTTCCTACAGAAACAAAGTATCGGGGAGTAGAATAGCGTGTAAGGGCAGCCCTGAGAAAGAGGTGCAAAGACGTATGTGACGTAAGAAATACACCTAGAGGTCTTGAGAATTGTTACTTTTTTAACTGAATATTTATTTCGATAGTAGACTTGCATATAGTTGATAGAAGCGATACTCTTTGCCCAGTTCCTCCCACTGGAGGAAACCATCATCCTAAAAATATCCAAGATATTTTAAAAAATGTTTTTTCATGTTTATTTATTTTTGAGAGAGAAGCAGAGTGTGAATGGGGGAGGGGAAGAGAGAGGGGGAGACACAGAATATGAAGCAGGCTCCAGGCTCTGAGCTGTCAGCACAGAGCTCGACACGGGGCTCAAACTCATGGACCATGAGATCATGACCTGAGTGACCTAAGTCAAACACTTAACCAACTGAGCCACCCAGGAGCCCCATTAACACTGATATAAATCACTGTTCTTATTTGGATTTCCTCAATTTTATATGTATGTGTGTGTGTGTGTGTGTGTGTGTGTGTGTGTGTGTGTGTGTGTTCATTTTATTTCTGTACACTGAAATCATGTGTGTAATAGGTACTACCATCCAGATTCTGAGCAGTTCCCTCATCCTGAGGACCTCTCAGGCTGTCTTTAATAACCCCTACACCACCGCCCCTCACCTGTGGCAATCACTGATCTATTTTCTACTTCTAGAACTTTGCCATTTCAAAAATTGAACCTTGAGGGCAGCGTGTTAAGTGAAATAAGCCAGTCAGAGAAAGACAAATACTATCTGATTCCACTTATATGAGGTTGCTGCGGTCGTCAGGTTCACAGAAACAGAAAATAAAACGGTGGTTGCTAGAAGCTGAGGAAAGGAAATATGCAGCTGTTGTTTAATGCATATAAAATTCCAGTTTTGCAAGAAGAAAACGTTCTGGAGGTTGGATGCACAATAGCTTGAGTACCTTATTGTTACCCAACTGTACACTTCAAAATGGTTAAAATCGTAAGTTTAGGTTATGTGGATTTTTTTTACCACGATTGAAAAAAAATAGAAGAAATGATTAGTTAACATACTTGTATGGGGCTATTCCTCTTTTCTCTATGCTGCTCTGTTGACTTACGGGTCTTTCTCGCCACCAGTAACATACTGGTGATCACTACATCTATGCAATAAGTCTTGAAATCATGTAGATTGGTTCATCCCACTTTATTCTTTGTTAAGATGGTTTTAAGTATTCCACGGTTTGAAATTGGAAAAAATAGAGACACAGGCCTTTACTTTTTATATTCACATAACATCAACACTGTTTTTCTTTGACTGCTTTGTGTGCATTAACAGAACCTCACGTGTATAAGACATTCAGGAAATATCACGTATGTTTCTCTCAGGCTCCATATCCTCAGTGGGGAGCACCTGGTGTTCATGTACTCGGTTGGCAACAGCCTCAGCTGAGCTGTGCCAGTGAGGAGGACCCTCGAGGTTTGCTTTCTGTGGAGGGCAAGGGTCGCAGCAGAGGCCAAGCTATGTCTTCGACCTCCATCTGCAACAACGGCCGGTTGACAAGTTTGGTTTGACGGTTTCCAGGTGACCTCTCCTGTCCCAGGACAAACAGCAGCACTTCTCACAACGGCCAAGATACGGAAACCACTAAAGTGTCCATCAAACGAAGGATGGACCAGGACGATGTGGAATATATGTAACGAAATACTAGTCAGCCTCAAAAGTGAAGAAAATCCTGCCATTGTGACCATGTGTGCAGACCTAGAGGTCTAGCACAACGTGCTGAGTGAGGTAAGCCAGGCTGAAAAAGTAATTCTGCAAAGTATCACTCATGTGGAATCTAAGATGAAGTCTAAGTCATAGAAACGGAGTATGAAAGTGGTTGCTAGAAGTTGGGGGTGGGGGATGTAGGGAGGGGGTGGTAAAAGAGGGTGTATTTTCAGTTATAAGATGAATAAGACCGGGGACTCTAATATAAAACTTGGTGACTAGTTCGTGCTCCTGTGGTATATAACCGAAATTTTCTAAGAACATAAATGTTCTCACACGTTGCATGATAAGTATGCAAGGTGATGAGGGTGTTAAGAAGTTGGGTGGGATTCGTTCACAACGTATACGTAGATATAATCATTCTGTTGTACACTTTAAATATCTTGCAGTTTTAGGGGTGCCTCGGTGGTTCAATTGGTTGAGCATCTGATTCTCGGTTTCAATTCAGGTCATGATCTCACGTTCCGTGGGTTTGAGCCCCACATCGGGCTGTAAGCTGACAGCATGGAGTCTGCTTGCATTTCTCTCTCCCTTTCTCTCTGCCCCTCCTCCACTGGTGCTGCCTCTGTCTCTCTCGAAATAAGTAAATAAGTTTAAAAAATCGTATAAATGTTTTACAATTTTATTTGTCAATTATACCACAATAAAGTAAAAAAAAAAAAAAAAAGAAAGAAACCCAGAAATGGGAATTACATTTACTAATTGTAAATTAGTCCCTGTGTTGGTAGAGGGGTGAGGCTTTCTATTTTTTTTTTTAATTTTTTTTTAATTTTAAGAGAGACAGAGAGAGAAAGAAACTGAGAGAGAAAGAGCACTCACAAATGAGGGAGGGGCAGAGGAAGAAGGAGACATAGGATCTGGAGTCTCCAGGCTCTGAGCTGTCAGTATAGAGCCTGACACCGGTCTTGAACTCACAAACCATGAGATCACAACCTGAGCTGAAGTTGGACACTTAATTAACCAAGCCCCCCCAGGCGCCCCTAGACTTTTTATTTTCTAAAAGTTACATTCAGAGGCACCTGGGTGACTTGGTTAAGTGTCTGAGCCTTGATTTCGGTTCAGATCATGATCTCACGGTTCATGAGATCGAGCCCCATGTCTGGCTCTGACCTGACAGTGTGGAGCCTGCTTAGGATTCTCTCTGTCCCTTCCCTGCTTGCTTTCCCTCAAAATAAACTGATAAACATTTAAAAAAAAAGAAAGAAAGAAAAGTTACATTCAGAGGTAGCAGTGAAAATCGCCTGGGTGGGGATGCATGGGTAAGTTGCTTTAAAGTAACCTTATTCTCGTTCCCTCTCTGCTTCCTCAAACTTGAAGGGTAGGTAACCCCATCTCCATTTTAGGAATTCTTTGCCCTCCAGAATTTTCACCCTGTTCCCCCCCCCAAATAAATAAATAAAAGCTAACACTTACCTTGGGTTTTCATATCATCAGATCACAGTTGTCCCCTGAATCATCTGATAAATAATGAAATAATATATGTATTAAATATGGATGGATGGATGGATGATTCAGATGGGAGCTCCTGGAAAGAATTTTCACTTTATTGTCTAGCTAGCTCATCACTTGAGAGCCCCCGACTTGCTGACAATTAAATTTTCTTTTAATTTTTAAAATGTTTTATTTATTTCTAGGAGAGAGAGAGAGACAGTGCAAGCAGGGGAGGGTCAGAGAGAGAGGGAGTCACAAACTCTGAAACAGGCTCCAGGCTCTGAGCTGGCAGTCAGCACAGAGCCCGATGTGGGGCAACCGCGAGATCATGACCTAAGCGAAAGTCGGATGCTTAACCAACTAAGCCACCCAGGCGCCCCGCTGACAATTAAATTTCTTCCAACACCCTCCTCCCCCCACCTCATGACCCAGTTTTGGAGGATAGCTTACTAACCTATAGGGAACTACCTGTCGATCAGTATTATCAGAAAAGGATCTATTTGCTCTCTGCCTCTGCCTTTCCTGGGACTTGTCTACAAGGTAGCTTTTCTTACTAGAATTTCACTGAGTTAGGGAGCATGGAAGGGGGAAGTGAGATGATCCAGCATCCTGTCTTATTTCCATTTGTGCAGTGGCCAATGTGGAAAGATGGCCAAGAAGTCCAATGACTGAGTGAACAGGAACTGAACAAATCCAAGATGAGAAGCAGGAGAAAAAGAAGAGTTCAAAATATGTTTTCCAAGATTTCAGACCTTTTTGCAAAGGGGTGCAGAGCAGTAATCTGTGCTCATTGGTAAAAGGAGCCATCAGTTTTCACTGAAACCTTGGAGAAACCATGGTTAGAGTTACTCATACTCAGTGTCCCTGTCAGTAAACATAAACAGCTCATCGTTTGGTCTAAGGGCAAATCAGATCCACATTGTATATGGAAAGTACAAAAAGCTCACTCTCATATTACTGCTATTCATTTGAAATGTTCCTAAGCTTGAGACTGATAACACTAACATCTCTTTTGTGAGTAAAAGGTATACTTAGTCCATTAGTTACTGAGCATATTTTATGTTCTAGGCATTGTTTCCAGCCCTAGACATAGGGCAGGAACCAAACAGATAAAAATTCCCTCCAGCACACCACTTACATTGCCAGGTTATGTGCAACAGTTAAAACAAAAGAAGGAATTAAGCTTGAAATATATTGTATTAGGGGTGGTGGCTATAAAGAGGAGAATGAAATCCGGAAGCGGATAGGATTGTGTGTGCTTGGGTAGGAGGATGCAGCTCAAAGAAGAGAGTCTGGAAGGTACGACGTGAGAAGTCGGCACTGGAGCAAAGACTGCAGGAGGAAAAGGAGTGGCGCATAGGTGTCCGGAGGAACAGTACCCCAGGCGGAGGCCGCATTGAGGGCCAGAACCACGAATCCCAAGTGAATGTAGCTCAGTGAAGCAGCTTCACTGAGGACTCCGAGCTGAAGGCGTCCTCGGAGGCCTTATTTTTATTCAGACTGAGGTGGAACCATTGGTGAGTCTTAGTTTTAGGGAATAGATAACAGGGAGGAAGAACTTAAGAAGAGACACCGATTGGTCTGAAAAGGTGTGGCAATATTCCAGTGACAGATGCCAATGGCTTGGGCCAGTGTGGTGGCAGTGGAGACCATGATAGGCGGTCAAGTTTCAGATGTGTTCGGAAGCGGGTGCTGGCAGGATTTGATACCAGTTTGGATGTTACAGCTGAGAAAACTCTGCGTGTTTAGGATGACCCCAAGCGTTCGGGGTACTTGAGCACCTGGATGAGTGGGATTGTCATTTACAGATACAGGAGGGCTGGAACAGGGAAGATTTTTGAGGAAGACTGAGAGGTCCATTTTGATCGTTTTATGTCTCAGCCATCCAGGAGGAGAGCCAAGCAAGCAGTTAGACTTGCAAATCTGGGGCCAAGGGGAAAGATTCCAGTTGGATATATGACCTTGGGAATCCTCAGAACATGGTGTCAGTGATATAGACTATATTTTCCATGAGTTTATTACAAGGCTGCCATGAATGATGAGATAGGCCTCAGTAAAGAGAGGGTAGCAAGTTAGAGAGAAATACATGTGTGAGAGATATATCACATCTTCCTGGAGAGCCTTGACTCCAAATCAGAATTTGATTCTGTACCATGTTACGTCCACACAATTTAGTTTATGTGCCTTTGGGACAGAAATACATTTCTTTTTCTTTTTTTTTTTTAATGTTTTATTCATTTCTAGGAGAGAGAGAGAGAGAGACAGCATGAGCAGGGGAGGGTCAGAGAGAGAGGGAGTCACAGACTGGAACAGGCTCCAGGCTCTGAGCTGGCAGTCAGCACAGAGCCCGACGCGGGGCTCGAGCCCACGAACCGCGAGATCATGACCCGAGTGAAAGTCGGACGCTTAACCAACTACGCCACCCGGGCGCCCCAGAAATACATTTCTTTGAGGCAGATGTAGTGTGCGAAAGGTAATGTGTGCGTCTGTATCTGTATTCCCCAGTAAGACTTACAAGCCCCAGACTTCTACTTCCACATTTCCAAATGTGGAAAGGACAAATTTGCCCCTTTCCTTCTATCCATCAGAATACACCTGGGTAGGATGAAAAGAAAAGGAAGAGTCCATTGATAACTTGCCCATCGCCTCCAGATAAAGACCAACAGTGGAAATGCAAAACTGTCTGTCAAGCTCCACGTTTTCTGTGGAGAGAAGTGGAGGTAAGTTCATAAGCATGGCATGGACCTTCTCTCTCCTTTCCCATTCTCTCCTGTAACACCTCTTTCATTTACTCCGTGAGTCCTAAAGTCACTCAGCAGATCATCTAAGGACTTGACCTCAAGTTTGTGTCAGATAAGTAGTGCTAGCTGTGGTAACATGGTCCCCATATTTCCGCTATAGAATGATAAATAGTCATTGGGGTTGGAGGTGGGGGCTTGTGGATGTCAGCTGACAGAGGCTCTGACTCTTTAATATGTGGTTTCTAAGTCCCCACTGGACACTGTCATCCAACTAGGGATTAGGAAAGAGAGTATGGAGAGAACAGGCTGCATTTAAACATCTCAGGCTGGACAGGATATAGTCCATCAATGAAGAATTTTTACATAGTTCTTCCAACAGCAAAGAGAGCATCCAAAGGTAGGGGGTAAGGACTGTTGAAGACATGGGGGGTAAAATGACATAACACACCAGTGTAGTGAGATAAAGGAGATGGGCAAGAGATGAGCCAACCAGGCCACCATGTTGTCTGGATCTCTTCTTATTCTAGGCATAGGGTTTGTAATCTCTTATTCATTCCTTCACTGTGATCCCATTCACAAGTAAGTAAAGTTTGTTTCCTGTATTTGAGGCTTTGGAGAAAGTACAGGGAAAGAGTCACAACTTAATTAAATAAATGCTGGGCATGGGGGTGGCCGGGAAGTTGTGCTATGAAACTGACTTTGCCACAGAACTTTCAAGTCTGTTTTCTTTTCTTTTCTTTCTTTCTTTTTTTTTTATGGTTTATTTATTTTTGAGACAGAAACAGAGCATGAGCAAGGGAAGGGCAGAGAGAGAGAGGGAGGGAGACACAGAATCTGAAGCAGGCTCCAGGCTCTGAGCTGTCAGCACAGAGCCCGACATGGGGCTCAAACCCACGAACCGTGAGATCATGACCTGAGCTAAAGCCGGATGCTCAACCGACTGAGCCACCCAGGTGCCCCAAGTCTGTTTTCTGAGTACAGAGGCACACACAGAAGAAAAAGAAGGGTACAAATAAGAATGTGCTCTTTCTTCTATCTTTATAACTAAAAAAATTTTCCTATATTATCAAATTAGATTCCATTCCCCAACCAACTAAGGGTTGGTCACAAGTGGACATTGAGGGCAACATTGAGCCTGGACATGATTTTGAAAAGGCAACCAGAGGTGCATCTGGATGAGATTATGGTAAGTAAAAGTAGTTGTTTCTTTTAGAGTTTTATATTTGTTTTTGTTGGGTTTTCCATTTCTAATTAACTTTATTGCCTTTGATGGAATTCTTAAATATATCTGATTCTTCTGATATCCCAGCTTTCTTCCTTTCGGACCATACAGCCTTTTAAAGAGAATGAAGTGGGATACCTTCCTGTTTTCTTATTACCACAATCCATGGGAAACTTGTATGTAGAAACTGTTTTATAGATATGATGAATTTTAATATTTTGGTAGTTTTTTTTTTCTGTCTATTTAGAAAAAGGACAGTTACTTTAATTTGATTTTAAACACAATTTAATGAGAGGAAGAGAGGTTGCCTTTAAACCAGCATTGGAAAATATTTGAAGTTCTTGATAAACAGGCAAACTTCTCAACCCAAACCTTTAGAATGAAATTATCAGGGCTTAGAATCCCAGCATCTATAGTTTAAAATATTTTTTTAAACCAGGTTTTCCAGGAATTTCAAGCACACAGTGAAGTTGAAAACTGCTCTAAACCCATGGGAATGACTGCAATCTTTAAAGGTCAGGACACATTTTCAGGCAATATAAGAAGCAAGGTTGTTATCTTTGCTAGTGTAAAGAACTGTGTGTGGCGCTCGTAAGAAGTAGTTCACCACGCAAGAACATGTACAAGGATGTTCCCAAGAGCTTAGTTCATTATTGCCCAAACTCAGAAGTAGCCAAGATGTCCTTTAGCAGGTGAATGGATAAACTAGTATATCTGTCCAAGGGGATATTATCCAGCACCAAAGAGAAATAAGCCATTAAGCCATGAAGAACATGGAGGAAACGGAAATGCATATTACTAAGCCAAAGAAGCCAATATGAAAAGACTGCATATCACGTAAGTCCAATGGTATGGCACTCTGGAAAAGGCAAGACCATGAAGACAGTGAAAATCCAGTGGTTTGCCAGAGATTGGGGGTGGGGACTAGGGGTGAATGGCCATACCCAAGAGGATTCTTAGGGCAGTGAAGCTACTCTATTTGCTATCATAATAATGGGTATATGCCGTTATTCATTTGTCCAAACCCCTGGAACTTACGACCCAAGAGTGGATTCTAATGTAGACTATGGACTCTGGGTGATTATGATGTGTCGATGTAAGTTCATCAGTTGTAACAAATGTCCCCATTCTGCTGTGGGCTGCTGGTAATGGGGGTGGCTGTACATGTGTGAGGGCAGTGGATATGTGGGAAATTTCTATGCCTTCCTCTCAATTTTGCTATGAACCTAAATGATCCAGTAAGCGCACTCCTGGGTACTTACCCCCAAAATACAAAAACATGAATTCGAAGAGATGCATCCTTATGTTATAGCAGCATTAGTTACAATAGCCGAATTATGGAAGCAGCCCACGTGCCCATTGATAGATGAATGGATAGAAGAAGATTGTGTGTGTGCGTATAAAATTATATATATATATATATATATATATATATATATTCTATATTATATATAGAGTATTATTCAGCCATTAAAAAGAATTAAATTTTGTCATTTGTAATGACATGGATGGAGCTAGAGCATATCATGCTAAGTAAAATAAGTTAGTCAAAGAAAGACAAATACTGTGTGATTTCACTCATATGTGGAATTTAAGAAACAAAAAAATAAGAGCAAGGGAAAAAAGATAAAGAGAGACAAATCAAGAAACCGACTTAACTATAGAGAACAAATGGATGGTTACCAGAGGGGAGGTGGGTAGGGGATGGGTGAAGTAGGTGATGGAGAAATGAAGGAAATTGCTGAATCACTCTGTTGAACACCTGAAACTAATACATTACATGTTAACTATACTGGAATTAACACTTTTAAATTTTTTTTAATGTTTTATTTATTTTTAGGAGAGAGAGAGAGAGACAGCGTGAGCAGGGGAGGGTCAGAGAGAGAGGGAGTCACAGACTGAAACAGGCTCCAGGCTCTGAGCTGGCAGTCAGCACAGAGCCCGACGCGGGGCTCGAACCCACGAACTGCGAGATCATGACCCAAGCGAAAGTCGGACGCTTAACCGACTAAGCCACCCGGGCGCCCCTGGAATTAACACTTTTAAAATGCTTTAAGAAATCCTCAAAAATTGTAGAATTCACATACAAAGAAAGACTACAGTGAGTTCAAGAGAACATGAGCTAACATGAGGGAAAAAAGGAACATGAAGGCTGAGAGATCAAAGACAAAGCAAGAGAAAGAAGGAGAAACAAGTGTGAGTTAAGAGACCAGTGAGGAAGAGAGCGGTCAGTCTACAACCTAGTTAAGGTGTACAGAAGGCTCACCCTTCACTGGGTGTTCTTCTCTGAAGGCCCAGCAGGGGGCAGACTTCAGTCTCATTTCCACCTCCATGTCTTCATGGTCATGGAGCTTTCTCAGACCCTAATGATCACAACCGTCCATTATGTTTCTCAAGATTTTTCACTGTCATTCAACTACTATTGGTCTGATACAAATGGAGATGACTGTATTTGCAGGCAGTCATCGGTGGTTTGTGCAGAAGTGGATACTGTATACACATTTATAAGGTGCTATTATCTCCTTGAGCACCAGGAACAACCTCCTCCAAACGCCTAGATAAATTCACACGCATTCATTTCCACAGCTGAAGTTGAACATGTTCCAAGCTATGCTCTGGGACTAAATAAAGACTCCTTTCTGTCTATGGAAAAGGCCTGGTGAGTTGGATAAAGCAACTCAAACCAAACAAAATTGGGGCGGAGGGGAAGCGTTACTCTGTAAAGAGAATACATCCACAAATTGAGCACTTAAAAAGGAAGCAGAACGCGGCCCTGCTGGGCATGATAGAGGAAGAATTTTAGGAAGGCTAAACCATTCTCTTAAGAAAATATCAATACCTAGATGCTGTAGTTTAAGCCCTGACAGTTTTTGTTTGTGTTTTGTTTTGGTTTTTGTTTTCTTTTTAGAATGCTGCTGCCTGACTTAAGCTTTGCTGCCTAATGCAACTATTTCAAAGAGGGCTGTCCCCTGTAAACACACCGCCAGCCACACGCTAGATAGAGAGCCAGGCTGCCTCTGCCCCTGGGGTGACTTGGTTTCAGAGATTTGGGATGATGTTAATAACTGACCATTTGGACTGCTTGCTTTTTTCTCTTCTTGCACATTACATCCCTGCCGTTATGTTTTGTTTAAAAGCATTTTTATGTTTTATTTTTAATATTTGAGAGAGAGAAAGAGACAGAGCACAAGCAGGGAAGGGGCAGAGGGATGGAGACAGAATCGGAAGCAGGCTCCAGGCTCCAAGCTATCAGCACAGAGCCTGACGCGGGGCTCGAACTAGCGAGCCATGCATGAGATCATGACCTGAGCCAAAGTCAGACGCTTAACGCACCGAGCCCCCCAAGCATCCCTGTGCTCTTTTGCTTTTAATTTGCCAGTAAAGAGAGACCCTGTGAGACCCCTGGCCCCCACTGCAGATCCTAATATGAAGCAGAACCCCAGACACACACCCGTTTTTACCTGTGACCTCACTATGTGGCCTCAGGTATGCCAGGTAATTTCCAGGTCTCGCAAGTAATAAACCTTGATTTTTTCAAAGCTTACTTCTGGTTGTTGCCAAGGGCACTTTGCAGTCATAACAGGAAGCACAGGGGTCAGTCCAACCATAACACTGGTTACTGATAGGTGGAGACTGGCACACAACAGATGATTGCAGAAAAAAATACAAAGGAAAATAAAAATAAGACCTG
The DNA here is from genome assembly GCA_017311185.1 of Proteles cristata cristata. Lineage (NCBI taxonomy): Eukaryota > Metazoa > Chordata > Mammalia > Carnivora > Hyaenidae > Proteles > Proteles cristata. The sequence continues at coordinate 399,259 of JAESUZ010005354.1, forward strand.
GATTTCCCCCCTTCTGTAATTGTAATAGAATAAGAATAATGCAACCTCCAAATGGTGATTTAGCAGGTTTACTAAAGATAAAGATGAAACAATACAAAATAGCAGTGAGAAGGGGCTCCCTAAATGCTATTTTCTTCCTAGCTGCTGTCCAGATTAGCAAGTAAATGGTACCCTTATCGCTAGGAAAGCTTTTGTAATCTCTGTAAATTCTGAACTAATGAAACAAATCTATACAGCGAAGCATAATACTGCCCTTCTTTAACGAATAGCACACTCGCTTCCTCCATGTCTCTTCGAAGGAACCATATATAATTTGATACCTCTCGTTGCCTAAATTAGTGGTTCCGGTGTGCAGTCCCCAGATCAACATCATCACCTGGGAACTTGTCCAAAAGGCAAATTCTGTCTCAGCCCCAGGCCATTTGAATGAGGAGCTCAGGAGAGTCTTCCAGCTAGCTGTGTTACTAAGCCCCTAGGTGCTGCGAGTACCTGCTCAAGCCTGAGAAGCGTGGCCCTACATCATGTCCATATTCCATTTTCAAGTCTTTCCGAAGATTATGTAAGAAGGAGAATATAGAACAGGACTTGATGCAGTAAAGTTCACACTTCTAAGGGCTTTTGGTTTTTCTAATTTGTCTGGAAACATAAAGCCCAGGGCTGCATGGATACCTTCTTTACTCCAGGGGTATTAGTATCTGCACACTGATGCCCTGGGAGACATTTCAAGGCATAAAGAAAACAGATGTGATGAGCAAGATGGAGTATTTCACAGAAAACTCTCACATTGCCACAAAACGAGATGATTTTCCAGGGCTTTTCTCTGGGGTTGATACCTCCACGGAGAAGCGGGGCGCGAGAGAGATCATTTTAATGCAACACGGGCTAAAGGGACATGAATTCAAAGATCTGAACCCTCCACTTGGCCGGACTGGGATTGGAAAGTAGCTCGTGGACTGTTTGTCATGGCGACAATATATATGTGTGTGTGTATATATAGATACACACATCGGAATACATATATATGCATATATATATATTCACTACACTCTCGTTTATTAATTTTAATTATTTCCTCCTAATTTCCTACCTGTTAAGAGTCTGATATTTTTAGGAATTTCCCTCTCTTCTTCCCATCCCCCATCATGTTTTAATATATTTATTTTATTTAAAATTTTTTTAAAGGATTTGTGTTTTGCACTTCGTGAGAGCCATTTAATTGAACGCCCTTTTAGAACTGAGATATGGTTCATGTAACAGAAAATTGCCCTTCCAAAGGGTACAAGTTGGTGCCAGTGTCACCACGACCTGATTGTAGGACTGGAAAATGCAGCAGCGATTTCCTTCTCATTCTCATTCATTCCTGAGAATCAGGAGGCTCTTCCTTAGAGTCCTGGTGAGAACGCTTCAGAGAGTCCTGTGAAACCGAGTCAGTCCTGAAAGCACGTGGGTGTCACTCACCGGAAGCAGTGAGCTAATGTGAAAAAGCATGGGAGCATCACTTAGATAATAACGCGAGTTATACTTTGCCTCTTAATTCCTGTCCTCGAGTGTAGAAATTCCAGGAGCGTTTTGGAAACTGCTCGCCATGATTTTTTAGTCTTCTTTTGGTACAGAGTTTCAGAGATTTAGAGAAACGCTAATTCTCTCAGCTTTGCAGAAACAAGAGGAAAAATAAAGAGACCCCAGACTTCTCGGCTTCGTCCAGACCTTGGTTATTAAGTAGCTCTTATCAGACTGGAAGGCCACCAAGACACAAAGGCACGTGGGGAAGGAAGATGCCCTGGGACACAAGATGTGAGTCTGCACAGGGGAAGGGAGACCGTTGCATCTCTCAGCTTTCTGGCACTCCCCACTTCTCCCCCTGCATGGCCTACATCCTTCTGGAACACAGAGCTGCGGATCCCTGATCCAGGCTTCCCTCTCTTGGAGTTAAGATCCTGCCAAGTCTCACCTGACCAAATGGCTGTGAGCTTTGATCCTGCATAATTGATTTGAGACCTCTTATCTGAATCCAGATGAGGCAGCCTGTCAGGGCAGCTCTACACACAAGGTCAAGACTTCTGAGAGTCCCCCCGTCCTCCCGGAGGCTGTGCGGCCAGATTTTGTCTGATGCATCCACCTGAGCACCTGAAGCGGGAGGGAGATCCATTTTGATAAAACACAGAGCAAGGGGGGTGTTGATATCAATATAAATGAATATAGAGATACAAACCGTGGCCAACCTCGCTGTCTGGCCTCCGAGGATAAGTAAGAGCAATTGCTGCAAGCTGTGTGATCGATACACCAAGCTGCAAGGTCACCCTGGACATCAAAGAGGGCCAGGGTTTCTGAGGGAGAGCCAGGACGTCCCGTATCTGGACCTTTACCTCGAAACCACATGGAGCGTGGGCCCCTTAGAGAAGCCTGAACTGCGGATCCTGTCTGTGCAAACCAGGTTTGCTGACCTCCAAGTCTCAGAGACCCCAAGGCCACCCTGGGTCCCTGGTCCTTCTACACCCAATCAGAAGAGGTTCAACGGGGTTGTGACAAGCAGCACCGATTGCCATTATCTGGGGGACAGTGGGGTTTTATATGTACATATATAATATTTATATTCTATTAGTAAATATATAATATATTTTATATTTATATAAAATGTATAGCATACATAAATATATATGAGAGTGTATATATATATATATATATGTATATATACACGTAGTATAAAAATAAATATGAAGCAGAGAGTTGGAAGGTCACATGTAGCCAATTCGAACATAGGAAGATTCCTAGATTCCTCCGTGAAGTATGTAAAATGGCTTATGTCTTAGTTTGTAGGGCTGCGGCTCATTGATGTAGTAAATAAAGCTTGCTGCGTGACATTAGGAAAAACTAAAATTTTGAAGGACAGGCTACAATGTCAGAGACAAACACAATATGACCATATGTTGTGACGTTTTATTCTGTGGGAGTTCCTGTACATTGTCCAAGGGCTCCCGGTCGTAATGCCCTGGTAAGAGTAGACTTTGGGCTCTCTCCACACACACATGCATGCACGCATACATGCACGCACACAGTAACTATGTGAGGAGGTGGAAATGTTAATGTGTGTAACTGCAGTAATCATTTCACTGTGTCTATGTGTATCAAACCATCATGCTGTATACCTTAAATATATATAATTCTGATTTTAAAATTTTATTACACATTAAAACATTATATCTATTAAAAATACATGTAACTTTTAGTAGATTAAAAATTAGTTCAAAACGATGATCTCTTTGGCATCCTGAGTGATTCAGAATATTTTTATTGGAACAAAGGAGCTTTGCCAGAGGACTGGTCTCAAAATTAATGTGTGTGCTCTGAACACTGTAAAATAATTTATTTTGTAATATTTTGTACTGTTTTGTGCCATTTTGAGTTTCTTACATCAGGGACTTTCAATCTGATTTATTTCTTAAGTTTTAAAATCCACTGGAATTGAGGAAATAACCAAACCTTTATGTGGTGTAGGATTACTGACAAATTGATCTCAGACACTCTATTGAATGCCTCTGTACAAGCTTGAGGCCTCGGGGGAAATTCACTTAAAAACTGAACATCAGAAACATCCTAGTGTGTCGGACAGAGGGGTCCACTCAGCCAGGGGTGTGCCTGTGTCAGACACCAACATGGAAAGTCTGCGTCCCCATGCAGCGTATTATAGGGACATCGTGGCATTCCAACACTAATCCTGAAAACGTTATTTTGATTTTCTGCTGAAGTTTAATTAATTGAACTGACAATAACTATATTACAAAAGAAAGGAGTTCTTTGGAAAACTGAAAATTTAATGGGGAATTTTATTAAATACATCATTTTGATTTGCAACCTTATTATGAAATTTTAAAAATTCATATTCTACATTTGGATTGTCCATATGTTTCTTTAATAAGCTGCAATAAAAATAGAATTTAAAAGGCATGCAACATCCCGTCACTTTTATCTTTTATTTAATTAAACTTTCTTGGCTTGTTAAATCATATAACTCCATTCATACTGATCTTGGCGTGGGTGTTTTTAAATTTTTTTTTCATTTGTTGAGCCTCATTGTCTTTTTAATATGTTTTTTGTCAATTGTTGAAAACTATTTCAGTGTTGCTTTTCACTCTAGTTTTACTTTATATACTTTCCTATTGTTTCATGACCAGCAGATAGCATAATTTATTGATGTTGGTAGGGAAATTTTATATAGGCAAAATAGAAGAGTGTAATTTAAATTGAAGGCAAAATATATATGTAACCATTCTAGGCATCCAGGTGAGGAGGGACTATAATTACACCAATCTTTTGTTAATCTTGACCTCCAGTGAGTAAGCCAAGGAGATAAAGCCATCATTACATTCAGAAAACCTGACTCGCATCCATGGACAAGATCCCTACCCAAGAACAGAAGGTAATTCTTTCCTGGAATTTATACCTGCCAGTAATAGTCTCCAGATAAACAATGGAATTACTCTGGGTGGATCTATTTTTCAGAATTTTTTCAGAACTTTAATGTCTTTTCTTGGTTATGGGGTGTGTGTGTGTTTGTGTGTGTGTGCGCACGTGTGTATGGATGCGGGCACATGCACACACCCCACACACAGGGAAGAATTTCTTTGGGCTTAGGGAATGCACTTTCTTATGTAGGTATACCCAGAGATTTGCCTGACTATATTTAGGAACTGCAGAAATGGAGGGTTAAGTTGCTTATCGTAAATACTGTTCTAGTTTTCCTTAACCGGCAATTCAAAAAGCTTGTGAAAACACCAAGGTGACTAGTGTCCTCAAAGTGAATGCCCCTTGCTTAGATTCCAGCAAAACCTCTGTTTGCCCCTTCAAAGTTGAATTTGTGCTGTAAGAAAAAGCACAGCAGTGGTGCTGAGGACTTCTCAGCCCAGGAGACTAGTGAAGGGATGCGGACCACATCTCTTCAAGCCATCGGTTGGATTCAACCCAGAGTGGCAGTTTCTCAGGACATCTGCAGTCTGATTGCCCTTTCATAGTCAGCAAATGAGGGAATCCAGATGTTCTTAGTGGAATAGCGATCCCTCATTTGAGAAGCCCTGAGCGCTTGCCTGTCCCTCTATTCCCAAAATTCAGGTGCAAACGGACTGTGGACAGACTGCGAATCGCTGAGAATCCTGTCTTCCCCGTACAGCTCATCCAATGGTGGGCATGCTGGCCTGGAGGCTCCTCACCTAGCCAGGGGGAGACACACCTCACCCCTGCATGGCCCGTGTCCTGGCTCTGTGGAGGTGAAGGGCATCCTGCCTGCCCTGCTGGAGAACAGATGAGTAGGAGTCTGGGGAGAAAAGTCTCCGTTTTTATGTACTGTAGCTCTACCAATCCAAACACACACAAGTGTTCTCGTCTTCTTCCAAAGAAATACCTTCTCCTGAAACTGTTTGTCTTCAGTGATCTCATCCGGCGAAGGAGATTACTTTGTGGTCACCAGTGTCAAGGCAATCAAATCCCTCTTCCTAACAAAATAGGGTTCAGATGCCAAGACTGATGACGCTTTCTGTGTGCTAAGAGGCTGTGCCAGGACTTAGGAATTACAGTTGATGATGTATTCCGAGGAGGAGAAGATGGGTCCTCAAGCAGGTCTGGCATGAAAAAGGTAGTGGCCCTGGGGCGGGGGTTGGGGAGTGCATGGGTTATGGGGCAGGTGGGGACAGCAGAGTCTCCTATAGGGTGAACTTCCTGGCAAAACCCAGAGTGGGTGTCATGGACATCTTGCCAGTTTACCCAGATTTGGGGCTAGAGAGAAAGTGAGGGTGGAGCTTGAAAGGTCTCAGCAAACATCCACAGTTGAGTCAGAGGTTTAGGATGATGGACATTCAAAGGCATCTAGTCTAAGCCTGTCCTGTTTTTTCCCCCTAAATGTAGATTTTAGGGGTGCCTGGATGGCTCATTCAGGTAAGCACCCGACTCTTGATTTCGGCTCAGGTCATGATCTCACAGTTTGCAGATCGAGCCTTGCGTTGGACTTTGCATGGTCAGTGCAGAGCCTGCTTGGGAATCTGTCTCTCCCTCTCTCTCTCTTTCTCTGCCCCCCACTGCTTTTTCTCTGTCAAAATCAATACAAATAAAATTTCTTAAAAAGTAGATTTTGCTACAATAACCTTGGAGAGGAATGATCCAACCATAGCCACCCATGTGGGTGGCTATATGGGGCTACAACATCCCCAGTAAGTAGTCTAGAACCTATAAATATGAAAAATGCTATTGATTGGGGCTGAGCTGGCAGACATAACTATTCTTATAGGAATACTAATGTGAAAAATTCCAAGAATTTCAATCTGTAAAAACCAATACTCTTATTATCCCTGCAATGCAAGTGCAAGGACCCTGAGGGAAGTTCTGGAAAAGGTCCTAAGAAAGGATGGACCTTCTGGGTGCCCATGGTTATCAACTGAGCATAGAAGGGGACACTTAATACTGATATTACTTTGATATTTTGGCTACATATAGTATACTTCTATTTATAAAGGTAATAGGGGCTTGTTCACAGGAATTCACAAGTAAGTTTGTGGGCATTTTTCACACAATTTTATGTTAAAGTTTGGGTGGAGAAGACCCTGCTTTAAAAAGGGGGTGCCAGGGGGCAGCTGGGTAGCTCAGTCAGTTAAGAGTTCGACTCTTAATTTCTGCTCAGGTCCTAATCTCACAGTTGTGAGATGGAGCCCCACGCAGGCTCTGTGCTGAGCGTGGAGCCTGCTTGGGATTCTTTCTCTCCCTCTGCCCTACTCACCCAAAATAAATAAATATACATTGTTTAAAAATTTTAAAAAATGAATAAAATAAGAGGTGTTTGGGAAGCTGCCTTATTTCAGACGGGCAGTGGTAGGTAGAAAATAAGCACCATATTGGGCCATGGCTGGATCCTGGTGGTCCTGAGGGTGAAGGGCCAAAGGTCTAGTACAGGCCATTACTGCTAGAGAGGGTTACTCTTAAGTTTGCCCACTGACTTTCTCCTAGACAGAACTCAAAGGACCCTACAGAGGTGATGAGACTCCAGTGGAAAAGTGTGTGTGGAAATGCCAGATTTGGGGAGTAAAGAGATATCTGTTCTAGAGATGGCCATGGACCCTCCTCAACCGTCATGGCCAAGTGGGCAGGCACAGACGACTCACCACTGCTCCAGCCTCACCTTGATTTAGCCATTCTTTGACCAAGGGCAGGAGGTACAAAATTGTTTTAAAAATTAGCTCAGCTGGAAAAGACGTACAATGTGTCCCTTCTCCCTATCCTAATGCTCTCCTTCCCACCCAGAGCCCACCACTCCTGCACAGTTGACCTGCACCTGGTCTTTTGTGCTACGACTTTACTTCATGGTCCACCTTTAGTCATACCTGTGTGTGCCTGTGTGAGCCTGCACTCGCAGGTGGGGTTATATTTATAATTTATTATTAATTAAAAATTACACATAGAACCTTTACTTTTATTTTTAATTTTACTTGTCTATATTTTAAATGTATTTTAATACTTAAATTATTTAATATTTAAAATATTACAATGCATTTTTATCATTAACATTTAATATTTAAAATATTTAATTTTCAATGTTTATTTAGACAGTGAGAGAGAGAGAGACAGTGCCCAAGTGGGGGAAAGGCAGAGAGAGAGAAAGAATCCCAAGTAGGCTCTGTGCTGTCCACATGAAGCCCGATGGGGATCTTGACCTCATGAACCATGAGATCATGATCTGAGCCAATATCAAGAGGAGTCGGACACTTAACTGACTGAGCCACCCAGGCACCCTAACTGTCCAACTCTTGATTTTAGCTCAGGTCAAATATATTTTTGTCATAATATTGCTTAGGTGAGTATTTAATATTTCCATCATATTATATACCTGCTATTCATAGGTTTCTGTATAGTACATTATAAGTATTTTTTCTTCTTGCATATGACTTTGTTTTCTTTTCTCCCTTATGTGTTTACCACTATTTCTACCCCACACTCTTCTCTCCTTGTATAAATCTGCTGTTGGTATGTTCCTAGCCACTATCAGCTTCAACCTCACAGCCTCTGACCTGCTCCCAACAATCTGGACTATGTTCTCTCCAGGTGTGCTGCCCAGGCCCCATCCTGGGACCCCCTTTACCTCTTGCTAATGATGGACACACTATTTCTTGAACTTCCTTGTCCATTCTTCCTATTTCCTTCGATTCTGTAGAGCATGTTTTCTAGTAGCTTCCTGGGACAAGGTGCAAGGGGCGTGACATCTTTGAGAACCCGCTTGTCTGAAGTGTCTTTATTTTGCCCTTGTACTTGATACACAGTTTCACTTGCTGCAGAAATCTAAGATGCTAATAATTTTTCCTCAGAATAGAGAAAGCATTCTTTTCTGTCCCTTTTAGGGTTTATTGCTTAATTAAAACAAAGCAAAGCAGTGCTGTTGTCCTCATTGCTGAAGCTTGTTGAACTTCTCTTTGTTATACTCACTGCTCTAAAAATTCAGTGTTATCCCTGGTGTGGTTTGACTTTAAGCCATTGTGCTCTGCAAGCAGTGGTGCCTTGAAATTTGGAAACTCTCATCTTTCAAGTCCGCGTGGCTTTTTTACATTGTCTTACTGATCATCTCTCCCTGTTTTCTCTGTTCATTCAGCCATCGTTAACTGAAAATCTACAATCTGTTTCACTCCTAATAATATTTTTAGATCTAATTTGGGGATACCTTTGGAACTGGTCAATGTATCCTAACTACAGTATAATATTGCACTGTATAAACATGTCTTATTTAATATGTTAATAGACATTCAGACTGTTTCTCTTCCGAGTTTTTGTAAGCAGTGCTACTGTGAATATTTTTGTGAGTGTGCTCTTGGGCTCATGTTGACTTTCCGTAGTGTAGACCACAGCTGGGCCACAGAAGACACACATTTAAACAAGCTACCATGACTCTTCACCTCCATGGCAGCTCCAACTTATACCCCTACCTGCAATTCCCGACCTCGCCAATGCCAGATTGTGTCAGACCTCTGAAATGCTGCCAAAATGATGGATGAGAAATCATTTCTTAACTGAATTTGTGTGTGTTCACTACCCATCAAAGTTCGAGATCTCTGCATCTATCAACTAGGCATGCAAGTTTCCTCATATACGAACTGCCTATCCATTGCCGATGAGCTCTCAGTGAAATTAAATTTCTGGATATGACAAAATGCATACCTCAAAACATGAAACCAGAACCAAATCTGAACTGCACAGGCCACATGTGATTTGTGCATAATGGCACTTTGCAATTAATTGGAAATATCTGGATTCGAGTGATATGCTGAAATAAAACATGTTCAGAAAAATTTCTATGTCACTGGATTATTTCAAATAAAGAATGCTTTCCTGTTTTAAAATTAAAATGACAAATGAGTCATAACATTGATTTACTTTTTACATCTTAATCTTATTGGCCATGTCTTCATCATGCATGAGATATTGTTAATGAGTCTTGTTAGTAAGCTAATTTTTTTAAGTTGTGAACAGAAATATATATTAAAATTTTTCTATATTCAAAATAGAGAACAATTAATAGTCTCCCAAACTAGGAAAATCAGTATTAATGTTTTACAGATATTTTCGTAACTCTTTATGTATTTATAAACATCTTATATTTTAAGTATGAATATTTGTAAAAACCATTTTGCCACATTTTCCACTCAATATAACATGATGAACATTTTTCCTGCACTAGCAAACATTATTTTGCAATTGTAATTGAAATGGCTGTATAGCGTTCTATTATGTGGATATAGGACAATTTATTTAAACAGTTTCTCACTTTTTTGCATACATTTCTTACATTTGGGTCACCGTTTTCAAAAGTGTGAAAAAAAGACAGAAATCACATCCTCATTCCTTACTGGAAAAACTACAGAGCAATAGTAAAAGTCCCTCACAAGGGCCTAGTCTAGAATATTTTTTCTTTCTTACTTTCTCCTACAGTATTCTCTGGATACCATTTTTATTTCACATTCTCAAATTATCACAAAACGTTTATGCTTCATTTTTCAAGGATGACACAAACATATATGCACATGCGTGCTCGTGTGTGTGCGTGCACGCCCACACACACACACACACACACACACATTTTCTGGGTCCTTTGGCTGAAAGATTAATATCCTACTCACTGGGATCAAGTTTGGTGTCATAAGATATTCAAGAACTTTGGATCCTTTTTTGGCCAATTTTGTGATCAATTAGGAACATGTTAATCTAGCTTAGTTTCCTTGCATCGTGATTTAAAAAAAACATTAATATTAATACTGCCATGCAATCACATGAGATGGTGTCTTAATAAGTAATTCTTTGAACTTATCACCACATAACAGTGATCTCCTATTGACCCCTATGGCTTACATGATTCAAGCATCACATTGAGGGTGTAAGAAAATTAAACCTTTGTTTCAAAGTGAGCTGCCAAGATTATCACTGAACATCCCCAGTGTCATAGTTTACTGAATCTAAAATGAGTATTTTCTCACTTTTAACACTGCAAAAATAAGGTGATTCAATACCAGTTGTATCTTAAATCATGGTTATTGGCAGTTTTGCTTTCTTGGTGGCACATAAATTAACAGCACATCTCATTCTTAATGGCTTCTTACATTCTTTGACTTACAGGCTATAGATAATGCAGTAAGTACTTTTTAGCATGGCTCTCAGTGATCCCCACCTCCTGGTAACCATACACCATGTAGCCCATCCCCTTGAGTGGGGGCTGGACTGAGTGTGTATAGCACTGCAAAAGCCATAGGATGTCACTTCTAAAATTAGGTTACAAAATATTATGAACTTTGTCTTGTCTTTCACTCTTTCTCTGGCTGGTCTCACATGGTTGGGCTGATGGAGAAGGGAGCCTGATCAAGACCCAAGTGGCCTCTGGCCTCTGGCCTCTGGCCTCTGGTTGAATATATCAACAGCCTGAAAAGAGTAATAATTTTGGAGGACAGCTGCATCTCTCAAATTAAAAATATCTAAATATGCACCAATGGGTAAATGGCTACAAAAATTTTGATGTTATACACAATAGCATACCCCACATCAATGGAAATGAGTGAGTTAATTCCATGTAAAACGACATAGGTGTATCTTACAAATGTGATGCTGAGTGAAAAAAAGCCAGATACAAAAGAGCACAGATGGATTGTTGAGGCAAGTAGGCGAAGTGAATCCACGGGGTTAGAAGTTGATATAAAAATTAACTCAGAGAGGAGAAAAGGGATAAGAATGGAAATTTGCATAAAAAGTTTGTTCAGATGCTGGTGACATTGTATTTTTTTATCTCCTTGGTATATTTAATTTAAAAGAAATGAAATGAAATTTAACACACTTTTATCGGGTCCAAAAACTGCTGGAAACTAGACTAAACAGTAGGGTTTCAGCTATGGACAAGACATGAAGTATGTCCTCAAGGATCACCATTTCATGGAATAGATAGAAAATAGAATACAAAGATGAAGGAGGAGGAGAAGAAGAAGAAGAAGAAGAAGAAGAAGAAGAAGAAGAAGAAGAAGAAGAAGAAGAAAGAAGAAGAAGAAAAGAAGAAGAAGAAGAAGAAGAAGAAGAAGAAGAAGAAGAAGAAGAAGAAGAAGAAAAAGAAAGAAGAAGAGGAAGAGGAAGAAGAAGAAGAAAGAAGAAGAAGAAGAAGAAGAAGAAGAAGAAGAAGAAGAAGAAGAAGAAGAAGAAGAAGGAAGAGAAGGGGAAGAAAAAGAAAAAGAAGGGGAAGAAAAAGAAAAGAGGAGAAGTTAAGAGAGGAGAGGAGAGAAGAGAAGACAAGACACGAGAACAGAAGACAAGAGAACAGAAGATAAGAGAAAGACAAGACAAGACAAGAAAAAGGAAAGGAAAGGAAAGGAAAGGAAAGGAAAAGAAGAAAAAAAAAGAAAGAAAAGAAAAGAAGAAAAGAAAAAGAAAAGGAAAAGAAAAGAAAAGAAAAGACAAGAAAAGAAAAGAAAGAAAAGACAAGACAAGAAAAGAAAAGAAAAAGGCAGGCTGGGCTCATTGCAATATAATATTAAACATGTAAATGGCAAAATGCTGGGTGAGCCAAGCTGGCCAACAAGGGCTTCAAAGAGAAGCTAAGATTTTTTTTTTCTGGACTTATAAATATGAACAAAATGTGTAGGGAAGATAGGGGCACAAATGCCAAGAAGAAAATGTCATTTGTGGAAAATGCACGGTATGATCAAGGGACTGCTTGGCACGGCTTGAAGTGCAGGAGTGGCCAGTGTAGGGGATCTCAAGATGAAGGACATAAAATTTTACAAATTAGAGGGCAGTACATAGTTAGGGGTAAGTGGAATTGTCATGAACTTGGATTATGGACAAGAGATAATTCAGAAACACAGTCTATTGTTCAGTGAAAGAGGGAGTGACTCGGGGATGATGCAAGGTTTTGGCTTGAGCAAATTGGTGCCTGTAACAGATGAGGGAAGGAGCAGTTGTATATGTGGCCATGGCTTTGGAGTCTGTTTTGGACTTACCCTTAAGTGGCCTGTGCAACATTTCAGAGGAGAGTCCAATATGATTGAGCTGTGGAGTATTTTGTGTATTTCTTGAATCCTTATCTCTCTGTATTATCAAATTCTCTTCACTCTTTAACTTGTATCTACATAGAGGAGAAATTCAAGTGGAAATGTTTTCACAATACCTCAAAACTAAACATCCACTAAGAAGACCTTATTGATTCTGAGCGCTCCCCTCCCCCAAGACATTACTGTGAAATTAATTTGTAGAAGTTGAAAGAGAACTTGCCATTTTATTAAAGTTCTTTCATATCTGTCTTCAAATACAAGGTGAGACTTTTTTCTTGTTTGGGGTGGTCAATTTTCAATATTAAACCTATAAAACAGGACCACTAAATTGATTTTCCAGATTTTCTGTTTGTTTTTACCTTTGGGTTTTAACAGCATAATTGAGATATAATTTACATGTGCTATGCAATTCACTCATTTAACATATATAATTAAATGGTTTTTAATACATTCACAGTGTTGTATAACCATCACTAATATCTAATTTTAGAATATTGCCATCAATCTGAAAGAAGCCTTGTACTCATTAGCAGTCTACCAGGTTCTCTTAATATTTTATTCAAATTGTGCTCATTACTGTAAGCTCTTGTCCCATTACTAAAATATGTATTTTAAGAACCATGAAATAAGATATTATTAATTTTATTACTATAGGCTCTAGATATACTAGCAAAAACTCATTTAAAAATCAATGGTCCAAACAAATAATAAAATGACAGATCTAAATGCTAGCATGCTGATAATTACATTAAAAGTAAATTATCTAGGGGCACCTGGGTAGCTCAATCAGTTAAGTGTCTGACTCTTGATTTCAGCTCAGGTCAAGATCTGATGGTTCATGAGTTTGAGCCCCACATTGGGCTCTGTGCTCGCAGCGTGGCATCTCTTTGGGATTCTCTGTCTCTCCCTCTCTATGCCCTGTGCTCTTTCTCTCTCTTTCTCTCAAAAATAAATAAACTTTTTAAAAGTAAGTTTTAGTTAAGTTCCTCCTAATCCTCTTATATGTGCATGGGGGAGAAGAAAGGGGGAAATGGTGGGGGAAAGGGAGAGAGGAAAACCATGAGAGACTCTTGAATGCCGAGAAACAAACTGAGGACTGATAGATGTGGGGGGTAGGAGGGAGATGGGCATGGAGGAGGGCACTTGCGGGGATGAACACTGGGTGTTATATGGAAACCAACTTGACAATAAACTATTTGTAAGAAAAAAAATAAAAAAAATCATTAGGAAGGAAAAAAAAGTAAGTTTTATCTGTACATACAGAAATTATCAGAAGAACTGAACAAATGAACCCAATTGTATGATTTCTATAAGAACCTTCAATAGAAAGATTCATGTAAGATAAAGAGAAAAGGATTTTTTAAATGTCATACAAAAATTAAACAAAATCTGAGGTTTAGACCAATTAGATTTTAGAGAAAAAATTTTCCAAAAAAGAAAGGACATTGAAGGACAATGAAAGTGCTCTTCACTAAAAAGATCTAACCATCCTAAAAGGTATGCACCAAACAACAGAGATATAAAACACACAAAGGAAAAGCTAACAGAGATGAGAGACAGATGAATTCACAATTATGTTTGGGCACGTTAATAATTCTCTTCTCTGTAACTGACGTATATAACTATCTGATTGAATATCAGAAAGTACAGAAGAACTAACATCAGCATGAACAAATGGGATCAAACTGATATTTATAGAACCCTCCAATCAGCAACAGTCGAACACATATCTCTTCCATGTGCCCAAGGGATATTCACCAAGATACACTTTATTCTGGGTCATAAAACAAATCTAAATGGGTTTTAATATTACAGATCATAAAAATATTTCTCTAACCATAATGTGATTTGATCAGATATCAATACCAGAAAGATGAGAGGAAAACCAGCAGATGCTCAAAAAGTAAACAACATATTTCTAATTATCTGTGTGCCAAAAAGGAAGCCTCCAAGGAAATTTGAAAAGCACATTGAACTGAATGAAGGTGAAAATACAACGTATCCCAATATGTTGAAAATAAATTTAATTGTGCTGGAAGGGAAAATTAATGCCCATGGACATGGAGAGGAGTCTGAAGTTGGTGACCTATCTTACTAGAATAAAAGAATGTGAACAAAATAAGCCAATGAAAGTGAAAACAGAGAAGTGGAGAGAAATCAGTGAACCAAAACCAGCCATTTGAGAGGATTAGTAAAACTGATAGATGGCTAGTGAAATTAACAAGGAAAAGAGAAAGAACACCCACGTCACAAATACTTGGAATGAAGAGGGACTATTACTCCTAATCTCACAGACATTAAAAACATACCAAGATAATACTACAAACAGCTGTATGCACATGAATTAGATAACTGAAACTAGATGGACCAAGTCCACAAACAGCACAAACTACCCAAGCTCACCCAAGATAGAAGAGATGATCTGAATAGTCCTCTGTTAATATAATGAAACTTTAATTAATGGTTAAAAACCCTTTTGTAAAAAAGAAGGAATTATCAGGCTTAGATGGTTTCACTGATAAAGCCTACCAAACTTTAGGGAAGAAATAACACCTCTATGTAATCTCTCCTTAAAAATAGAAGAGAAAAAGAACACTTCCAAAATTATTTTTGAGTGCAATATTTCCCTGATACCAAAACCAGGCAAAGACATTACTTGATTAAAAAAGAAGGAAAATTACAGACAATATTCCTCAAGAACATAAACACAAAAATCTTTAACAAAATATTAGCAAACTAAATATAAATCTATTATCTATCTATCATCTATCTATCATCTATCTATCTATCTATCTATCTATCTATCTATCTATCTATCTATCATCTATCACCTATTGATCTATCGATCTATCGATCTATCTAACCTAAAACTTGTTGGCACCAAGTAGAGGTTTATTCCCAGTACAAAGGCTAGGCCAATATTTTAAAAACTCACTCAAAATAATTTACCATATTAATAGTCTAAAGGAGAAATATCACATGATCTTATCAACTGATGGAGAAAAAGTATTTGGCAAACTACAGTATCTATTCATGATTAAAAAAAATAAATCTTAGCAACAACCTAAAAGCCAAAGACAATTTGCTCATTCTGATAAAGAACATCACAAAAAAAGTGGCATATTGAAGGGTATAGGTGCCAAGGAAAAAGCTCTGGATGGCCAACACTGCATAAATTTGGCTTAAAGAAATAAAAATAAAATAAAATAAAATAAAAGTATATAAATAAATAAAATAACATCAAACTGTCATCCCAAGTACAAAATAAACATTCATGAGTCCATACTAATAGGAATAATTGAATAAATAAATTAGAGACAAGAGACCAATTTTATGTGCAGAGGAATGCCAAGCAATTTATATAGATTCTCCATCCTCAAGAAGAGAGAACACGACCTCCATTCCTTACATATGGGCTGTGCACAGTGACTTCCTGCCAAAGAGTACATTATGGAAAGTGAAGAGTAGAGTCACTTTACCAAGGAGAAATGTGACAAACGTGACCTTCAACAGTGATCAAGGTCAAAATCAACAGTGATAAGTCACATGCGTAGTATGTGCCCATGTTGAAAAGATGTCATAAAAATGACACTCAGCTTCTGTGGTTTTCCTCCCCCAAGTCCATAACCCCAGTTTAATCATTAGAAGAATACCAAAAACATTCAAATACAGGGACATTCTATAAAATACCTCACTAGGACTCTTCGAAATAAAGTCATAAAAATCAAGGAAAATCTGAGAAACTTTTATAGTCAAGAAGAGCCTAAGGACAAATAACAACTAAGTGTACTGCGGTATCCTGGGTGGAATTCAAGAACAAAATAGAAGGGCATTAGGTAAATCTAAGAAAATCTAAATAAAATATAGGCTTAAACTAAAAATAAAATATTAATATTGATTAATTAATAGTAACAAACTGTACTTATTTAAGGTGTTAATAATAGGGAAACTAGAACTGGCTACGGGGTATATGGAAGTTCTCTGTAATAGCTTCTCAAACTTCCTGTAACATAAAGCTGTTCCGAAAACTAAAGCTGACTTAAAAATCAATTAATGCATTTTATGAGACTAAAATATCTCATATGCTTAAAAATAATTTGACAAAATCCAACACCCATTTATGATAAAACCTCTCAGCAAAATTGGAACAGAGGAGAACTTTCTCAACCTGATGAAGGGCATATATTAAAAAACCCTACAACTAACATTACATTTAGTCATCAAATATTGAATGTTTTCTCACTATGATCAGGCACGAGACAAGATAAGGTTCTTACTTCTATTACACAAAAACAAAAAAGTGGACCAGAGATTTGAAAAGACGTTTCACAAAGTAATCCATATGGACGGTCAATAAACACATTAAAAAATTATCAACTCCATTTGTCATCAGGGAAGCCTAACCTAAATCCATAATTTGATATAATCTTACATCCAAAATGACCACCAAGATAACTAACATTTTTTTTAATGTTTTATTTATTTCTAGGAGAGAGAGAGAGAGACAGCGTGAGCAGGGGAGGGTCAGAGAGAGAGGGAGTCACAGACTGAAACAGGCTCCAGGCTCTGAGCTGGCAGTCAGCACAGAGCCCGACGCGGGGCTCGGACCCGTGAACCGCGAGATCATGACCCAAGGGAAAGTCGGATGCTTAACCGACTAAGCCACCCAGGCGCCCCCAAGATAGCTAACATTTAAAAGACTTCTGACACCAAATGTTGGTGAGGAATTGAGACAAGTAGGATTCTCATGCAATGGCAGGAGACATGGAATGCAGTACCATTACTTTGAAATGTTCTGACATAGAAAACATTCTGACAGTTTCTTTAAAAGCAAAACGCATACCTTTTCTATGACCAAGAATTCTGCTCGTATTCATTTATTCAAGATAAATAAAAAACAGGTGCACAAAAAGACTTGTCCAAGAATGCCTGTAGCAGCTTTATTTATAAAATGGAAAACTGGAAAGCATCCCCGGAGTTCTTCTGTAGATGAACGGATACACAAACTGGCATATTTCTACAACGGAGCCCCACTCTACAACAAAGAGGAACAAATGTGCGATACATGCAAAACACGGATGAATCACAAAAACACTCTGGGCACAAAGCCTTACACACAATAGAATATACAGTTTCATTCCACGGACATGAACTTCTACACAAACCAGACCAATCTTAGAAAACAAATTTGAACAACGGTTGCCAAACTGAGTGAAGTAGAAGTGAATATTCGCTGGGGTGAAGGGGGATTGGGAACTTTCCCTGGTAAGATTAATACTTCATAGTTTGATAGAGGTTTGGATTACAAGTGTATACACAATTGGAAAAACTCATCAACTGTACACTTACTATTTGTGCCTTTCATGGTGTATATATTTTACATAGTACCTGTAAACAAATGTTTCTATCTGATTAATGGCTATATATGTAAGCATTTAAAAGATTGCGTACTGATGTCTGCAATTTGAAGTGCTTCAGAAAAGAGACTAAGTAATAAATATACAGAGGGATGGGTTTGTGGATGTGTGATAAAGCAAGTAGAATAAAATGATAATGGGAAAATCTAGGTGATGGCTATTTGGGTCCTCATCATAAATGTCTTTCAGTTTTCTGTGTTTTGAGAAATTTCATAATAAAATCTTGAAAAAATTACAATTCTTTACACGATGTCATTTTCCCACCCAAACAGAAAAATAGACTGATGCAGACATCACTTTAAATCAATTCACTCCATCTTAATAAGGTCACCGAGCTCATCGTTTGTCATTTTATATTTCTATATTTTAGATTCATAACTTTTCCTATTTCTCCATACTGCTGGAAGCCAACAATGAAATATATGCTCTCAAAGATTCTGATATCCCAAGAGACTTCAGAGTAGTCAACTTAATTGTTTAGAAGGCTCCTTTTAGGAGTGCCTGGGTGGCTCAGTCTAGTAAGTGATCTGATTTCAGCTCAGGTCATGATCTCATGATTTGAGAGTTCGAGCCCCATGTTGGGCTCTGTGCTGACAGCTCTGAGCCTGGAGCCTGCTTCACATTCTGTGTCTCCCTCTCTTTCTCTGCTTCCCCCCAACTCGTTCTTTCTCTCTCTCTCAAAAATAAACATTATTTTTTTTTTAAAAAGAGGCTCTTTTCGTTGACTGACCTGTCTTTATGTGCAGTGTGCATATGGGGTCAGAGCATACAAGCATCAATAATCCACCATGAGGAGGCACACTTTAACCGCAGCAGTAGGGTAGCCAAGGTGTTTACAAGGTCTGCTTCCAGCATGTTCCTAATCCACTGTTGGGTCTGGTCACAGGGATCTGCCTCTCAGGGTCATGTTACACTTGGCCCCACACAGACTCTCTAGCCTGACAGGGTTAGCCGAATTAATCTGCATTTCCGATGTTCTGAGCACTTCCTCAGGAGGCGCATTTGTGTGGGCACCGAGATGCCAGGCTTTGGCTTCTTTCCGGGAAGCGTGATGCTGGGGACCACAGGACATTTGCTGCTCGGGTATGCGTCTGAGCAGGGAGGCTGTAAGGAAAAACAAATCAATGTAAAACAATCAAAACAGTGTATTGTTTTGATACATTTGCTAATGTTGCTGTAACAGAGTATCAGCGAGTGGATAGTTTAAACCACAGAAATGTATTTTCCCAAGGTTCTGGAGGCTGGAAGGCCAAGATCAAGGTGTCTGTGGGTTGGTTTCTTCCGAGGCCTCTCTCCTTGGCTTGAGGATGGCTGTCTCCTCGTTGTGTGTCCACACAGTCTTCCCTCTGTGTGTGTCTGGGTCCAGACCCTCTCTTCTTATGAAATCACTAATCCCAGTGGATTAGGGCTCACCCTCATGACCTCACTTAAAAGCAGTCATCTCTGTGAAGACACTATTTCCAGATGCATCTGCGTTCAGAGGTCCCCAGGGATAAGATTTCAATATCTGAACTGGGGGGCAGGAGAGACCCAGATCAGCCCATAACGAAGTCCTTTTCCTCAAAATATTTGAAACCTTTGAGACGAGAATGTACCACTTCGAGGGCCGACATGGTGACGGGGAAGCAGGTTTGCTGTGTCCTGTGTTATCTCCCCCGGGAACGCAGACAAATGCCCGAGGGGCTGTGCTGATCGCGTCGCTTGTTGCTTTCTGGTCTACTTTTGTCCTGCCTACCTGTCACCATGCGCCAACAGCAGGGTTCATTTACCCGATGGCCCTTTCAGTTTGACCGAAGGAAATCACTGCCGGGAGACTGAAGAAGAGAAGAAAGGGAGACACCAGCGTATTTGTGTCCTCCCCAACCCTGGTTTCTGCCTCAGGGAATGTTTCCAGCCCTGGCTGCACCCACTTTACCGCCCCAGCTGCTGCAGAAAGCCCTTAGCGCCGTCGTTCCAAATTCCACTGGGCCGCTCTACTGTCGTGTTCCAGGTCATGGAGGTGGCCCTTGCTTTTGGTTACTACAAATACTACCTCTTCCCATGGTCACAATGGTGGCCCCTTCATGTAATTAAATTGCCACATTAAGCTATAAGCCTGTGGACCTTCCCATCACCTAAGCAATGACTCCTTGTATTAAAACCCCCTGGGGGCACCTGCGTGGCTCAGTCCATTAAGCGTCAACTTCAGCTCAGGTCATGATCTCATGGTTTGCAGGTTCAAGCCCCTTGTCGGGCTCTGTGCTGACAGCCAGCTCAGAGCCTGGAGCCTGTTTCAGATTCTGTGTCTCCCTCTCTCTCTGACCCTCCCCTGCTCATGTTGCCTTTCTCTCTCTCTCTCAGAAAAAAGTGAAACATTAAAAAAAAAAAAAAACCACTATTCTTTACAGATGGTTCTGCAGTGTGGGTGGGGATCAGAGGAGAAAACAGTTCTCTGCTTTTCATCATGTCACCTGGGTGGTTTGACTGGTCTCTGGTAGTTTCTTCCAAGATGGTCTTATTCACACGGCTAGTGAGTTGGTTCTGGCTTTCGGCTTCTGATATCGGGGGGGGACGTGGTTTTCCTCTGTGTGTCCCTCCCTACCAAACGCAGCATGGGAGCCTGAGGAAACCGGAATCTCCCCCGTAGCTGGCTTACCCCGGAGTGCGAGAGGGAGAGTTGCCAGATATTCTTCATGCTAAGCGTGCAAGTTCCAGAATATCTCTCCTGCCACGTTCTGTTGTTGGGAGCACTGGAGCAGGTCAGGTTCCCAGGGAATGGAAATAAATCCCACCCTTTGATGAGGGCAGGGAGAGACAAGAGAACACATATGATGAGAGACATCGTTGTGGCCCCTTTGTAATGCCATCTGCCACTTTGGGGAAGTCAGGCTTTGATACATTCGCCATGCTCGGCTGCCTGGTGGCTCAGTTGGGTGAGCATCTGACTCTTGATTTCAGCTCAGATCTCACCATTCGTGAGTTCGAGCCCCATGTGAGGCTCTGAGCTGGCAGTATGGAGCCTGCTTGGGATTCTCAATCTCTCTCTCTCTTTGTCTCTCTCACTCACTCTCTGCCCCTCTCCTGCTTGCACTCTATCTCTCTCAAAATAAATAAAATATATATGTTCATATGTATATATACAGACACACACATATATGTATAGATGTATATATATTTATATATATATATTCTTGCCATGCCCTGTTCTTCATGAGTTTTCAGACTAACAGGAGCCAGAGCTGCAGACAAGCCAGTTGACCAGGACGCCAACAATTATTCTCCAGCTATAATTCTCCCAAGGCACCTAAGCCTTCTTTCTCCCCACCTCCCTCCTCCTCAAACACAACACTTGTGAGCTCGGCAACTGTCGTCTCCCTTTTGAAGGGTAGACATAGGTGTGCCTTTGCTCCACCTTTACTTGTAAATGTCCCAGTAACTCAGGCGACACAGTGCTGGGGCTTTTGTCACCCCTCTTCCTTTTGTCACATTCTCTACTAGCTCTGACTGCAGGCCAACAGTATTCCCTTTGCAGACTCATGCCTCAGCTGTTTTTCTAACCAGGAAGGGTTAGCTCTTCCTAATAGGTAACCGCTCATTGAATCCTAGGTCAGGAAAGGGGGCTGGAGAGAAGGGGTGTCAGAGTTCCTGAAAGGACACGGGTTATATAGCATCATGTGCATTTTTGAATGAAGGTAAGCCCGTAATAGTGAAGAGCGAGTGGTCCTCCTTACCACGAGCTCCGGAGCACCTGGCCTCACAGCCAAGGTAATAAAGATGTCAAACACCAAACGAGAAAGAGAGAGAGAGAGAGAGAGAGAGAGAGAGAGAGATTGTTATTCAATTAGAATAGCCTTGCAAATTGGCTCTAAATTTCCCCAGGCTTCTAAACTTCAAAGAAGCTCAACTATACTCTTAAAATAATTATCACCCTCATCAATTTCTCCTTTTTCTCTTGGTAAAGAGAAATAGCATCTGCCAATGGCTAAATTCCCTAAAATATTCCCCACAATTCACCTTAGTCTTGTGCACATGAAATCATGTAAACATGAAAAGATTCAAGATTTCTTTGATCTTTTAGGAAAGACCACCTATAATGGGTTGGTGGCCTAGAAATGGTGAACCTGCAACATAGGGACAGTATTTTTTCTTATTCTATAGTTTTTGTTTCTTCTTGGTAACCAGTCTTTGCCCCATCACAAAACTGGTGATCTGGTGTTTTAACTTCACCTCCCTTCTCAATGGTAATGGAAAAAGAAGTAAGAAGAATGGAGACCTGGAAAACAATTTTTATTACATTTGGGAGCCAATCTGGTTAATTTACAAGCACACAAATACACATCTTTGATTGCACACATCTCTCTTTTCCTTTGCTCTCCTATTAAAGTTTATTATATTTGAATGCTTATTTATTTTTTGAGAAAGACAGAGACAGAGCATGACCAGGGGAGGGGCAGAGAGAGAGGGAGACACAGAATCCGAAGCAGCTCCAGGTTCTGAGCTGTCAGCACAGAGCCTGATGCGGTGCTCGAAGCCACCAACCATGAGCCCATGACCTGAGCCAGAGTAGGATGCTTAGCCGACTGAGCCACCCAGGAGCCCCATCTCCTCTTTCAAATTTTAAATACCTTTGATTATTCAATTTATGTGCTTGGAGCACATATGAGCATCAGGCACATATGCTGGGGAGGGGGGACGGGAGACTGGGATTCACACACCTGACAGCCTTTCCCGGGCAGAACCGCTGATCACTGGAGGAGAGAGACTGAGAACAGCACGGCTTAAGCAGTGGTACACAGACTGCTAGCATTTCAGAGGGGAATGCAGGGAAATGAGCTAATGGACTGAGCTTCCTATGAAAACAAAAGCAGCAAAGTGGTGTGACCCCTACTTTCCCCTCTGAGAGGATGAGAACCCAGCTTTCACTTTGGGGACCCTTGAACAGAGGCATGCAGAGATAGTTCTCCCAAATCCATACTGCCTGGAAGAGAAGAGAAGGGAGAGAGTGACAATTAGCTGAACAAAGAACCTGGGTAGTTCAGTGGGTTCAGCATCCAAATTCGGCTCTGGTTATGATCCAGTGATCACATTAGTTTGATCCCCACTTCGGGCTCACTGCTGTCAACCTCTCAGCATGGAGCGCGCTCTAGATCCTCTGTCCCCTCCCTCTGCCTCTCCTCACCTGTGATCTCCCCAAAATAAATAAATATTTTTTTAAATGTTTTATTTATTTCTAGGAGAGAGAGAGAGAGAGAGAGACAGCGTGAACAGGGGAGGGTCAGAGAGAGAGGGAGTCACAGACTGAAACAGGCCCCACCCTCTGAGCTGGCAGTCAGCACAGAGCCCGACGCGGGGCCCGAACCCACGAACCGCAAGATCATGACCTAAGCGAAAGTCGGAAGCTTAACGACTAAGCCAGCCAGGCGCCCCAATAAATAAATATTTTTTAAAAAAAGAAGAAAACAAGACACTGCAGGTGCCGAGGTGAGGCTGCGAGGGAGCAGTGGGCCCCTCGAGGGGGCAGGGCTGGGACGCGTCGGGGAGATGCTGACTGCGGCTGGCTCGCAAAAGGATTAACTCTGCCGCCCAAGGCAGAAACTGCTAGAGCTTGGGCCGGAAAGGTTGTCAGTGAATTATTACAAAATAGAAGCCTTCATACAGACATTGTGATAAAGCGTATCGGGAGGTTCTTCCCAATCTTCAAAGAGTTCGTGTTTTGCAAATTGCTGCAAAACTGCAAAGAGAATACCCTCAGGCTTACACATGGAAATTAAATTTGAATATCATCACATTTTATGTTTAAAAAAAGCATTGTATTTCTAGGAAGCTTTGGATTAATCTATTATTAACGAGGAAGATCATTTTAAAATTAATCACCAAATTATTATATACAGTGATTGACTGCAGAAACAGCTTTTTTTGGATTGTGTACGAATCATGAATTCACTTTTGAGTTCTTGTATTATAACCACAGGTTATAGAGGAGACATTAAAACGGGATCATAAACATTTGCCTTTAAAACGAAATCGGTCAACACAAGAACTTGTACATGGATGTTTATAGCAGCTTTATGCATAACTGCCAAGACTTAGAAGCAACCAAGATGCCCTTCAGTGGGAGATCTGACAAATGAGTTCTGGTTCATCCAGACTGTGGAATGTAGACACTAAAAAGGAATGAGCTATCAACCTTTGAACAACATGGAAGAGCCTTAAATGCATATTACAATGTGAAAAAGCTACTCATTTCATGATTTCAAACTATATGACATTCTGGAATAGGAAATACTATCGATACAGTAGAAAGATCAGTGGTTTCCAGGAGTTTGGGGGAGAAACAGGTAAACAGTTGGAGCCTAAGAAATGTTGGGTTCAGTGAAACAATTCTGTGTGATGCTGTAATGGCGGATACATGTCATTATACATTTGCCCAAACCAATAAAAAACACAATTATGAGCTCTATTGTTAAGTATGGACTTTGAGTGATTATGATGTGTCAATGTGAGCTCACTGATGGTAAAAAATGTACCACTCTGGTGGGTGATGTTGGTGGCCAGGGAAACTGTGCATGTGTGGGATCTGGGGGTATATGGGAACATCCGGCTGAATTCCACTGTGAACCTAAAACTGATATACTATACAATGCCTATTTATTTTTTTAAATTCTTTTTTAATGTTTTATTTATTTCTGAGAGAGAGAGACAGCATGAGCAGGGGAGGGTCAGAGAGAGAGGGAGACACAGAATTGGAAACAGCCTCCAGGCTCTGAGCCAGCTGTCAGCACAGAGCCCGACGCGGGGCTCAAACCCATGAACCATGAGATCGAGATCATGACCTGAGCCGAAGTCAGATGTTTAACTGACTGAGCCAGCCAGATGCCCCTATAATGTTTATTTAAAAATACATTTCAAAACCATTAAGTTCAGGCATGAAGCCCATTTATGTGAGGAGTTAAATATTTTTAGAAAAATTATTCTACAAGAGTCATTACCTTTACCTGAAATAAAATATATACTTCAACAAAATTTAGCAGAAATGGATCCCAATGTTGTCACCGTATATACATCACACTCTTCATTAGAAAGTATAAAGATTCTACACAAAATTAAAATTTATCAGAAATTACTTATGATCTTACTTTTGCCAAGAGCAAATGATGTTGCTTTTGATCTTATCAATAGAAGATGAAGTTGCCGTGGGTTCACATTTCAGTGATTTGGGATATGAATTTTCAGAGAAGCGAGTTATAGAAATCTTATGCTCCATAAAGATATCACATAATGAAGTATTATCATTATTTTTATTTATTATATAAAAATAGTACACGGGGATAGTTTTTCCAATTTATGAGTTTGGGTCATTATTCATTTATACAATTGCCCCTATTGTATTCCATTAATAGTATTTCTAGATAAAAAGGGTCTATTTCTTAATACTTTTAACTTGACTTTTTTTTCTGGCTTTTTGAACAGTGGCCCACATTTTCACTTTTTCATGAACTCCACAAATTATGTAGCTGGTTCTGTTTATTCCATGTCCTAAATCCACAGAATATATGTATTTGTTTATCTCAAATGTATTTTCTTTTCCTTTAGGAGGCACTTTTAAGCTTCTCAGCTTTCCTCGCATTACTAATATATTCTAACTAATATTCTCTTTCAGATTAATTACTCAGAATCGATAGCATAAGCTTGTAGAGTAAACAAGTCTAATGATTTGTAAACTTCCCCCAGCCTCTGTGTGCTTTACTGTCTCTAATGGAAACTGTCACCATTTAATTTATTTGTCCGCGTTTGTGATTATTTCTCCATCCCAGTGAATACGGGAGCTCGGAGCCCATCACCCTGAGATGAGCATGGCCTCATTCCCAGTTTAAACATGAACTTGTAGGGGGGTAGTACTGGACCATCCCCAGGCTGGTTCTCAGGCTTCCCCAAAAGAGTTTTCCTCTGGAGTCTGTGGGCCAAGAAACAGAACTTCTCTAAATGCCACTTTGATTTCCGCTGTTCCCTGGTCTGCAGCAGATGCCCGCTATGCCTTCTCAGTCGCAATAGGCCTCTGCCCTCCTTAGAGCACACCATGGTCCCTTCTGATTGAGAGAGAATCTGTCACAGGCTGAGTCAGCAATGTGGCAGTTGTAGGAGGCCCACAAGCTTGCAGGCTGTGAGTTAATACAAATTCTGATTCACTACTATTGTTACTATTTTAAGAGAAGGGAAGAGAGGCTTTGCTATGTGGTTTAGAAACTTCTTGAATGGGCAGCAGTCTTTA
This sequence comes from Proteles cristata cristata, assembly GCA_017311185.1. Taxonomy (NCBI): domain Eukaryota; kingdom Metazoa; phylum Chordata; class Mammalia; order Carnivora; family Hyaenidae; genus Proteles; species Proteles cristata. The sequence continues at coordinate 425,472 of JAESUZ010005354.1, forward strand.
AATCTAAGCTGTACTGTTGGGGGAGGAAGAGAGATGGTACTAATAGGGGCTTGAGTGTGACACCCTGGGGCTCAAGCTGTTGAGCATTAGACTTCGGATTTCTGCCCAGATCATGATCTCAAGGTTTGTGAGTTGGAACCCTGCATTAGGCTCTGCACTAACAGTGTGGGACCTGCTTGGGATTCTCTCTCTCTCTCTCTCTCTCTCTCTGCCCCTCCTGTGCGTGCTGTCTCTCTCTCTCTCTCTCAAAATAAATAAATTAAAATACGGTGGCTTGAGGGATTTGAGTCTCTCTATGATCTCCCACTCATACCAACCACAGTCCTGGACAAATAAAACTGCAATATAGAAAATTTAAAAAGCAGAGGATGTTTTCAGATGAGTGTGCATGGCCCCTTCTTCCATGCAGACTACTGTTCTTAGCCCCTTCTATACAGATATTCTAGAACATGTCCTGGGACTGGCAGGAAGGTTGGCAGATGGTGCTATTCCAAGTTAGTATGGGTCCCTGGTGTTGTGTGATGTAGAATGTTCTGGCGCCAGTCCTGGGGAAGGAACCTGGCACCTCCTTGGCATCCAACAGAGATGGAGGTCTCAACATGATCATGCAATGTTTGTTCAGCATGAGGCTGGTCTTCCTCCCAGACACTATCTGGCAATCTGCTCACAATTTTCCATATTTTCCAAAGACATACCTGCCACTCTTTCCTCTGCACTGGATGATTAACTTCAGATGTTTAGCAAATAAGTGCCAATGCCTTTCCTTTGACTACACACCATGCATAATTTATTTGTAACAAATCTCTCGTATCATCTCGTATTATCTAGCCTAGCTTTGATTTATGACACAAGATGTATGACAGTATCTTCCCCTCAACTCCCTAAGCTGATAACAGAGTGTCCCAATTTAGGAATAATATTAAGTCTTGGTTTCTTAAGAGAAAGGTTATTAAATGCTATTTAAACAAATGGAGATGGCTGGGGGACCCGTTTTCTTCCTGTCGAGAGAGCACACCGTGACTCTACAGCCACCTCTTAAGTATTCGGCCTCCAGGTAAAGGAGTAATGCCTCTGACATGTCAGGTTGGGAGAGTAACTGCGCATGCTCAACGTATCTTTGTCCTTCTTCGTCTTGGGAACAAGCCAGCCAGTCTCGTCCCAGCCCAATGCTAACACTGGATGGAAACATCTGTTTAATTCTGAAATGCAGCAAGCTCTCATGTAAGCTATGTCCTCCAATTTAGCCTCTATTGATAATGCAGCTTATAATTGAACCACTATGTTGAGTTTCTAAAAAAATTCCTCAACTTGTTCATGTAGAGAAGACCTGTAGAAGGATTCTATTTGTGGGCTAGCCCCGTTTGGTTAATATAGTCAGTCAAACCCCACACCCTCTTGCTGCTGAACTCTATGATTGTCTCTATCGAGTCAAGATTAATTTGACCTCCAATTGCTATGTGTTCTTTGAGATTGTTTACATGGGAAATAAAATTTACCTATATTTTGAGGAACCCCTAAAGTTGCTTCTAAGGCTATTTAATGCTTGAAGATTAAGCAGAGGATAATGATTCTTTCTGGACAATTCAATTATGAGGAATGTGCACACGCTGACTGCATAGCCTCTGGGTCTTTCTCGGTTTCAAGGTTTCTGGCAGACATTTACAATGAAGATTGCTATTTGTGAACTGATGATTTCTGGGGTCAAGTGTGTGTGGTGACCCATACATCATCCCTACAGAGACATGCTCTTCTACTTTGAGATTGTCATTACTGTATTTTGCTCTTCCCAGTATTTCAGTATTAATCTGTGCCTCATCTAAATGCAAAATAAGTGTTAGTACTGCAAATGAACAGAAAGCCAAGAGAAAAAAAAAAAAAAAACCAACAGCGACCCTAAGAAAGGATGGGTTATGAAGATAAGCTTTTGATGAATTGCATCACAGTCTTGGCAGTAATGTCATGATTAATGAATCACTTGTACTGTTACATTTTTTAAAAAATGTAGTCCATAGATTGTCAGTGAAATGTATCCTAAATTTGGCATAGAAAGAGCATTCAAAAATTGTGTGTAGATTTTGGGGACTCATGGGTGTAGAAAAACTCACCTCTGGAACTGAAACTAATAGAGATCTATACTTGAAGGAGCTCAACCAGCGGTAGAAGAAATTTCCCAGAGGTAATTTTCACTTCTGCTGATGAAACTAGAGTGTCTTTTAATCCAATCAGGAACACAAGATAGTTTTTAAAATGTATGACATTCTTGTATTTGTTTTCTAATGTAACTGATTACCACAATGTTATGGCTTTCCTGGATCCTCTGTTCAGGGTTTCCCCAGACTATGAGAATGATGTCTGCTTGCCCGCATTCTCATCTGGAGGCTTGACCAGGGAAGAATCTTTGTCAGTCTCATTCAGGTTGGAAGAAGTGCATCTCCATGGACTGCATGAGTGAGGACCCTGGCTTCCTAACGGGTGTTGAAGGGAGGCTGTCCCCAGTTTCTTTGCCATATGGCCCTTTCCATAGGAAGTCATGACATAGCAATTTGCTTCTTTCACAGTGGAAAGAAGGTTTCTATTTCCTCATAAAATTTCCAGTTCTTTTTTTAAGGGCCTTCCCTAGATTAAGTCAGAATCAGTTAAGATAATCTCCCTTTGGCTTAATTCAAAAAAGTCAGCTAATCTGTGGCTTAATTATCTGCAAAATCCCATCATTTCTGCCCTAAGATGGAACTTTAAAAAGGGACTCAATTCTATTTGTTTTGCCAAATAATCTAATCTAATCAAATAAAAGACATTCATCACATTTTTCCTATTCTGTTGATCAAAACCAAGTCACTGTTTCTGAAACACTCAAGGGAAGGGAATTATCCAAGCGCATGAATCCCTGAGTGTCACCTTAGAATATATTTGCCACAATTCTTTTCTTTTTTAAGTTTATTTATTTTGAGAGAGAAAGAAAGAGACAGAGAGAGATAGAGCAAGAACAGGGGAGGGATAGAGAGAGAGAGAGAAGGAAAGAGAGAATCTCAAGCAGGCTCCAAGCTATCAGCAGAGCCTGACATGAGGCTCAAACTCATGAATCATGAGATCATGACCTGAGCCAAATTGAGAGTTGGACAGTTAATGACTGAGCCATCATATCTGTCAGAGTTCTCAATAGTCTACCATATTTGTTATCTAGTGAATTGAATACATTTTAGAAAAATAAAACTTATGATCTTCTCAGATTTACCCAGTCACTCCCAGAGAAATAGGGATTTGACCCCAGGAAATTTTTACTGATTATCTGGACAAATAAATACTGCTTAAGTTTTCCTGGATTAATGGACCTATCCCTCCAGCCATTTCCTCCCGACCCCTTTCTGCTCACCAGATAATCTTGACATTTATATTTAGGTGTCCAAAATGAATGTACTCAGCACATGAAGGTGTTTTGAGAATACTAATAACACCACTAGCACTAATCCTGTTGTACACGACTAACTTGACTCTCTGATTTTCCTCCATCTTGAAAATTTGTTGAGATCCCCCCTCCTTCTTAGTCAGCTAGGGTGAGCCAATTTTTTGTCCCATGGAAACCTTATGAAGTGTGTTCGTCCTGTGGGTCTGCCTGGAGTGGCCAGTGGGCTCTCCTCTTCAGCATCTCTCTACCCCACTACCTCCCTCGTGCATGAACACGACCTTTGTTTTTTTCTGTCAACACAGATTCTAAATCCATATTCTCCCATTAGGGTATTGGTCTCTCAACACGGCCTTTTAGCAATGGGAACACCTCCCAACATAGAACTGTTTCTAGCCTTTGATAAACGAGATCAACCCACATAAAGGCAGACACACCCACAGGAGGAGAAAGGTGACTGGGTCTGGCTTGGGAGCTACAAATTGTTAAAACACGGGTGGAATGTTTTCTTCTGTCCAGCTCCTGTTGTTCCCCTAAGAACAGGGGTGTCCTACCCTCCCCACCCCAGAGTTGCCACCTCGTGAGTCATGGTGGTCTTCACTTGTGGGGTTTGGAAATGCTCCAAACGCTTCTCCCCTCATTCCATGGAGAAGCTCCCCATCTAGAATTTACGACAATTTAAGGTTTGGTGGAATGGGGCTCGGTTTCTACATCCTGCACAGGGCACTGGTTGACTAGCAAGAGCATGGTTCCAGCATTTTTGGCCTAGAAGTCTTAGTTTCTGCCCCAACTACCCACAACTTTCTCTGGCCTAAGATTTGTGAGCCAGAAATGCATATCATTTAAATTCAAATTCACCAGCTTCGCTTCACCTTGGCCTCTGAGAACCCAGCCCGAGCAACTGCATCAGCAGCAGACTACATACTTTCCTATCCAGTTCCGTCTCCAGTTCTCAGGGTGGGGAAAGCTCTGGAAACCAGGCCTGCCTGGCACATCAGATAGGACCTTTCCTTCTCCAATCCATGGGCATCAGTGTGCTGGTTAAATTTCTGTCATCCTTTTGACCTCGTACCTTCTCCTTTCAGTCATACTAATGAAATTTCCCTTGTGTTGAAGATATATCTCTCTATCCCTAGTTGCTGTTTCTTCATTCCCTCATCAAGGGAAATATTTCCGAGGGTACCCAGTGCAGGAGGAAGAGGCATTAAGCAGGATTCTTTCCAAAGTTTTTAAAAGAATATCATGGAGGTATTCACTGGCTCTTGTACTTCATCTGTGCTGCTAAGACATCATATTAAAATATCAAACATTCTGCAACATACCACTGACAAGCGATGTCTTTCTGAATGCATATGATCCTTAGCACCCTTGTTCATTCACAGTGTAAAAATAAATTTCATATTCTAAGACCAGATGAGATAAACAGTCAAAACCAAAACCCCAGGAATGAATTTCTATAAGGCAAGGATTTTCTAAGAGTTTTGAGATAAAACTAAGATCTCCCTACAACCAAATGCCTAACTCGAATAATGCAATATTGATTTCAATCAAGATAACTGTTTGAAGGTCAAAGGGGAGAGTAGGCACAGAGCTACCACTAGAAAATATCATTTTCTTATTTTATTAAATGACATGAGAGATGTCTTAGCCTATCCCTCACAAAAAATTTGGAAATTCTCCCTGTACAATCAGTCACAGTTAAAAGAAAACTATATGAAACAAGGAAAATTCAATGACTGCCTATGTTAGAATATTCATTTCCAGAATATTCCCTTCCGGAATACTCACTCCCACAATCCTCACTTCTGGATGCTTCACAAACAAATAAACAAAAATAGAAAACCAGCCATAAAAACAACAACCACAACAAAACGATAGGCCCAAGTGCAGGAGACTTCCAGGAAATACCATTATGCACCCTTACTGTGCAGGAACGCTTTTGGGACACGACTCCTGAGGCCCTAGCCCCCCAAATGTGTTGTGTGTTTGGGTATAGTTTAAATTCACTCTCACCTCACTTAGCATGAGAATTGAAATGCCGCATATCTCTAAGTAATCATCTGAATTCAGGCTTTATTTTATGTTGTGGAGTCTGATGGTTAAAGCACTCTCTGGTGCAGAAGATTCTGGCATGGCTGTTGTCTGGCAGAAAAGTCCAGAATCAACCGAGTAATGTGCCATGTTCACGGAAGCGCGAAGGCCAGCCCAGAGCAGAATTAATTAGATAGAGCAGAGTGAGCATCTGTCAGAAGCTTCTGGTGAATTTTGTCCTTCAGCCTGTTTCTGTCAATTAATTAATCCAGTAACAAATATGTATTGGGCTCCAATTATTACATTTCTATTACATTTCTACTGTGTTAATGGCTCCAGAGGGAACACAAGATATATTGATAAGACATACATAACGATGATTGCAAAAATAATCCCGGAGATGGTGTAGTAATGGCCACCTCTCATTATTACTTTCCTTCTATGTGCCAAGAACTCTTCTAGGTTCTTTCCAAATTATTGGGAATTCTCCTTGGGGAAACTGCAGGGGAGGTGGGTAATCCTAGCCTTCTTTTAAAAATAAGAAGAGGAAGGCTCAGAGGAAACTTACCCAAGTCTTCGTACATAATGTATGAAGAAGAATGCATTTCTTTTATGTTAATTACTGTGATGATATTATCGACAGATAGTTGGTGTGAGTTATTAAGAAAAGTGAGATTATCCGATAATAAGAAGAAAATTTGGTGAGTCAGAATCAGAATGGAAGGACAGATTTGAATAAACTGGTTCTTTATTTTATTTTATTTTATATTATTTTATTTTATTTTATTTCATTTTAGGCTGAAATGGACTAGTTTTATTCCTGGAACCTGAAAAGTCGAGAACCTTTATCTAGCCATGGTCTTGGTAATGAACATATGTTACTTAGTATCTACTAGACAAAATGCATTCCACGGAACTGGATAAGAATGGCTAATTTTTATCTCTGTAAGTATGCTTTTTTTTATGCCTACTTAATTAATGATAGAAAATAAAAAAGATATAACCAAAGGCAGAGCTCACTGTAGGTCATCAGTTGTACTCCTTATACTTTACTTTCCTCAACTATAGAGAAGGGAAAATAACATCTAATGTACAAGATGGGAAAATGAATAAGATAATAAATGTACAATACCATTGAGACACATAGAAAGATAGAATTCATAAATGTTACCTTTAGAAGGGAAAATTAGGTTGTTGAAGGCTAATTGCCTTCAAATTCAATCTTCAAAATATATGTCCTTGGGTAGTTTTTTTTTAATTCATCTTCTTGGCAAGAGCTATGTCTAAAATAATTCTACCAATCCCCCTAGGACTGGTCACACTCTGTAGTCGGCTTTTCATCCTGTTCAAGTTTCAACAAACTAAGACTTCTCTAGAAATTGCTGGTAATGAAGAGTGCTGTTTATAATCAACAAACTTAGTATTATTCACTCATAGGAGTTCCCACTGCAGTCTTCTCAGATTGGAAATAATTACCATCACCTTCCTGTAAAAAGTAGATTAAGATTGTAGCATTCTGGTATCTCTACCTTTTCCTTCAAGGTGAAAGTGTCAGGCATTGTAAATAAAACTTTGGATTTTGGTTAATGGTTCTGGGAAAGAAAACTTTGGTGCTGACCCAGACAGTTCTCAATCAAATTTCTTTCTCATCAGACAGGTACAATGTCCCATCTGAATAAAGTTAAATTTAGAGAGTAATTGATCTTTCAGTTTTTCAGGTAACTAACCCCAACTGGATGCCATGATTTTGAAAATTTACAAGGTTACATGTTCGTGGAAACTTTTACTACCAACTTTTTAATGACAGCTTTTGGAAACAACCCTTAAATCCAGCAGAGCCCTTTAACTGATGGATTAGAAGATTTTGTTACTTTGAAAAAACTTTAATAGCTATTGGAATATTCTGTACCAATTCCATTGGAAGTAGGAAGTACCACACGCCCTCCCCTGCCCCCTGACCCAGCCCCCTTCCATCTCACCAAGGAAACGGAAGAACAGAAACTTTTTAAAGAGGTCAGTAATGACAATGCCATGTCATTCTCACTTCAAACTTGCATATACCACATGATTGGGGGACTTTCCTATTTGTTTTCTTCCATGAAGAATCTAAATTTGTATGAATTGGGTAAAGAAAACCCATAAAGAAAGGAAGTATTATAATTGATAGGATTGGAAAGTGTAGATTAGTTCCACTTCCATAGATGATGTTGGATTTTTCTGAGCTCCTAAAGATTTAGCCACCAGATTATGCCAGCCCAGAACCTTATCACACATATATATTAAGGTTATGCTTTGAAGCCAAATAGAACAAAATCACAAAAAGTGGTCAAAATGATACCTAGAAGAACACTGCTGACTCTTGGTTTAGATCAATAGTCAAGCTGTTGAAAAACTAGCCTCTCACTGTGTCCCAGAATCCAGCAGGTCTGGACCCCTGGTCTGAACACACCTGTTGCAGATCACCTATTCTCTTTGCACCTAATTGTTATTTTATGAAATGAGGCCAGCCTCAAAGATGCTTTGTAGTTTTATAGAATCAAAGTGGAAAAATGTGCATGACCCTAGTGAGCCATTCAATCCAACACCTGCTTGCTCAACATGTGCTACATAAAAGGCTGGACAGCATAAGATTAAAACATTTCTGCTGCCTTCTAAAGCTTGTGGTATAGCGAACTCTGTTGCAAACTATCTTTGGAAACCTTAGTCCTTTTCTCAACTACTGCTCTTGGAATACATTAGCGTTTTGGCTTGTCACTACGTTATAATAAATTATTGTCTCAACTGTCTTTCTGTATATGTTACATTAACAAGCAAAATGTAAGAGAGTTGTTAGTGTAAATTAATCAGCTATCATAGCCAGGTGTTATATCAATAGCCAAGATGCTATATATGTGATTGAAAATTTAGGATTTATCACATCTCTCCACTGTTGGGGGGGGCTATTAAATAACAAAAGGAAATTTCTATCCAGGAGACCACATGCTGGAGCAGGCAAATAAGGAATATAATAAGACTCTAAACCCATAAATAAAGGTCCCCGCACACTGTGACTTCTCAAAGGTAACCTGCTCTCTGACGGGAGGTGAGGACACCAGTTATACGAGTCAAACCTACACCTCAGAGAAGAACCTGGAATCTGAGAAGCAGACCCGGAGTGTGTCCAGAATATTCTTGCAAGAATGAATGAATCTCCTTTCCCTTGTCTGTGGGTTGTTCCAGAAATGCCGCAGTTTATGCACGTGGGTTGAGGTCAGCCCTTGACCAACCAGATGAGCTCTAGTCCCTGTGCTAAGGTAAAGTGTGCTGCCCTTCTACCCATGGGAAGCTTGGAGAGCAGCTGGAGAAAGGAAAAAGTATGTGAAATCTTAAAGATGTAAATTCCTATAAAGGATAATTTTATTTCTTAAAAATGAAAACCAGTAATACAACAATAGATTTTTTTTTTTTTTGAGAAATACATCTAGGAGTTGTGTTGGTTGTCAATGACAATAAAATGGGAATGGAATAAAATCCCATCCAATACTGAGATTCTGAAACTTGAAGATGAACTAGGGGCCTTCAAACACAAGTGTTTATAAACCAACACCTGTAGAAGTGGTTTGTTTCATGTCTGGCCTTTTGCAAAATTTCTCTCTCTGTCCAGTTCCTCAGAGAGACTGAGAAATCAGAACTCAACCATGTCCAAAGGAGGACATTTTCTCTACATTCTCTAAAGCTGCTGAACCACCACCGACTCCCAATTGGGTGAATAATCAATAGTCAATAAATCTATAATCAAATGAATGCTCTGGATGGTTAAATAGCTAACATCATTAGTGGAAATTTTAAAGTGTGCTGATTTTACCAGGTTTTCCTCCAATATAATTTTTATAATTATAAAAATATATATTTTTTATTATATATATAATATATATTTTTATTATATATATAATATATATTATGTTATATATAATAATTTTTATAATTGTAATATCATAGAAAAAGTCTATGCACCCCATTCTCCAGGCAGGTGAAACTTACCAGGCTGCCTTCACTGTTGCTCTCCTTTCCTTCCTTGTGGCATTCTGCCTTAAGAACCTATACAAAGCAGACAATACAGGAATCCATGGGGAAGTGAACATCATCTTCACAAGGCTGCTGGAAGGAAAACAAGCTTCAGTTCTTAGCTCATTAAGCAACGTGATTTGGAAGTTAATAAGATCAAAATGGAGGCTAAGATAAGAGTAAACCAGAGATGGAAAGGCACGATTACATGCAGTCTGGAAACTGTCCACAACTTTTGCCCAGTGTTTCTTTTGTTTGGTTTTGTTATGCTTTGTGTGTTTCTTTCTTCTAATTAAAGTCATGGATTTGGGGACACCTGGGTGGCTCAGCTGGTCATTTAAGTGTCTGACTTCGCTCAGTCATGATCCCAAAGTTCCTGGGTTTGAGCCCTGCATCGGGATCTGTGCTGACAGCTCAGAGCCTGGAGCCTACTTCAGATTCTGTGTCTCCCTCTCTCTCTGCCCCTCCTCAGCTCACATTCTCTCTCTTTCTCTTTCTCTCTCTCAGAAATAAACATTTTATAAAAAGTCATCAATTTGATTTGCTTAATAGAAACAATCTATTTTTCTTTACATAATTTTAAAATTGTATGTATGTATGTATGTATGTATGTATGTATGTATGTATGTATTTAGAGAGGAGGGAGGAGCAAAGAGAGAGATAGACAGAATCCCAAGTATGCTCCACGCTGTCAATGCAAAGCCCTATGAGGGGCTTGAACTCACGAAACATGAGATCATGACCTGAGCCGAAATTAAGAGTAAAACGCTGAACAGACGAGCCACTCAGATGCCTTGAAATAATCTAATTCTAAGCCTATCTTTTAAAATAAATTTTTATTTCATTTTATTTTTTAACTTTTTTAACGTTTATTTATTTTTGAGAGACAGAGCATGAGTGGGGGAGGGGCAGAGAGAGAGCGGGAAGCACAGAATCCAAAGCAGGCTCCAGGCTCTGGGCACAGAGCCTGATGTGAGGCTTGAACCCACGAACTGTAAGTTCATGACCTGAGCTGAAGTCTGACGCTTAACCGACTGAGTCACCCAGGTGCCCCCCAAAAAATTTTTATTTTCAAATACTCGATGTATAGCAAATCTGTGGAAATGGTAGAGTTCCCATATATTCCATACCCAGTTTCTCCTATTAATATGTTAGTAATGTACAGTTATCATGATTAATCAGTATTGATCATTTTATATGAGCTTAAGTCCATTTTTACCTAACGTCCTTTTTCTGGGTCAGGATACCACATTACATTTGTTTGCCCTTTTTCTTCAGACTATTCTTGGCTGTGACCATGCCTCAGTCATTGCCATGAAGTCATATCTACGGTGCATACTGTCATCACTACCACATACTACTACTGTAGATGTTAACCCTGATTGCCTGCCTGAAGTCCTGTGTGTTAGTTCTGTATGGTAAAGTTACTCACCTCCCATGTCCACACCGTACTCTTTGAAATAAGGTCACTATACTCAATCCGCACTTTGGGAGTGGGGAGTTAGGCTCTTACCTCCTTGAGTGTCTCCATAAATTCCTTGCAATTTTTCTGGAAGAAAATTTATCTATTATTCAAATATTTCTTATACATTAATTTGTATCTGTATGAACTCATGGATATTTAAGTTTACACTTTGGGTTACAATGCAATACCTCTTAGTTAATTGTGTTGCTTAAATTGTTCCATTTTTACCCGTCTAGAGTTCTGTCAGCTGCCTCCTGTGTCTCTTTGATATGTTCTCATCACTGTGGGCTTTTTCAAGGATTTCCTTCCTTTCTGGCTTTAGAACATGCTCCAGGGTTATCTAGAATCAGCAAACTTTTCAAGTATCCCTAGTTCATTTTATAGGAGAATGATAATAGAAAGCAAGATCTGGTTGATCAACCAGTACATATGGTAATGGTGTCACACTTTTTCATCTGTAGGAGGCAACTTTATCAATGGCAGTACACTATTTACCCGCAGCTTGCCTTGCCCTTATTTAGTCTTACAGACTCCTCTAATTTGCAACAGTATGAAGGTCAGCACCCTTTCGTCTCACCTATCAGTGAGGCTGTGTCACACATTTATACACAATAGATTTCTTTGTCACTGTTTACATTCCATCCTGGGTCTCCTGACCTCCTAAGGGAGTTTTTAAAAACAAATATACATTAAGGATACTCTGTGCCATAACATTCCAAGTTTTGACAAATGCAGAGTTCATGTATCCACCATTAAAATATAATAGAAGGAATGTTCATAGTACTAAAGTCCCTTGGGCTTCACCTAATCAGCGCTTTTCCAGCCCCAAATTCCTGACAACCACTAATCCATTTACTGTATCATCTAGAATGTTGCATCTTGGAATGATATGGTATATAACTATTTCAGATTAGTTCATTTTTTTGTTTGCAATATGCATTAAGACACATCCACATCATTGCATTGCATAGATTGGAAGCTCATTCTTTTAAATCACTGGATACTATTATTCCATTGTGTTTTGTTTTGTTTTGTTTTGTTTTTGTAGCACATTCTGTTTATCCATTTATCTGATGAAGATAATGGATTTGGTTTCTTCCAATTGGGGGTACTTATGAATAAAGCTGCTATAATGTGCTTGTTTTGTGAGGACAGACATTTTCAAATTTGTTAGGTAAATACCTGACAGATCATATGACATGACTCTGCGGAGTTTTGTAAGAAACTAGCAAACTGTCTCCCCAAATAGCAGTACCATGTTTCATTCTAACCAGCAATTGTTGAGATTTCCTGTTTCTCTTTATTCTTGCCAATAATTGGTATTGTGTTTTTTTTTACTTCAGCCATTATCATAGGTGTGTAGCACTATCTCACTATTGTTTGAACTTGCATTTCTCTAAAGACAAGTGATGTTAGCATATTTTCATATGATTAATTAAGATCAGTTATCTTCTTTGGTAAAGTGTCTGTTCATGCTTTTGCTATGTTTGGGTGGGTTAGGTGTTCTCTTGTTGAATTTTAAGAGTTCTTTATATATTTGAGGTGCAGATTTTTTTCTCAAGTATGATTTTTATAAATATGTTTCTCAAAGTCTCTAGGTTGTTGTTTTATTCCTAACAGTGATTTTCCTTGAGAGAAGTTTTTAACTCTAGTACTTTCAACATATCAAATATCTTTCATAGCTGGTGCTTTAGTGTCATCTCTAAAAATTCATCACCAAAACCAAGGTGACCTAGATTTTATCCTATATTTTCTTCTAGAAGTTTTATAGCTCTGTATTCTACTTTTTAGTCTTTGGTCCATCAAGAGCTAATTTTTGTGTAAGGTGTAAGATCTGTGGCTAGTTTTGTTTGTTTGTTTGTTTGTTTTGTTGTTAATTTAAGAGATTATCTTTTCTCCATTAAATTACTTTTATGCCTTTGTCAAAAAGCAGTTGACTGCATTTGTGGGATCTTTTTCTGGAGCCTTAATTTATTCCTTGATTTATGTCTATTCTTTGTTCTACCATGCTATCTTGACTACTGTAGGTTTACAATAAATCTTAAAAGTACAATAGTATGTGGCATTCAGTATTGATTTGGCTATTTGAGGTCTTTTACCCTTCCATATAAAGTTTTAGAATTAGTAGGCCAACATGTACAAAATAGCTATCTGGGAGTTCATTTGGTATTACGTTGAATTCATAGTTTAGGCTGGAAAGAACTGTTATCTTCACAATATCAAATATTTTAACCTATAAAGATAATATATATCTCCATTTATTTAGCTCTTCTTTCATTTATTTTATCTGTGTTTTCTAGATTTTAATGTACAGATTATGTGTGTATTTTGTTAGAATTATGACTAAGTAGCCAAGGGCACCTTGGTAGCTCAGTTGGTTAAGTGTCTGACTCTTGTTTTTGGCTCTGGTAATGATCTCGTGGTTTCATGAGTTCGAGGCCCACCTCAGACTCTGCACTAGCAGCACAGAGCCTGCTTAGGATTCTCTCTATCCGTCCCTCCTCCATTTGTGCTAGCTCTCTCTCAGAATAAATAAACTTAAAACTTTTGTTTTTAAGAGTTATGTCTAAGCATTTCTTTTCTTGGAAATGTATAAGTGCTACTACTTTTTAAAATTTTCAAATTCTAATTATTAATTACTAGAAATCAGTTGGCTTTTGTATATTGGATATATATCCTGTGGCCTTGCTACAGTCACTTTTTAGTTCCAGGGTTTCTTTCTTTTTCTTTTCCTTTTTTGGGTATATTTTTTCAGACTAAAAAAAATAATGTTTATTTATTTTTAAGAGAGAGAGAGACAGACAGAGTGCAAGTGGGAGAGAGGGAGAGAGAGATAGGGAGACACAGAATCCAAAGGAGGCTTTAGGCTCTGAGCTATCAGCACAGAGCCCAACACAAGGCTCAAGCTCACGAACTGCAAGATCATGGCCTGAGCTGAAGTTGGTCACTTACCTGACTGAGCCACCCAGACGCCCTCATTTTTTCAGATTTTATACATACATACATAGTCATATCATCTGTAAATCAAGACGATCATTTCTTTTTTTCATCTATACATCTTTTACTTTTTCTACTAGTTTTATTCTTCTAATGAGACTTCCAAGATGATATCAAATAGTAGTAACAGGACATTGCCTTGTTCTCATTCTTAGAGGGGCATATCCAGATTCTCATAATTAAGTATGACATTATCTATTTTTTGTAGTTATTCTTTATCTAGTTGAGAAAATTCCTCTTTGGTTTAAATTTTCTGATAGTTGTTATAACAGGTGGGCATTGGACTTTATTATATCCTTTTTCCACATCAGTTCGATAAGGTCACATGATTTTCAATTTTATGTGTGGCAGATTACATTGACTGATTTTGTACATTGAGGAAGCTTTGCACACTTGGAAAAAAATCTCACTTAGTCATAATGTATGTGATATTTTTATATATTGTTGAATAAAATCTGCTAATACTTTTGAGAACCATTTTGTCCATATTCATGAGAGATATTATTTTGTAGCTTTCTTTTTTTATAATGTCTTAATCCAGTTTTGTTATTAGAGTAATGATGTTCTTAGCTAGAAAGTATTCTGTCTGCTTCTATTTTTTGGAAGAAATTGTGCAGAATTGGTATTATTTCACCAATTCCAAAGCCAAAAGCACTTGTCTGAGGTACTTTACTAGAAATCTTTGATGGGATGTATTAGATTTGTTTCAGTGATACCAGATTCATAATGTAGAAGAGTCACTCTTGGTTCTCATTTTCTGAGAGGATTTGAGGTTATTAAGAGGGAAAAAGCCAGTTCACATTCTCCCATGGATTTTAGGAATATGTTTCTTTCCGGGAAAACTTATGGGGATTAGTCTAATCCACATTCTGTAGTTTGGCACAGGAAGGAGGAAGTGAGGGTAACTGCTTAGTTAATACATTAGACTACTTCATACCTGAAAGGCAACAGCAGGCAGGTATGTCACATCTTCTTATCAGGTCAAAATAGAGTGGCTTTCTATTCTGATGTACCCAGTACAAGCTCATTTTGCCTAATGTCCAACTCGTCCAATTCTGGCCTTGCCTTGGATTTTTCATGTTTCATTTTTTAAAAAGAGTGTTGTTCGTAGTTTTATGACAATAAGTTGGGATGTTTGAACCTGACTTCCAGATCATCCCTTTACCATCAATCCAAACACATAAATAAGCTTATTATGTCCTACAGTGACACTAAGCATTTTTTAGACACAAGTCCTATAGGTTCTGCTTGTTTTTATTAAAACCTAATTGAGAATATTTGATCAACTATTAAATTCAATAGTGGATCAAAAACCATAAACTTTTATTTTTTTCATTTTCTTTTAAGTTTTTATTTAACTTTCCATTAACATACAGGGTAATAATAGTTTCAGGTGTACAATACAGTAATTCAACACTTACATACGACACCTGGTACTCATCACAATAAGTGACCTCCTTCACCCCCATTCTCCTCTTTCACCCATCCGGCTGCCCACCCCTCTCTGGTAACCATCAGTATGCTCTTTATAGTTGAGAGCCTGTTTCTTGGTTTGTCTCTCTCTTTTCTTCCCTTATGATCTTTTGAAAAAAACACAAGCCTTTAAAGCTTTGAGTAGGTTCCAGTTAGTGGGTGGGAGAAAAAGCTTGCATTCAGAAAACAATTATCCTTACCAAAATAAGAGAAAATCTAAAAGAAAATCTACAGGAATTCAAATGTCCATAGCTTAATGTTTATGTTCTCAATCACACCTTGGAATATGTCACCTTGTGGGAAGAATCTTTTCGTGGTGTTCCCATATTTAATTGGATATAGTTATACTTTGTGTCACAACAGCATGATATTAAAATACCTGTGAATTTTTAGTGTCGAGATTTGACAAAACTTTCAAAAGAATCGTAAAGACTAAAACTAGGACTCTGGAGAACTGAAGATGCTATCAGGATATGGAAAATATTTATACATTTCACTTTAAAATATTTTGGTGTTGAGAATATTCTCCATCTAATGGATTTGGCTTTCAGGTTAACAGACATGATAACACTCAGAGAAATAATATTTTCTCTATTATAAGCCTTAGGATCTACAGAAAAGAGTCAATTAAAGTTGTCAACAATTTCAAAATTATTAACCACAATGTGGAACCACAATGTTCAAGTTTCAATTTGAAAAATTAAAGCTAATATGATTATGTTGATAAAATGTGCATTCTCTTCCCCATTACAATTAGGTGCCCTTGATGTTATCAATAGCAAATGAGTAATCTAATCAAATGGATCAGTCCTTCTCTTACTTCTATGAAACAACTTCTTAAGAAAATAAAACCCCAAATCACTGACATTATCTAACTGGCCCTGTTAATGACATTCATCTACTGTTTCATCTCCCACCACCCAGTTATTCCCTCACTGTGACCCATGTGTATTTTCTATTTCTTAAAATCCAACATGGCTTCCTCCATCCCAGTGCCTTCATACTCACCCCCTACCTGATTGCTTCTCTATTGTGCTCCACCCAGATAACTCCTACTCATCCTTTACACATCAGTCAACTAAGGGTCACTTTCCTCATTTCCCCACATCTGAATTCCCTCAGGCCATTATTGATTATGATAAAATTTTCTAGTTTTACTTCACAAAACATATTATGATCTTACTTAATACATCAGGCATCACATGACTATGTGCTTCATATACTTTGCTTTTAGATTGTAAATTGTACTGCAGCACAAGATGGTGTGAGAGGAGAGGCCACTCCAGCCTTGTTGATTGAATACCTGAGAAGCTCTGGACCGGATTGCATTGTCAGGAGTATTACCTGGGAGAAGAAACTCTATTTTTAGTGATGTTAGAAGCGCTGGCTCATCAAAACCATGGGGAAGCTTCTACTTTCTTGTTGGTTTCATCATTGCTGGTTTCATCACTTCCTATAAGGCATTTCATCTGCCCTTCTAGAAGCTAATAGAGTCTGGAATCTAAGCTGGGAGAGTGCAACTCTGTTGACTGAACATCTAACTACATTCTAGAATATACAGATTGTATCCTCAGTTTTGCTATTAATTTTCTCTGTAGTCCTGAGCAAAGCAGTAAGTATTTCTAAATACAACTTCATCTCTTTGGCAAAGTGCTGACTTGGCTCCTTAGGAAAATAAAATATTGTAAGCTATCTCAGATTTTTAAAAATGGTATTGAGATGATGAGCAATTACTTTCTTATGATGCAATATTGATCATTATCTGGCTACCTTACTGACCCAATGACATAGTAATTATTGATGGAAATTGTCTGTAAAATTCTAGTTCAATGAAACATCGTTGTCATCTCCTCATGGTAAGGTTGCATTCATCCTCAGGACGATTCCCTACTGGCAGCTCGAATGTTCTGCTCAGTGTGGCCCTGTAAGTAGCTGGTTTTATACCTAAAAAGCAGCCAGAGAAAGATAGACTTGGTTCTAGTGGAAAGTAAACCACACACTCAAATGCGTCACTAGATTCCTAAGATGTGATGTGCACAGTAAATCATCAAACTATTAAATGACTTCTTTTCTTTCAAATGCTATGAAGAAAAACAAAAACTTGGCTGAAGATACACCTTCTGTTTCCCCAAATTTCCATAGGCACACAGTTCTTCCTAGAATTGATAGAATATCATGACTCAGCAAATGGTACACTAAGTAGATTCAAATTGGATAAACCAGAGTACCTGGTTTTATTTGTATTGTCTCATGGATTCAAATTTGTTAACAGAAAATACAGGGCCAGAAAATCATTGCTATAATAAAGGAAAGCAGGAACACCTAATAATATTATGGGTGTATAACCAAATTCACAGTAAAAAAAACTAATGGACTCTTGACATGAACTCTCCTATGTACCATGTAATTGACTTATTTTAATGTATGAAAAAGTCATGTATTTTCCTCAAATTATGTTAAACACCTGCTGGCAGACTTGTTGAAGGCAATCAGGCTCTGCTACCAACTGTTTCAAAGCAGTTTCAGAGTTCATGCACACTCTTCCCAATGCACTTCCTGGTTTCACTCACTGCTGGCCGCACTGCCAACCCCACTTGCTGTAGAACTTGACTTATCATGACACTTCATTTGTTTGTGCCCACATCTGCACCATTTACTCACTTTTGTGTAACAAACTGCCACCCCAATTTCTTATCATTCATTATCTGTTGTCACTGTTGATCAAGAACTCAAGAGTTACTTGAGGTCTTTTTTGAGGCTCCAGCCAGATGCCGGCTGGGGTGGAAGTTCTCTGAAGGTGTGACCTGAGCTGGAGATCCCTCTTTTTGAGATGTCTCCCTTACACTGCTATGAAGTAACTGCTGGCTACTGGCCAGAGACCTCCTTTGCTCTCCACAGAGGCCTATCAGATAGCTTCTCGATGCTCCTTACAGAACAACATCTGGTTTACCCCAGAGTGAGTGGTTTAAGAAGCAAACAGTGGAAAAGGCTTCACCACCTTTTATCACCTGATTGCAGCCTCCATAGAGCTTACAGACCCCTCGGGGGTGAGCATGGACTGTGGGAAGGCGTGAGCACTGCATCAAAGGACTGAAGAACACGAGAGATTTTCTGTGGTTGCCAGTGGTGCTTCTAGGAGTTCAGAAGAGTTCTGTCCAAGCAGGAGCAGGTGGTGGGAACAAACCTGCATGTAGGGGCTCTGTCACCCAGAGGAATGTGGTCAGATCTGCAGTTTATGGGTGACTGACTGTGACGTGGAAACAAGGGGTGATCCACAGTCACGTGACCGCGTTGATGTGGCTGTGTGCAAGCACCTGTGTTTTTTAGTTGAATTTTTTTTTAATGTGAAATCTGATCTTCTTAGAAAATCAGATTTTTCCTTTGGAATAATTTTAGATTTATGGAAAAGTTATAAAGATCATACAGAGAGCTCCAGTATAAGTTTCAACCAATTTTCCCTAATGTTAACATATTATATCACCAGAGCTCATTTGCCAAAGCTAAAGGAATAGCGGACACTGGTACTGGTGCATTACTATTGATCACCAGTCAGATTTTATTTGGATTTCACCAATTTTTTCACGATGTCTTTTTTCTGTTCCAGGATTTAATCCAGGAAACCATATTATATACCACATTATATGCAAATAGTACCATATTTTTTAATAATGTTTATTTATTTTTGAGAGAGAGAAAGAGCATGAGCAGGGGAGGGGCAGAAAGAGAGGAAGACACAGAATCTGAAGCAAGCTCCAGGCTCTGAGCTGTCAAGACAGAGCCCGACACAGGGCTCAAACTCATGAAACGGGAGATCATGACCCTACCCTAAGTCAGATACTTAACAGACTTCACCATCTCGGCACCCCAGAGATAGTATAGTTTTGAAGTGTAGCATCCAAACCTCTCTGGATGAGATCCAGATTGTCACTCTTACTCACGTGTGGATGGAGCAGAAGGGGAATGACTGATCAGAAATCACTCCAGATGTAACCACTCCAAGTTATGATACAGCCCTCAGAGTTTTTTTTCCAAGAGCTCTTCTTTCTCTCTCTCACTTCCTTTGTTAATTCATTCCTGAGGAAATCTGATACAGATGAAAGGAAGAGTTTGTGGGGTTTTATTAATAAAAATGCAAAATAAGGAAAGTAAAACCAGGATTGAGTCCTGATATAAAGATAATACACAAACACAGTTCATGAAAGGTGGGTTGAGAATATTATTCTGAACTTCTTAGCGGCTTAAACAGAGAAGGGGATGAGAGCTGTTTTATAATGGCCCTAACTAAGAAAGAAAGATAATGTGGATGATAGAAACATGTCTACTTCTGGTACTTAATCCTGTGACTCTTTGCTCCCAAGCATTCCGAGTAGCGAATAAAGTGCTCAGGGAGATCTCTGCAGTAAGTGCTGTGGAGTGCCCGTCTCAGCCTGTCTGTAACTACTGTAGTGCCTGGACTGGCTCTTATGGTTCTTATGACTGCAAGATGACAAAGGCTTATTATTTTCAAGTCCTGGACATTTCACAGCACACCTGCGGCCACATAGAGTGAAGTCATGGCAGGGGTGGGGAGAGGAGGGCCTCGAGTTCTGCTGTTCTGGAGGGTTGAGGGTTGGGGCCTAGGTTTCATGGACTTAGTCTTTATTAGCGAATTTAAAAGTTAACGAGGAATGTAAAGTGGAGGGAAAAGAAAGGATAAGTGGCCCAAATGGTCATTTATTAAAATTAACCATGATGTCTGAAAAAAGGAAGCTGGTAGAGTAGGACTGGCTCTCTATCCAGTCCTGTGGCTGCCAGTGTTTGTTCAGGATGGTCCTCTTTGAAGTGGCTGCCTTGACAATCAAAGCTTAAGTCAAGCCTTTGACTTGCTTTAAGAAAAAAGAAATCCAGCTGTCAGGGTTTACACTACAAATACCTGACATATTCCTATGCTTCTTTCTTCAATAGCCTTTCTTCCAGAACAAAGGCAAAGGGCAGTTCCATGGCACAAACGAGGATCTAGTCAATGCATCAGAGACTCAAAGCTCTGGTCATCTCAGAGAACCAAGGTCTACCCTGAGATCTCTTCAGACCTGAGCTATGCTGACCCCTTGGATAAACTGTACCAGCCACTTCAGGTCTCTGAGTGTCCATTCACTCATCTGCTGAGGGTAACAATAGCTCCCTTGCACAATGGTTTAGCAAGTTTGAATCACATGTGTGTTTTGTTTTGTATATTCTGTGGTGGCTCCTGTTAGAGGGGTGGTGGCGGGGTGGGTCTTATTGGTCATGATGATGAGGGCTATCTCAGTTTTGTAGACTAGCATGTGGCAATGAGTTCAAGGTTATGCTGTCTGGTATACAATGGAGAGCAAATAATCTATGCTATCCCTTTAATTTCAGGCCTCTTTATAGTTATTTGAGCTTGAAATGGCCTGGACATCTTTGGAAAGTGTTGAACCCCAGGCTGGGCAGGTGGCCTATTCTCCACGATGGACACACACATACATCTGAAATCTCAGGGCCTCACTGTCCTACTGGAAATCAATAGCTGCTCCTTTCCATCTTCACTCTTGTGGTGCTATTAAATTTCATGTTTTCTTAAGCCTCAAAAATCAGGTAACCATTGTATTAATCATTTTCATTTTCCTATGTAAGAAACCTGCTCAAAATTTCAATAGTTTGCAAGAGTCATGGGTCTGTAGGTAAGCTGTGCTTAAACTGACCTGGGGTGAGTTTGATTGTGCTGTGTGCTCCCAACTTCTGGAGGGTTTCAGGTATGCTTTCCCTGTCTTCATTCTGGAGCACAGGTTGAATGGGGCAGGGGCTGCCATAATGGACACAGGTGCACAAGAGCCAAGACAAACTTCACAGGTACGTTTACCACCTCATTCAGTCAGGTTCACTAACTCTTCTTTGGCTCCTGTAAGCCACATGGCCAAGTGTACTCTCCATTGGGTGGAGAGGTATACTCTACCACAGAGAAAGGCACTGCTGTACTATCTCCACAAATAATCCTACTGTAATGGGACAGTAGAGAATAGAGACACCAGAGAGGCTGCCACATCAGAGCACGGCTATGAGGCTGGATTCTGAATGACCACTCTGATCAATGGGTAGTGAGCAGGAATCTGGGATTCTTTGCCTAAGCTCCAAACTCATTCAAGCATTTCTCTCTTTATCAGCTAGATAGGAGTCCTCCACAATATGTACTGTGCCTGGTTTCTTCAAGGCATCAACAATTTCACAGTTGTATTACCCTTTCCTGTGTAATGGATTTTAAATTTTAAATTTAGTTTTCTATGGTTTGCTCCTGATGTGGCCTGTACATGTCTAGATGCACTATATACATATGTACTTGGGGTGTGGGAGATGGTGTCTCGTAACTACCTGACCTTCTGTTGAAGTGGGTACTGACAACATGATTCTCATGTTTTAAGGTCCTGCTCAACTTAAACCATCAGCAACCCGTGGGTAGTGATAAATCACCAATAGATGTTGAAGGATCACCAAAACACAGATCAATGATCCAACCCTGTTCTCACAACCTTGAACAAAGAGGTACTGCAGAGCAATTATCAGGAAAAAATGGAGAAGAAATGACCACTTGACTCAGTTCTAAAACACATCAGATGCTAGTAAATATAGAGTTGCTCCCTACAATGTAATCTATGATAGTCTTTAGGTTAAAACAAAGAGTAAATTTCCTCCATATATAGTCCCTTCTAATATATTTTAGATTATATTTTACCCAATAGACTAGCTTTATAAATCCGTTTACAGGAGTTTCCATTTACAGTCTACTTCCCCATGTCAGTTCTATGAAAGGCCCTACTTTACCAGGCTATCAATAGGCATGATCACTCCTCAAAAACGTTAGAAACATATTTGGGAAATTATTAAGACAAATTATTTGTTATGATTTTAGTCAGAAGATTTGATCAACTTATGAAGTAGAGTCACCCATATTCTCTGGAACAAAGATTCTTTTCTTTGGGGGTGCATCTTGGGTGGTAGTTTTCTGCAGAGTAATAAGGGAAAGGTTTCTTTGGGGTACACGACTCCTCCTTCCACTCATATACAGCTGACGTGGTGACTAGTTTCCATTGAGACTTCCTGTGGGGAAAGCAATGGATGCCCAGGCCTCACGTGATGGATGGGGTGGGCCCCCACTCAAATGAATATCTTATGGACAGAACTTCATCAGTGAGCAACAGTGTGGGGGAGAGGAAAGGGGCCTGGAATAGGACCCTCAATCATGGCCCATAGCCAGCAAAAGTGATTCTGTGGGTTCCCGGGGAGAAGATCTGTCCCTTCACTGGCATTACATTTGCTTCTGCTCCCAACAGACCTCAAAAGTCTCGTCACGGAGCCTTACCTTTCTAGATTCAGCCACTTCCTCTTATAAACATAGTTACTCCACAGGCAGAATAGAAGCCCATGTTCCCCCTCTGTACCTAAATTCTCCTTTCTGCTGTATGCTTGAGCCCACACAGTGAAAGATCTCAAGGCGCAACTGTCTCAAAGGCAGATAATCAGGTAGAGAGAAGACAATTCTCTTGATCACTATGAAATGTGCTATCACCATAGACGAAAGTGGCAGGAAATGCTTAACTGAACAAGATGAAAGTAGGTTAGGTAGAACATTTTACGCAGGAAACAGGGGTTGCACAGGTAGCTGGTGGACGAGGGAGGACAGCAAAGAACCCATTCCTTGGCAGGTGGTAGTTACTGTGCTTGGCACAGCTTCAATGGCCTGTTTCTATGTAAACAATGAATACAAAACACTGAAAGTTTTCCAGCAGAACCGTCAGGCTGAGAGTCTGATGAATTCCGTAGGCAATGAAAGAATTCTGTTTTTTAGTACAATTTCTAGGCCAAGCGTGAGGTGGTTTGTTAAAGAGTTCTATTTATCTTGATAAACGGGAATGTTCTAAAAAGAAGGAAGGTATGGACGCAAGACCATTTCTCAGGTAATCAAGGCATTCAGAAATAGTCACGGAACTGGGGAATCACATGACACTTGGATACGGATACGAAAACCCAAGCAATCTTCTGACTTTAGTAATCATAACATGACTCACAATTAAAGAGAAAACTTGACTCAGTTAGGACTTTGATATAACTCAGAAACTCTCAAAAGCAGCAGCTGCAAATATAGGTGCATGAGAAATCACAGCCTTCGACAAAACAAGCCAATGTTTAAAACATACATTTAATACATTGAAATTCAAACCATAATTCAGAATCTTCATGAAAAATATGCGTGCGTGTGTCTCCCCATCCAGAGATTCATCCTGATCCCAACGGCCCCCATCAGGCTCTCTGCCGGTGACCACTGTATACAGTGTCTGCCTTCTTGATTCTTCAGATAGCTGTCTCTATAGTGGTAATCACCATAAAATAATGTAGGCTCTATGCTGACGTATTTATATATTCTTATGTATTTATATCACATTCTCTACCTCTCACATAAACAGTTTCTCATATGGGAGGAGGAAGAGAGAAAGGGAGACAGAGATACAAAGTGTGTGTATAATTTACAGCATTTTGAACATCTCCTCAGTGTACTTGTATATGCACACCAAATAAATTATAAATTACAGTTCAGATAGACTCTAATCTTTCTCAAACTGGGAATTTTACATGGAGCTAAACAAGTATCATCACTGTCCTGAGACAATAAGGACCACATTACATAAATCCTGGAGCCTTCCTGCTTGATGAAAATTAAAAAATATATATATTACAAGTCTAGGTTAGGGAATTTAAGCACACAAATACAAAATGAAATTCAAATTCAAATTTAAGTACCCCACATGCTCATGTGGTTTTTTTCCGTCTTTTGTTGAGCTGCAGTGATGCATTTTGCAGAATTTCAGGATTGTTGCTACCTCCAGAAAAGTAGCTGCCGAGAATGATACCCCCACCTGTCAACACCATGTTGGAGTAAAGAAAATGTCAGACAGAGACTTTCAACACATTCTGGGGGAGAGCACGTGGAATCCATTTCCTGCTCGGTCCCACTTCCCGTCTCGGATGTGGAGGTGAAGAAACTGGTGTCTGTGCTTCTCTGAATGTCACACTTGTGTGTCGGGTTGGCCTTGTGCCCAGTAGCCACCCTGTGGGTATGATCCCAGCCCCAGCAGGCTGTGCCACCTGCTTCCTAGTATCTTGTTTTACCATCGCCTGAATTCTTACTGTTTCAGCTCTGTCATCTTACAATTTATAAAAGGCCGTTGTGGTGTGGATTATTTCCAACGGTGAGGGTAGGACCCAGGAACTGTGGTTGGGTATTTCCCACCCTTCTGAGATGATGTTCTTAATAAAGAAGACCAGTACTTGAGAACAGACAGACCCTTCTCTGAAGGCACGTCAGGGGGTGGGGATGGGGCATCAGGGAAGAACGAATGGACACGTGAAGTACCAGGACACAATTTTACCTCTTTGAAAGTCTATCTAAAAGCTAGCTGTAGACACTTTCTAGAACTTTATGAACAAAAACAGATGAAATCATTTCATAAATTAGTCTAAAAGGCAAACTTCTAATCGGATTGAGAAAGGAACTGGGCTTCCTTCTCAGTTTTACACTTGTGGAAATTGGAACGATGTTTTTAGTCACACATGTCCACTTGGGAGACAATTTTTTTAATTTCATAATATTTATTTATTTATTTATTTATTTATTTATTTATTTATTTATTTATTTATTTTGAGAGAAAGGGAGAGAGAGCTGAGGAGGGGGAGAGAGAGAGGGAGGCACAGAATCCGAAGCAGTCTCCATACCATCAGCACAGAGCCCATTGCGGGGCTCAAACTCACAAACTGTGAGATCATGACCTGAGCTGAAACCAGAGTCAGATGCTTCACCAGATGAGCCACCCAGACACCCCTCCACTTGGCAGATACTTCTTATGGTCACAGATTCCTTTGAGGAGGCCATCGGCCACTGGGGACTGACTGCTCCCGGATGTTGTTTGAAGGAAGTCCAACAACTGCCAACAGTGCTGTGGGTCAGAAGGCCTGGGGGTTTCTTTGGCTAATTTGGACTTTGAGGCAATTGGGAAAATGGTCTCCTCATTTGGTCTCATTGTCCTCTGATTATGCCAACACTAATACTTGATATAATTCTTAATGAGAAAATGTGATACGGCAATTATTAACAATCTTTGGTCACAGTTGACATTGAGATCAAGTACGATGGACAAAGAGAGAACCAATACTAATTAGGATCCATGGCAAATGCCGCTAATCCAAAAGGAAACAAACAATGAATGAAGTAAGAGATTTTAATCTAAGTAGGTGCCAAAGACCTGTCCCAAACTGTAGACTTTTTTCTTTTAAAGGAAGAAGGAAGGAAGGAAGGAAGGAAGGAGAAAAAAAGACCCTTTATAAGCCTGGAGACCATCAGGTAACAAGGTTTATAGGTTTATTATCCAACTATGAACTCCTGATTGCAGCTATTTGGGGATTTTGTAAAAACTTAATTGTATTTTAAACTTTCCTAAGCAGATATTTCCTATCTGTTTTCATTTCGATGTGAAGCTATATTGGTTCCGTTGCCATAGTATTTAATTTAGAGTGGGTCGGTTCATAAATCTATTAAGATTATGGGGGAAGGGAATCAATTTGGTTATTTTCTCCCTTGGGAGAATCTAGCACATGGCAGTGATAATGAGATGCTCAGCCTTGAGTGGTCCTTACTCTCCATCCTGTTTTGAGAGCTGTTTGTTTTACGTTACCATCTAGAAAAGTCTACCCTTATATGACTCCCAGAGGGAGAAGGCATTAGTTCTAAGAAAGAAAACTGAAACTTGTTCAGGGAAGGGAGAATTTCAATTTGTGGGTGTGTTAGGATATGGTGGGAATCCTATTGGCGTTTTGGGAGGTACGTTCTTCATAGTAGATCACTGTCCCTCATGTCATAGGACTTTTAGTAAACCTGTCCCCCTTTCTAAAATAGCACATTGTGTCCCATTCAGGCATTATAAAAACCAAAATATTTCTGCATATCTCCTTATATCCCACAGAGGACCCGTATTAACCATGCTTGGGATTAAGGTTCTTGTTAGGAACCAGGCCATGTAGATCTTTGACCATGTTGGTTTAGAACCTCTGTGAAAGAGATCTGAAGCCATAGACTACATGATATTTTATTTCAAATGGTCCCTACAGGTTCTGGATCAATGTATTTGGTTCAGAACTATGGTTCACAGGTTGTAATAAAAGTATAGGACAAAACATAGACTACTCATTCTCAGTGAAACCAAAATGGCACTTGGGTATATCTTGAGGGTGACCATAAGCGATGGTGGGAATGCTTAACTTTAATGGTTGTCGCCTAACTTTGATCTTCAAGGTAAAAGCATTGACTCATCACAGGGAACTTGAATAGACTTTGGTGGTCCCCAGAGGGCTTAGTAAGCAGTTGCACCTAAGACAAGTGCTGTTGGTTGAAGGGCTTAAGGAGACAGCTCCTTCGTCCCCAACTCACCCACAGCAATGCCTATGACTGGGTGGGAAATTCTACCTAATTTGGGAATTCAGTATTAGGAGACCCATTTTGCTATCCCATCTAGGATATATTCTCCAGTAGCTCTCCACCCCACCCTCTCTAGCAGCACGCTGCCTGCATAGATAGTTGCACACAATTGTTGTTAGTTCACAAAGTAATTGGTCATAGTCTTCATCCCTGCAAGAGGCCTCTTTGGTGGGAAAGGCTGAAGAGTTGGGGTGTGCTCTCAAAGCTCGACCAGTGTTTTTGCTTGTTAGAGATTCACATTCTCTAATCCACATAAACAATTGTGTGTCCTGTGTCATTCAATTAGCCTAACATGTACTCCAAACCACTTGGGTTTTAAGGTTGGTGAAACTCCGGGGCGCCTGGGCGTCTCAGTCAGTTAAGTGTCCGACTTCCACTCAGGTCATGACCTCACGGTTCGTGGGTTTGAACCCTATGTCAGGCTCTGTGCTAACAGCTAGCTCGGAACCTGGAGCCTGCTTCAGATTCTGTGTCTCCTTCTCTCTCTGACCCTGCCCTGCTCATGCTCTCTCTCTCTCAGAAATAAATAAAACATTAAAAAAAAATTTTTTTTAAAGGTTAGTGAAATGTTCTGGGGAACATTGTGGCTTCACAAAGGAAGGAATTAAACTAATGTAATTATGTAGAAAAGCATGAGTTTGCACAGAGAATGCCAATGGTTTCGTATTAAATTGTTTCCTTATAAAAGTGATCTCAAAGACTACAGATAACATCTGACATGAGACATAAAAGAGAGTTACAATGTGAGTTAAAATAAGACTTCATGAGTTTATGTCGCTTTATTTGTTTCCTTATATACCAGGTACACAGAAGGACCAAATCACATTTTGGAAGAATAGCTGTGGAAGCTGGTAATAAAGAGTTCTGTTTCACTGAATTGTTTGAAGCTATTCTGAGACAACTTTTGTTATGGTATTATCAAATTTCACCTGTGATCCAGCTAAGAAGAATGAAACCCCATTTGATGGCAGGGCAAGTAATTTCTGGGAAGCAGTCACAGAACTGGATAGTTGGTTTGGTCCGGGGTCTGCTAGAGAGATATGGATTAGTATGTGACTAAATTGGCCTTGGAACAGATATATGGGACCCTTTCAATAAATTGTCATCAATTTCCCACTTGCCCATATCGGCTTGGTCATCTTAGCAGTAGCAGTATAAATATTCACAGGAGCTTCTGGCTGGCTGGGTAGGGAGAGTATGCGGCTCTTGATCTTAGGGCCCTAAGTTCAAGCGCCATGTTGGGTGTAGAAATTACGATATTCAAGGTATTAGCTTCCATAATCAGTCATCATGCGGTAATGCCTCTACTTACTGAGATTAGTAGTTATTATTACAGACTAACAACTGTGAAACACGAGTCAAAGGATTTGCTTTCTAATCTACAGAAGAATAGTTAAAAAAATATATCCAGAGTAAAATTTCCCAGTTTCATGTACCCCAATGTTTATAGCAGCACTATCAATAATAACGAAATTATGGAAAGAGCCCAAATGCCCATCAACCAATGGATAAAGAAGAGATAGTCAAAGGAATATTACTTTATGGTGAAAAAGGATGAAATCTTACCATTTGCAACAATATGGATGGAACTGGAGTGTATCATGCTAAGCAAAATAAGTCAGAGAAAGACAAATATCATATGATTTCACTCATATGTGGAATTTAAGAACCACAACAGATGAACATGGGGAAGGGAAGAAATAATATGATAAAAGAGGGAGGCAAAACATAAGAGACTCTTAAATGCAGAGAACAAACTGGGGGCTGCTGGAGGGGTGTTGGGAGGGGGGATTGGTAAATGGGTGATGGATATTATGGAGGGCATTTGTTGGGATGAGCACTGGGTATTATATGTAAGTGATGAATCACTAAATTCTACTTGTGAAACCATTATTACACTGTATATTAACTAACTTGGGTTTAAATAAAATTTTTAAAATTTCCTATTTTCTCTTATAGGCTAATCCTCCAGAATCCCACCAAGAATGGGATTTAGTGATCACTGTACAGGACTTCTCTGGACCTTACCCCTCCTGTTGATCAAAGCCACCCAGATCTGAGAGGCACCATCTTCCCTTGCAGGGAAAGACAGACCCCAAGTGGTCCATGGAGACTTCTAGGTTCTGGGCCAAGACCAGAGCCTTGAGGGTTTAGTGCCATCGACGTTTTGAGATCATGACGATGTGATCCCGAAACAAAGACTGCCTTTTCTCACCATGCTCCAGATGATGCATTCTTTAACCTGTGCTTTGAGAAAAAATAAGAGCAGGGATGTATTTAGTCTTCACAAAGAACAAGCTTCATGGGACTCAGAGTGGGTGAGCCACCCCGAGGTTAAGTTTATGCTTCCTCTTCTTGAAAATCCCTTCAAGAAAAGAAAGTGCTCATCAGGATTGCTCATTTCAGATGTGCACAAATCCTTTATGAAATGGAAAAAATATGGAGGAGTTTTACTAATGTATACAAATTAACACAAGGAGGAAATCATTTTTGATGTATGCCCCCATTCAATCATGGTGCCCTTTCTTAGCCTGCTTAGGCCAGGATCTAGGTGCCAGCAGGCTTGGTTTGCCCAAGGTCTCTCCTCTTGGCTTGTGGATGGCTGCTTTCTCTTCCTGATGCTTCCTCATGTGGTCCTTCCCCTGTAAGCACACACTCCTGGTGTCTCTCTTATAATGACACCAGTCCTTAATGGCCTGACCTTAGATCCTTATTTAGCCTTAATTACATCTCTAATGGCTCTATTCCAAATACAGTCAGGTGGGGGGGTTTTTCAAACTATGAGTTGCAGGGGGGACAATTCAGTCTGTTATACCACTCATTCCAAGGCCTTTCTGCTTGTGCCAGATGGGCTCACACTGAAAGTCGGGCTGCGGCATTCACTCTCATTCATGATCATGTAGGAACATTATGCCAAGGAGCAGATTCACAAGCTTGTATTTTTCCATCAGTCTCAGATCACCTCGGTGGCATAAGGGCTGATGGGAAATGTAATAAGACGAGACAGAGAAATAAATTCCGAGAATAATCTGGGCAAGTTAGTCACATCATAGCACGTGGGTCAGAGCCTGTCACTAACAGGGTTCTGAATCTGGAATCCCTTAGGGATCAATGAACTTCTCACAGACGCGACTTCCGGTGCATGTGTCTAGAAGGCTGTGCAGATGGAAGTTGTCCATCTCAGAAACACCTTTTCAGAGCGGCTGACTTAGTGGGAGCTGATCCATCCCGCTAACCTTAATAAAGACCAGAGGTAACACGTCCAGGAAGCGAGCTATTAGTAACATCACATGCTTCTTGTTCAAAATTCCACCCGATCGTTCACAATGGAACATGTCTGTCAGACAGACAAACATGGCACCCAGCTGTCTCTGTCTCTAGTTCTGAGTCCCAGCAGGACTTCGGGGTCAACCTGGGATCTCTCAGGGCTTAGTTCTATACTAGATACAAGGCAGGCTGCACATAATATGGTAGACTGCCCATATGCTCCATTACCCCCCATCGCCTAGTCCTTTATCGTCATGGAGGGCTCAGGCCCTGGGGGCCCTCTACCCTTCTCTACAAGCCCTTGCTCGATTCATTTCCTTCCCAGTGGCTCTTGTCCTTTGTTGGTGTCTGCCTGACAACCCCCACCTTGGAGAAGCCCCTCTCTCTCTCAGAACTTGGACTACTGAGCATTCTGAGAAATTAATGGCACCCAGATTTCAGAGTCTCCTTAGTCCCAGGATCCAACCCATGGAGCTAAACGTGCACATGACTTACTTGCTTAGACATATCCTTGCAATTTGCTTCTTCACCTCATGCTGTTACCTTCCTAGTCAGTCCTTGCACAACTCAGGTGATCTGAGACCAATAGACAAATACAAGCTTTTTAATTTACTGCTCCTTGTAATGTTCCTCCAGAAGCACATATGAGACAGAATCCTACGGCCTTGTCCAGGTTTTACCTCATTGAGAGAGAGACAGAGAGCCCAGGAACATCATACTGCATAGGCAGAAAGCTTTGGCATGATGGGCTGCCATTAAATGGAAATACATTTAAAATGGTGTCTGCTGTTTTGTCTGTAGAAATTAATAAAAGTCCTCTGAATTTTTTCAACCCAACAAAGGATTTGTACACATGTGGACCAAGCAATTCTGCTTCAAGTTGTCTTTCTTTAATCTTTTTAATGTTTATTTAATTTTGAGAGAAAGAGCCCGAGCCTTGCAGGGACCTCTAAGCTGTCTCTCTTTAAAGAGGTGGTCTATAAGGAAATCCCTAACCCCTGGGATGCACCCCCCACCATGGTTACTCACCAAAGTCATCACCATCCCTGCATATAACGTACTCTGCATCGCTATTCAGTTTCTCTCTTCTCCTTCATAGGAAATCTATGTCCCAACATTTCCAATATTCTCAAATCCTTGACGCCTCTGTTCCCCTCACTCTCAGCCACAGAGAAAGCAGAAGCCTTCCGAAGTGAACAGCCTCAGTTGCCATTTCCCCAACCTTACTTGCGTCTCTCCCTTCAGCTACATAGATCATGTGTGTTTCCTACCATCTGTAACCAATCCCTCTTTGGGACTAAATCCCATAATTGATCTAGACCTAATATCTTTAAAACCTCCTAATAATGTTATTATAGTAAATGATTAGTGTTTGAATGGCAGGATGAGAGATACATACTGTTTGAGAATTTGGGTGTATGGTGGTAAATGGCCTACAGGTAATTTAGACAGTTTGCCTCACATAGGCTGTGTCCTTATATGCTCCCTAATTCACTACGCATGTTGCAATTAAAAAAAAAAATGCCTACTCAGTAAGGAGGAACTGATATTTTATTGTTTATAATTTATAACATTTTACTGGGGTGTTAACTTTTTCCAAGGCTTGTTGACTTTCACTGACTTTTTCTCTTTCTGGCCTTGGCTCTTAGAACCCCTCTTCTCCTAGAACATTTTCTTAGAGTGCCACACTGGCATCAATAAGAGGTTGAAACATATTACAGCCAAAATATTAACAATTATTCTGCCCTAATTATGTTTCAGGAGTTGTGTTTAGTCTTTTTATTCTATTATCTTATGAATATAGTAATAACGAGCATAGTTGAAATGTTTACTCTTATCAGGTTTCCCCCGTGTGCATATAATTGCCCCCATATTGGCCAATACTTGCTTTTCCAAGTTAATTTAGACTAAATCTCTGTTTTCTCATGAATGAGCAAGTCAATGCTAAAAATGGCTTTCATGTGCGAGGGTCAGCCAGCATCTGATTATTTTCTTGTCATCCTTCTTATGTCCCATCTTACTGGCCAAATTATAAATCCTCATGAGATTTCTGTGAATTTTATAGTCACTCAACAAATTGGTGTCTAAGGTTTACATAATATATATATAAAACAGACCAGGGCGCCCTGTTGTGGAATCTTAGTGCTGCCTCAGGGACTGTGGCCCCTCTGGGGAATATTGGGTATGGCACTTTCCTAAAACCAGCAGAGGCTCATTCTGGGCCATCTGCTGGCAGGTGTAGACACAGCCCTCCAGCTCTGAGTATAACCAGCACCTTCTTTATTGGTTTGAAATACACTAGGTCTTGGGGCGCCTGCGTGACTCAGTTGGTTAAGTGCCCAACTCCTGACTTTAGCTCAGGTCATGATCTCACGGTTGGTGGGGTCGAGCACTGCTTCAGGGTCTGCACTTACAGCACAGAGCCTGCTTGGGATTCTTTCTTTCAGCCCCCCCCACCCCCCCGTTCAAAATAAATAAGCATTTTTAAGAAATACACTGGGCTCTGACTGGCTAACAGGAGAGCAGATATAGAAAAGAGGCAGACTTAAACCTATGTAGATAGCATAATTTTTGCCACTTGCACACACTTGCAGAGTTAACGTTCAAGATCTGGTCACCTGGTCACCTGGACAGGTGCTTCTTCCCCGGGGCCAGGTGTCGCCTTGGAAAAGG
Source organism: Proteles cristata cristata (assembly GCA_017311185.1). NCBI lineage: Eukaryota > Metazoa > Chordata > Mammalia > Carnivora > Hyaenidae > Proteles > Proteles cristata. Next base: position 458,340 of record JAESUZ010005354.1, read on the forward strand.
CCATTCTCCTTCTGACCTGGCTGTGGCTGCAGTGCCTTGCCCTGCAAATGTGTTCCCAGAATTGGGGTGGAAAGGAGATTCGCAGGGCTCTCAGCTGTGAGAGTGGCTGTCCAGCCCGTGATTTTAATTACAGGGAGGAAGTGGCACAGGGTGCGTGTCTCGATTCCCGTGGTTCAATCCCAGCGCCTGTCTGAACCCCCTTCTCTGGACCCCGAGGTGGCCACAGCCCCCAAGGACCCCGGCCTCCACTGTCCCCGGCCCACAATATCCCCGGCGTGTAGTGTCCCAGACCCCAGCAGGCGGGGTCCCCAGCCCTCCTGGGTCTCAGCCCGAAGGCCCTGCCCCACCTAGCCTGCAGGGACAGCTCGCCTTGGAGGCAGAAGATCTGGGACCCGTCAGGAGCGCAGCCACGCCCAGCCCCACCTCGGGCTCTCAGGGCTTTGTCTCTGCTGCGTCCTTTCAAAGAGGACACGCTTCACCTAATTTATTTTTAATATCGCAGCCTTACCTCCTGCCATTTCAATAAAAGGCCGTGGCCAAACAACCTTCACAGGTAATGACATTATCAGATAAAGTTGACTCATCATTTTCCTGTAAAGTTCAGTTGTCAAATTCCATTGCAGCTCAAGTTTTTAAAATCAATTTTTTTTATGGGCTCCTAGTTGTGTTTCCCTCCTACCTGGCGGAAAACTGCCTTGCATGGAATGGAAAGTTCCAGAGAAACTTCCGCTTGTGAGGTGATTAAACAGCCTCAAGGGTCTGGCTGTTCCACGTGCCAGGCCTGGCACTAATCCCTGAGCCTCCGGATGGAAGAACATAAAAGTGGAAGGTGTTACTTCACACCATAGGTAACTGTCACCATTTGGAAATCGTGTGCTAGAAACCACAACGACTCGTGCTTACGGTGTTTATGACCGTATGAAACGGGGAAACCTGCTAGTCCCAGCCAACGTTGTTTATTCAGACCTAATACACTGAAAGATTTCGAAGATAGAAGTAATTGCATTTATGTAATCATTCTAGACATATTTTTTGAACACCTGCCTTGTGTGGATGCACATCTTTGTGCACTAGGGTGGTTTATCCTTGTGCACAGCATCACGGTTCCAGCACAATCCTGACCCCAGTGGGAACCAGCTGAGTCCTACGAGACTAATGGCCAGACCCTCCTTCAGCCCCTCCTCACATAATGTCAAGCCCAGGTCCCCCTACCTGCCCCCATCTGCCCACTGTGTAGTCATTTCCTCTGCCAGTGTTAGTGTTTCTCATATCCCTGCATTCCTGATCTACGTATCCAGACAATTCTTCCTATTCTCTTTTCCTTCTGTAATTTTGGCCCCTTCCACCACCCCAACACTTATCCGGCCACCAGGATCATTGCGGGGCTTCCTTAACTAGACCCAGCTTCCTCCTTATTCCTCCAGCTCTCCTCCTTGCCCACGTCTCACCCCACTCCCGTACTTCATAGTGCAGTGTATCCAACACGCTACAGTCTACTTGATTCGCTCTGATCATCATGTTTAATGTCCACGGATTTAGGGCCATTTAACAACATGGCGCCGGCACCTATTTCTACCTTTCTTTCCTCCCTCTTCCTTCCACCAAACCTCTGCTTCAGGCTCATTGATTAATTTGTGGCCCTTACAATACGCCAGGTGTTTTTCTTTCATTCTATTCTCTAGTCTCTCGTGCCTTTCTCCTCCTATTATTTTTTATCTTGTTCACACTTCAAAAGTTTATCCAACTGGAACAGCCTTTATTTTCCAGCCCTCCATGGTCCTCCTCTCGGAATCTCTACATTATCGTCTGCCCCATTAATGGGCCTTTTCAGTCATGCTCCTGTGCTTCTGGAGCTTCTGTAGACCCACAGATGAGCTTTTCTGCATCATCGGGGGGTCTGGGACTGTCCCGTTTCCGTCCAGGGCTGTGAAATCTAGTTTCCACTCATTATCACCACCAATTTATGCTGCGTCATTAGCTTAGCATACATTTATTAGGCATTTATGGTGGGAGAGTCACTCTGCTAAGTACTGGAGTTACACCCTGGTCCCAGGACACTTACAGTGTAGTAACCACTACTCACATAAAAATAGGCAAGTACAACTTAATGAGGAAACAATTCAGCCAGGTGCTGTGATAATAGGTTTGGGTCTGATGCATCTGCATTTAAATCTCTGCTCTATCATTTGTTATTTCTACCTCACTTAGAATCAGTGCTCAGGTCCCTCCTCTGCAAGGTGAAATTAATGATGCCTCTATTATAGGAAGGTTGTGAGGATGAATGTGATCGTCTTGTCTAGCACCTGGCGATGTGTACAAACACAACAGTTGGTCCAGATTGTTACTATAACTCAGCTCAGGCACCAGGGAAACTGTCTGGGAAGGAGGCTGGGGACACTTCTCATGTGAGGATGGAGCTATTAGGGCAACGGGGTAGGATTTGAATACTTAGTACCCTGCTTTTCTCCATTGCAATTCTGGGAAAAAATATTCTCAGTGGAAGGATTTGACGTGAAATGTAAGAAAGAAAAAAATAATGAATCAAACTTCAGTCTCTGAATATTCAGTGTGCTTGGGCAGCAGTATTACAGCCTGGCAATGTTGTTTTAGAAGAGAATTTTCCAAGGCCATCTGGGTGGCTCAGTTGGTTGAGCGTCTGACTCTTGATTTTGGCTCAGGTCATGATCTCATGATTTCGTGAGATCAAGCCCAGCATCAGGCTCTGCGCTGACAGCGAAGAGACTGCTTTGGATTCTCTCTCTTCCTCTCTCTCTGCCCCTCCCCTGCTTGCTTGCTCTCTCTCTCTCTTTCAGTCCCTCCTCCACTTGCACTCTCTCTGTGTCTCAAAATAAATAAACTTTAAAAAAAAAGGAAAGGAATTTGCCATATTTCTGTGAAACTCCCCTTAGAAACAAAGGAGTAAACTTGGATAATCTAATCTATGGAACTTCCTTCTTATTTGAAAATATACTGCTCCTCCCACTTATGAGAGTGGAAGCCAAAGAGAAGTCTATGGTTGTCTGGCCAAGGAGTTGTAGAAAGGAGAGGGACAGAAGGGGGTATCAGTTCTGTTTCTCCCACACCTGGAAAGGCCAGGCAAGGAAGCACCTCCTCCAGCACTACATAATATGTCAGTCAAATATCCTGAGCCCTAGATCCTGGACTAGAGAGATGGGGAGGGGCAGCTCTCAGAGAGACTGAGCACTTTCTGTCTGAACTCATTAATGAACTAATTAAGTTGCTGATAAGTGCTCCCTTTGGCAGCACATATACTAAAATTGAAACGATACAGAGGTTAGCATGGTCCCTGTGCAAGGATGGCATGCAAATTCGTGAAGCATTTCATATTTATACAATGGAATACTACATGGCAATGAGAAAGAATGAAATCTGGCCACTTGCAACAACATGTTTGGAACTGGAGGGTATTATGCTAAGTGAAATCAGTCAGTCAGAGGAAGACAGATCCCATATGTTTTCACTCGTATGTGGATCTTGAGAAACTTGACATAAGACCATGGGGGAGGGGAAGGGGGAAAAGTTACAAACAGAGAGAGAGGGAGGCAAACCACAAAGCACTCTTAAATACAGAGAACAAACTGAGGACTGATGGGGGTCGGGGAGAGGGGAAGGAGGTGATGAGCATTGAGGATGGCACTTGTTGGAATGAGCAATGGGTGTTGTATGGAAACCAATTTGACAATAAATTATATTAAAAATAGAAAAAAAAGTTGTTGATAAGATGAAGATCTAAGCATTTTAGTCACAGATTAAGCCTTTTGAGTGTGAGGCTCAGTAGGACCACAAAGTAACTATGGACAGAGAAAAATTAACATTTTTTGGCACACAGTTTTTCTTACTGAAATTTGTACCATCACTTTATGGCCAGAGACAGAAGTGAACAATACCATGTTGCATAGGGGAAAACCACCAAAGGCAGTGGTCAGGAGTGAGGCTGGTTATGTCATCTCCCACAGTCAAGTCCAACGTGTAAATCCTCAAGCAGTGACAAGAAGAAATTTACTGAGAATATGTGCATTGGGCACCCAAATGCTGTGCTGAGTTGTATTTATTTTTATTTTATAACTTCTGCTGGCAACCCTAAAGTAAGAAAATAACCTCCCCTGTCATCTTACCATGATTTGTCTCTTGTCTAATATTTTGCTTGATATTTTGTTTCTAACCTGATATTTTTGAAAGCCAAGAACACTGATACACCATTTGGGGGGAACACAAGTTATAGGAAGGAAAAAGATAATTGTTCCCAGAGTTGGAGCCCTACCTCACACCATACATAAAACGAATCAAAGACCTGCATGGAAAATCTGAAACTATAAAGCTCCTAGCAAAAGTATAGGAGTAAATATTTGTGACCTTACACCAGGCACTCTTAGATATTACATCAAACCCACAAGAAATAGAAGGGAAAAAATAGTGAAGTTAGACTTCCTCAAATTAAAAACTTTGTGCTACAGTGATACATACCATTAAGAAAATGAACAAATAATACAAAGAAGGGGATAAGATATTTGCAAAACATAGATCTATCTAATAAGGACTTGCACCCTGAATATATAAAGAGTTCTTATAACTCAATAAGAGGCAAATGACTCATGTATAAATAGGCAAATGATCGATGTAGTTATTTCTTTGAGGAAGATATACAAATGGCCAATAAGCACATGAAAAAATACTTGATATTATTAGTCATCAGGAAAGTGTGACCTAAATCACAATTGAGTATTATATCACCCCCACTCAGATGCAACAACACAAAACAAAACAACACAGACAATACCCACATATTGATGAGGATGTGGGAAAACCTGGGACCCCCATACAGGGCTAGTGGAAATGTGCAATATTGAAGCTACTTGGGGATATAGTCTGGAAGTTCCTCTAAAACAAAACAGAGTTGCCATATGACCCAAAGTTTCACTTGTAAATACATACCCTAGAGACGTGAAATATATGTTCACACAAAAATTTGTACATGTAAGTTAACAGCGGGATTATTTAAAAGTGGCAAGAAGTAGAAGAAACCCAAAGACCATCAAGTGCTAGGTGTAAACGTGGTATATTCATAGAAAAGAATACCTTTCTGCAATAAGAAGAAATGAAGTCCTTGTACATTCCAGGATGGATAAACTTTGAAAACATGCCAAGTGAAAAGCCCCATAAGGCATAAGACACACTGCTCACTCAATAATTTTCATGCCTGTAGCATGATGACCATTTCATCCATAATCGATGATCAAAGGCATTATTGGTTTAGTTTTTACTTAACTGTGAGAACAAGGTACCACAGGAGACAAGATGAAGACTACATTTGAATGCAGAATGTTCAGCTAGAAATGAAGAGGCAACGAGAGAGAGTCAAATTTTTCTCAGGCAATTGATCCTTTCTTAATTTAATTTAAAAAAATGCCTGCAGCTATTTTTATTTCTTATTATTCTGAATTTGAAAAGTTCTCTTCCTCTAAATTTATCTTTGTGGGTAAAACCTATAATTACTGGTTTTAATCCAAAAGCAATTGGGTCATACATTTTCATGAGCATCAAAGCAGAGTATAATGACCACATTACAAAAATTTCCAATAGACAAGCACAAGCTATCTTTTCTAAACTTTAGATAGGAAAAAAAGGAACTTTGTACAGGCCTAAATGTTCATATTTCCATGGACACTCGTCCACAAAACCTACTTATCTAAATCAAATTGAATGATAGGCATGAAAATATTCTTAATAAGCAGGCACAGAGTGAATTGAATTATCTATTTTGGATTTCCCATGAATATTTCTTATGGTATGTGGTCAAGTCACCTTTATAGAGGTTAATAAAAAATTAAAGGGCTGGCCTCTCAAGCGTGAATCAGAGTAAGACTCAGGTGCACCAAGAAAATAATTCTGGGCTTCTCTGGACACAGCATCTCCAAAGAAAAGCTACCGGATTCTCAAGAGTGCACTCATGCGATGTTATGTTCTATATTCGGCTTTCTCTAGTGTGAGCCCTTGAAAAGACACCAGCCATTCCGTCAACCTAGTTTCTCAGGTCCCCACTTTGAAAAGTGGGCACGGGGCGCCTGGGTGGCTCAGTCGGTTGTGTCAGATTTCGGCTCAGGTCATGATATCATGGTTCATGAGTTCAAGCCCCGTGTTGGGCTCTGTGCTGACTGCCAGCTCAAAGACTAGAGCCTGTTTCAGATTCTGTGACTCCCTCTCTCTCTGACCCTCCCCTGCTCACACTGTCTCTCTGTCTCTGAGAAATAAACAAAAACCATTTAAAAAAATTGGACAGTGGGCATGACTCCCCCAAGAGAATGTTCTCCAGCCCCTGGGACTGTCAGCATACATTACCGTGTCTTCAGATGGGCCACCCTTAGAAGGAGAAAAAGTGCCTGTCATTGCCCTCCTTAAAATACCTGAAAATTAACCCCTTTTTGGACTCATTGCATAATTACAGTTCTCCCAAATCTACCAAATTTTCTCCAAATGGCAAATCCATAAATTCAGTTTCTTTGTACTTCATCATCACAAATAGTATTTTTAAAAAATCTTTCTTTCAAAACCTCAATAGTGTTTTCTCTAGTTTTCTGTAATCTAGCGATCATAATAAGTAGTTACTCCATGTTACACTCTTACACATTTTATTGGGTCTGAATCACCCATCCCGATGACCTTGAAATGGCTTCCTTTCTTTCATTTATTTCTCTCACATTTCCCAGGTCTCAAGTTGCCTTCACCTTCTGGATTCTTAACTCTGAAAAGCCTGAATGGGAACCGTATTATGGCAGTTAATGTGTCAACTTGGCTGGGTCCTGGTGCCCAGATTTTTGGTGCAACAATATTGTGGATGTTTCTGTGAAGGTTTTTTGGTTTTTGGGGTTTTTTTTTTGGATGATATTAACATTTGAATCAGAAGAGTTTGAATAGAGTAGGATATTTTCCATGAAATGGTGGGCTTTGTCCAATCAGTTGAAGAATTTAATAGAACAAAGACCGACTTTTCCAGCCAAGAAGGAATTCTATCAGTATAAGGCCTTTGGAATTGACCTGAAACTTTTTTCGGAGTCTCCAATGTGCAGGCTTGCCAAATATATTTTGGACTCTCCACAACAGAGTGAACTAATTATTAAAATAAATCTATCTAGGGGCGCCTGGATGGCTTAGTCGGTTAAGCGTCCGACTTTCGCTTGGGTCATGATCTCGCGGTTCGTGGGTTCAAGCCCCGCGTCGGGCTCTGTGCTGACTGCCAGCTCAGAGCCTGGAGCCTGTTTCAGTCTGTGACTCCCTCTCTCTCTGACCCTCCCCTGCTCACGCTGTCTCTCTCTCTCTCTAGAAATAAATAAAAAAACATTAAAAAAAATTAAAAAAAATAAAATAAATCTATCTATCTATCTATCTATCTATCTATCCATCTATCTATCCATCTACCTACCTATCTATCTACCTACCTATCTACCCATCCTGTTTCTCTGGGAAATCCTGATGAATACACGTATATACTGTGTTTTCCTCCCTCTTTATCCTGTCTCTACCTCCTTCAACTGAGCTCCTTACTGTCTCAGTTTCCCTCTGAGCCCAGGAAATGCCATTGCCCTGGGAGGCTGCAGAGACCTATCCTGCCCAGGAACCTGCTTCTCTTGGCTATATCTCATCACAGCTGCCCATCTCTAGCTTGTCTCCTTCTCCTGTACTTCCCTCTCCACTTCTGCCCCCTGGAATCTATGTTCTTTATCTATCCGATTCCCCAGGACTTGTCCCTGGTTTGGGGCACATGTTCAATTTGTTCCAGTTGGTACCAAATTAGGTCCACTTTAGATCAGCCCAGGTATGTATTTGTTGTGAGTTCTTTGAACTTGCTTGGGTCCTGCTTGCTTGGGGGTCAGTGCCTAAGTCACTCGTTGGGTCTTCGTATTTTCCCCCATGACAACTGTTCCCAAATAGTCATGCCATATAAATGGTTCCCCTACCTGTTTCTGCAGTTTGTCCTTGGCCGTGGGCTAGAAGGGCTCTATGCTCCTCTGTTTCTACATGGAAAGCATATAAAACAGTACTTCCATGCTCTGCTTTGGAGCGGGCTATATTTTACACGCTTCCCAGCCAAACCCCACTATGATCCCGGAACTGTTCATTCTTCCCTGCTGAACCTTTTCTGCGGCCATTATCTTGTCACTGGAGCGGGAGAGGATTCCGGGCATAGATGTGGAATCCCCACTAACATTTCCCCCAACGTTTTGGATCCTAATTATCCTCAGAAGCCTCCCACTTAATGTTGGTTTCTTTGCAGACACACAGATCTCAGTTCAGATACCTTGATCCCAGGAATAAGATTCATGGTAATTATGTTCTTTGGGATTAATTAATCAAACTGATAGTTCTTGGAAGCTGGCCTCATGTGTGTCTGCAAACTCCCCAGCCCACCTCTTCCCCGGGTAGGGTTTTCCTGCTGCTTCTCAGCCCCTCCTATTTCTTGCACATTTGGGAGAGAATCCAATGCACAAAGGGCAGGGTCCACTTTCTTCTGTGTTTGCGCTCCCTGCTCCATGTTTACACTTCTGCTCCGGTGTCTACACTTCTTCCTGGCACCCTCACCGTTCACTGCTCCCGTTAGCGTAGCCATCCTATGATCACTGCTGGGGAGAGGGTCTCTCACTGTGGCTCCAAATATCACAGTCGGCTCTCTATGTCGTCACTAGCTCTGCAGAGCCTCCCAGCAGCCTCCGCGGCACACAATCCCGGCCAGCTGGGCAGCCCAAGGGACCCAAGCAACAGTATCTGGAGGATATTTCAAACAGAAGATGCTGAAACATGATTCCGAGTTGGCGGGGAGGCTGTTGTCCTGGGGGGGGAGGGGCCGCTGTGGGCTGGGACTGACCAGTAACAGCTCAGCACTGTTTGCTCAATATTGAAGAAGTGGGCAAGCCAGCTGTGACGTCATTGGTAGCTTGAAATCATCCACGCGGGAAGTGTTTACACCATGGAGATTGGCAAACTCACAAATCCGTTGGTTTGCTATTTTGCTGCTCTTGTTTTTCTAGAGGGGCAGTTTGCCAGTGTGTGAGGGTTAGCTGGTCCCACAAAAGTGATAGAATGTCCTTGGGGTGTGCGTGCCTGTGTGTGTGTGTGTGTGAAAGAGAGAGAGAGAGAGAGAAGGACCTCAGGTTTTTAGGACACAAAGCACTCTCCTCGTTTACTGTGAATAAGGGCTGCTCCCCCTTCCTGATCGCCCTCCTCCCCTCACCTGGGCAACATCTTCTCCTGTTTCAGGCAGCTCAGCGGTCACCAACCTCGGGTCCTGTCCACTCGAGCCTTAGATGGGGTCATCAGCTACAGCGCCCCTCCCCCCACCCTGCCTTCATCACATGGTCTGAGAGCCTGTTTATTGGTGTATCTGCCTTAGCGGAGTGACCGTGAGCACTCTGAAGGCAGAAACCCCATCTTATTTGCCTTCAAAAATGCACAGCGTTACTCTATGTCTGCACATCACAGACCCTCATTAAATGTTTCATCCAAAGCAGGGCACCTGCAGGGCTCAGTCGATTGAGCATCTGACTTCTAGTTTTGGCTCAGGTCATGATCTCAAGGTTCGTGGGTTCGAGCCTCATGCCAGGCTCTGTGCTGACAGTGTGGAGCCTGCTTGGGATTCTCTCTCCCCCCCCATCTCTCTCTGCCCCTACCTCTCTCAAAAACAAAAAATAAACTTTTAAAAAAAAGTTTCATCGATGAGGAAACATGAAAAACAAGAAGAGAAAAAAGGTGGGAGCGAAGGAGCCCTTAACGCTGGGAAACAAGGAAAGACTGAGGGAACCCCAGGGGCACTGGAGAGCGGCAAAGAGTCTAATGGAATGTGAGCAACGGCCACTTCGTCAGGAAAGAGGAGGACAGCCACCGCGCAGACTGGAAGAACCCAGCGCCTCTCTGCAACCAGAGAGGGACAGACTCACACAGTTTCAGGCTCCTTGCATGAGAAGGAATTGTGGGCCAAGTAGGTTCATCTCAATGGGCCTTCAGTTACGTTTATATCAGTTATACAGGTTTTATTTCAGTGAGTCTGCCACTTTAATATTCTTAATGTCTGCAAACAAAAGGTTTCATCCAGTGCCATTTTGTTACAGTGTAACTGGTTGCAGATTGATGGAAACTTTTCAACTCTCGACCACCTGTTCATAGGTATTGGCCACATGGTATTGGGCAGGTCCACCTGTGCCATTACTTGTAGCATGAGTGCGCGATGGCCGGGCTGGGCATGGGGCTAGAGTGGTAGTGTATCTGTGTAACTCTCTTCCCCCCAGAAGTTTCCTAGTTTTGCCTACAACTGCATCCTTCTTGATCAACACCTGTTGCCTTCTCCGTACACCTGCTGCACTGGGATTCATTCCCCCTACAGGCTCTTACCTTTCAACAGCCTGCTCCCATCAACCACCCACATACTCAGACTGGCTTGCTGATAGCGGGTACTCATCTGATTAATGCAAATTCTAGAAAAATTGGCATAACTATCTCCATTTAATAGATGATGGAGGGAGAGACTGAGGGAAAGACTTTACCTCAACACCTACAGCTAATCAGTAACAAAACTGGACATGTTACCTCAATCCTTCTACCCTGCCACCCATTTGTCACCAGGTGCACTGCAGGTCTCTCCATCCAGGCCACTGAACTCTAACTTCGCAGGATCAAGACCCTCTCTGGACGCTGAGTGGATGGTAAGAGAATCACTATGTCTTCAAGGTCAATGATGCAAAACCCATATGCCTGCATTGCTCAAAACCAGCCTTTGAGATAAATTAATTACAATTGTCTCTGTTTTTCTGGTATATAGAATGACCAGTGACCATAAAAAGATTTTGTGGGAATATTTTTAAAAATCAGATATATCAGTATTTGTTCTCCATCTTATGAAGGATTTTCTGTGGCTTCCTTCTGGCTCCTAGAGCTGTCTTTAACTGGATTGCATATTTGGAGCTCAATTATTGTTGAGCAATGAATTAAACTGGTTATGATTTTTAATAACTGCATTTGGACAAAAATCAGTTTGTAATCCACTGACTACAGACATGTACAAATGAACGGGATCCAACCAGAGCCAGCCTAAGGTGCACCAGTGACTGACGCCCATCTGTTTTTTGAGATTGTATATTTTCTGCAAAGACGGAGGGATTTGGAGGCAGAATTTATGGTTAAAAGTAAAAATGTACATTAATGCATAGATTTGGGGATGGGAGATCTAAATCTTCTAAATAGACGGTAAACTCAAATAGCCACACGCATACAGCCATATGTACATAATTTCCGGCGCACAGCCTCCGTGCCCACCCCTACATGCACACACAACCTCTCAGTTTGATGCTTACACACGTATTCACATGCATAAACCCCATGCTCTTACACCTCGAAGGAACACTAAATTAAAGTTATTATGAAAAACTAAAAAGAATACTAATAGTCATCCTCAAATATAATAATACCAAAACAGGCTAAAACTGAGTTCAGTGGGACCTCTCTGCTTGGCTTTAATGTTGATGGACATGAACTCGGCAGGCCCAAGTTCATCTGGGAAGCTCTCACATTTATCTATCAGCCTTTTTGAAGACAAAACATAAATATGCCCTTCCCTTCTGGTCCTTTTACCACAAATCTACATTTCACATTAGAAAATAATCCAACTTAATGGCTTCTCATGGGAGACATCTCCAGATTTATGCATTTATTGATAGAGTAGGTCAAATGGAAATTTAATCTAATATACATTTAAGTGGAAAGAATAAGAACAGACACATTCATTATTTCTATTTATCTCCAAACCAGCTAAGTTGATGTTATTTTGAGATCTCTACAATGAAGGTTTTTAAAAGTATGAGTACAAAGGAAAATGGGACTTGCATCATAATTTAATGTTCCTGCTAATGTGTTCCTTGATGCTAATCTACTATAAATTCATTGCAATTAAGTGGTGGAATTATTTAATGCGATTTTGCCTGTCTGAATCCATTATCATTTGTCCACACGAAGCTGTCTGGCAAATACCAGAAATGTATATCACTGACGGGCAAATAGATTTTTCTTTCTCAGCAAAGTGTAATATGTAATTTAAATTCATTATCTGGGAATGTAAGCTCACATTAAATATATAGAAAATAATCTTCCTGGTCAGAAGCAGCTGAATTTTCACTCTCAAAATATGTCAAATCTTTACCACATGACACTTTCTTTATCTTGAAAAGCAGAAGAAAGGTGATATTTTTTTGTCAGATTCACCGCCTTGTTTTGATGAGACCCTAGTCTGATTAGACCCCAGTATGTTGTCCTCCATCTGTCCACAGACCTCTAGCATAAAACCAATAAAGCAGACCACGCTGCTCCCTCCTTCTATCACCCAGGACCTGACTTTGGGTCCCTTTCTCCTACCTCTCTATTTTGTATTGCCACCAACATATCAGAGACCATTAAACCCCAATGCCTTACCAGCTACTAAAAGCAGGTAGGTCAGCTTTCCAGCACACCCGACTTCCATTCAGGCTACCTCCCTTCAGTTCTAGAAGCTCATGTGGAAAGAGACTTTTACAAAATCTGTCCACTGTGCTATTTACCAGAAAAGACCATCAAGGCCAAGAACTGGTAAAGGACTTGCTCATGTGTGGAAACACAGCAGTGCTGAATATTTAGCATAAATTTCTTTCTCCGGCCTCCTCTTTATGGCTTAACTGACCAGCACATTCTTCCTGTCCTTCGCCATTGTCTCTGCTAAATAGATAAGCAGGGCAGACCTCTCCACCTGAGGGCGGCCTACCTTGGAGAAGACCTCTGTGACCTCAGAGCACTGTGACCAGCAGCACAGGGGGCGTCTCGGCAGCCAGGGCTTGAGGATGACCTTTCCCATGATGCCCCAGACTCAGCTCACTCTGTCATCGTCCCGTCTGGAGCTGTCCTCCTGCTTCGTGTCCTTGTCTATCTGTCACCATCCCCAGTGGCACTTCAAAGGGAAGCCCACACGAGTCTTGCTGAGGCCCCTGCTCACAGGCGCAGACCCACATCCTTCTTTTGCAAACCGAGTCTCCTCAAAGGAACGCATTCAAAACTCTTGACAGCTAAACAAAATGAGAGAAACAGGCACAACAGGCTCTCATCACATTTCTTCACTCAGAGAATAATTATTGAGCAATGGCTGTATGCCGGGACTGAAGCAGGCTTTTGGGGATGGACACGGGGTGAACGGGGCAGACACAGTGGGGCATCCCAGTGGCATGGAGGCAGCGGATGGCAAGCCAGTCAGTAAATAACAAACAATATAACTGCAGGAGTTGTATGTTTCTGAAGGAAAGAGTTAAGGTGAGGGAAGAAAGACTGACAGAGAAGCCCCTTGCTTCAGATTCTGTACCTCCTTCTTTCCCTGACCCTGCCCTGCTCACACTGTCTCTCTCTCTCTTTCTCTCTCTCTCTCAGAAATAAATACAACATTAAAAAGATTAAAAAAAAAAGGTTAGTGAAACTCCTAGAAATGTTCTGGGGAACAAAAAAACAAAACAACAACAACAACAAATCTTTTTTTTTTTTAATTTTTTAAATGTTTTGTTTATTTTTGAGAGAGAGAGAGAGAGCATGAGCAGGGGAAGGTCAGAGAGAGAGGGAGACACAGAATCTGAAATAGGCTCCAGGCTCTGAGCTAGCTGTTAGCACAGAGCCTGACACGGGGCTCGAACCCACGAACTGTGAGATCATGACCTGAGCCGAAGTCGGAAGCTTAACCGACTGAGCCCCCCAGGCGCCCCAACAACAAATCTTGACAGAAGCTAGGAGTAGAAGCTGTCAAGATTCAATTTCAAGAGGCACCTGCGAGGCTCAGTTGGTTGAACACCCAGCTTTGGCTCAGGTCATGATCGTAGTTCATCACGAGATGGCACCCCATATTGGTGTTGCTGGTATGTCCGCCTGGCAGTGCAGAGCCTGCCTCAGATCCTCTGTCTCCTTCTCTCTTCCGCCCACGGGCCACTTCTGCTCTCTCAAATACAAATATTTAAAAGATTCAATTTCAAGAAATATAGTGGACCAAATATATTGATTGACTAACCTCTAACCCTCTTTAAATATTAATTAAAACGAATTTTATAACAAGATGCCATCTCAGTACCAATAAATGGAAACAAACTAAAGTCACTCCAAGTGATGGAAGTAGAGAAGCTCAGTGTTGGTTGCGGGAAACCACAAGTGTTCGGCGATACAAACACTTGTAAAACAATATGTTGCTATCTGGTTACGTTGAAGAGGAGCAAAGGCTAAAGCCCAGCCATTCTCCTAAGTAGATACCCTGGCAGACTTTGTACCCCTGCACAAGGACCCGTGCCCAACAAGTTCATCTGGGCATTGGTGAATATTGTCACAAATGCAGTATAGAACAAATAAAGCAAACCCCAAAAGAATATGTGTGTAAAATTCAAGAAAACCTTCAAAACATTATATTTAGCTATATAAACCTACACAGATACATATCTTACATGACTACCATGTACTGAAAATTAAACAATAAAAAGACACACACGGGGCGCCTGGGTGGCTTAGTCGGTTAAGCGTCTGACTTTCGCTTAGGTCATGATCTCCGGTTCGTGGGTTCGAGCCCCGCGTCGGGCTCTGTGCTGACTGCCAGCTCAGAGCCTGGAGCCTGTTTCAGTCTGTGACTCCCTCTCTCTCTGACCCTCCCCTGCTCACGCTGTCTCTCTCTCTCTCCTAGAAATAAATAAAAAAAAAACATTAAAAAAAGAATATAACTTATAAAAAAAAGACACACACACACACACACACACACACACACACACACACACACACACAATTCAGGATGATGGCTCCTTCTGGAGGCAGGACAGGGGATAAGACTGGGGAGGCACCCAGGGTAGATTTTCCATCTATCATGTTGACCCAATGGTATGTGAGCGTGTGCTGTGTTATTGCATGATTTGCATATGTAATTTATATAAATTGTTTTTATTTAGGAACCATTTCACAATGAAAACGGGAAGTGGAGAAAGAGTTTCCAATATAAGAGCTTTGAGAATACAAAATGCTGAGTTAACCATTAAATTTATACAGCAAGATAAGAACATAGAGACTGTGCATGGATCAGCTCTCATAACAAAATACATTAAATCTCTCATTTCTCTATTGTCTTTTGTTGATGTTGCTAAGTAATTAATTTTTAAAAACTTATTTTATTTTTTTAAATTCTGTTTTTATTATAGGCATTTTGGTTTAAAAGCAATATATTCTCTTAAATTGAGGTATCATTGACATAGAACATTATGTTAGTTTCAGGCATAGAACATGATTCGTTATTTGTACACATTGCAGTATGATCACCCCGGTAAGTCTAGTTAGCATCTGTCACCACAGATAGTTAAAATATTTTTTCTTATGATGAGAATTTGTAAGATCTACTCCCTTAGCAACTTTGAAATATGCAATACAGTATTATTAATTCTAGTCACAATGCTGTACGTTATATTGCCAGGCCTTAATTTATTTTACAAGTGAAAGTTTGTATCTTCTGACCACCTTCACCCATTGCACCCACCCTGTTACCCCCTTGCCTCTGGAAACCACCAATCTGTTCTTTGCATCTGTTATTCTTTATTAGAATTGTTAAGATTTAGATCATAGGATAGTTATCATTCTAGAGCTCATTTCACATAGCATTTTGTCTTCAAGATCCATCCATCTTGTCATAAATGGCAAATTCCATTATCTTATGGCTGAATAATATTCCATTAAATATATATATATTATATTTTCTTTATTCTTCATCCATATATACTTTTATTAATGTTGAAATTCTTTCTATATCCATCACCAAAAAGGTGAAGAAATTTCCTGTAACATTGTAGTGTTAGTTTTAGTATTTTTTTAAGTTTATTGATTTATTTTTAGAGAGGAGAGAAAGCAAGGAAGGGGCAGAGAAAGAGAGGGAGAGAGAGAGAAAGAGAGAGAGAGAGAATCCAAAGCAAGCTCTGCACCATGAGCACAGAGCCTGATCTGGGGCTCCAACCCCTGAATCAGGAGTTCATGACTGAGCCAAAACCAAGAGTAAGAGGTTTAACCCACTGAGTCACCCAGGTGACCCTCATTTAAGTATTTCTAAAAACTGCTCTGAAGACTAGGACGGTGGAATTGTAACATCAAGGTTAGGGTGCAATTTTGCCAAAACCTTTATCACAGAGAAGTGTATTTATTCTCTTCAATTTATAAACTGCTTTGCTTTTGAGTTCATTTTGATCACCTACCTTCTAATTAAGTGGAGAGAATGATTTTTCCACTCTAGTTAAAATGAATTCAATTAGCTTATTAACAGGCATTTATATCTTTCAAAAATTTATTTTTCAGACATAAATAACTCGCTGTATCGAATTACCTGCAAAATGCCGTGCTAACCCTTGATCCTCTAGAGCTCAGATCTAATAGTTTCCTGTTTATGAACCAGATTATTTCCCTCTTGCCACCCCTCATAGGGTGAAGGCCTCATGAGAGGAAGCTTCTCCTACAACAAACTCTTCAAATAGCATCTAGTTCCTAGTAAGTGTTAATAAATAAATACCTGATAATTACTGGAATGCAAATCTCTGCAGTGATTTTATAGGCACTGGAAGTCAAGTAAAACCCAAGTCTGCACTTGTTAAACACAGAGATTTGAAAAAAAAAAAAAGTCATTATCAATGCTAAAGTTTCAGTGAATTCCCTGGTTCCTCTTGACCTCCCCCCAATGAATAAAAGATGATGTTTCTGATATTCTTAATTTTAAGAACCATCATTTTTCTATTAACTTTCTTTTCAAAAATTTATTTATTTATTTTGACAGAGAAAGAGACAGAGCCGGGGCGGGGGGTGGGGGGCAGGGGAGAAAGAGACTTCCAAGCAGGCCCCACACTATCAGCACAGAGCCCTACACAGGGCTTGGACTCATGAACCGCGAGATCATGACTTGGGCAGATATCAAGAGTCAGATGCTCAGCTGACAGATTCACCCAGGCGCCCCAATAACCATTAACTTTCTAAATAGTCAATGACCATTATCACTGATGACAAATAGCAGGCAGTATATTTTTATAGATATCACGACAGTGAACCTGCCCTCCTCACAAGTTATCTTATCAGTATTTTTCCACACATGTCTAATGAGTTTCCTTATGTGAATGGCTTCTGATTCTCTGTTACCAGATTCAGAGAAGTCTACATTAGCTCTTGAGTCACACCCAAGCTTGGAAGTTCTACCTTGCTCAGCCCCCTGTTCAGAAGCTAGCCAATGAACGACCAGTGAGAACTTTGAGAGAAAGAAGTACAAGCTACCAGGGGTAAGAGAAATCACAAGGGACTTCCACAGAGGACATTAAAATAAATCAAAGTAGACATTCTAAAATGCTTTTGGCAGACACAATGACAGGAGTTGCCATGGGTGAGCACAAAAGCTGGCCCTGGGGCTTTGAAGCCACTGAACGGGTAAATGAGCAGAATGAGGATAGAAATGGTCAATACGGGGGGGGGGGGGACTGAGCTATTAAAATGACAAGTTTAGAAGGGTCCGGAATGAGAAAGCAGATGTTAGATGGACACTTAGTCATAAAACTGGCTAATGTCTACAATAACGATAAGTTTGGACACATGTGTACACCATTACCACAGTCAAGGTAATAAATGTATCATGGGTATATGCATGTGTCCATACTCTTCAAAATGCATACATTAACTATGTGCACATTTTTTGGTGTATCAACTGTATACCTCAAAGAAGCTGTAAAAAAAGAGATTTGGGCAAAAAAGAACCTTCTTTACAATGAAAAACACTCTACATTAATTATCATCTTTCTCCACAGCAGATTCATTGAGAGTGGTGATGTAGAGAGAAGGGAAGACTGGGAGAGCTAAGGGTGTCTTTCTTGGTGAAGGCACAGAGGTCCCTACAAGTGGATTGGAGTGTGTGGACATAGCCTCAGGAACATCCACCTTACATTCAATCATTTTCTTAGCGCTGATAATGAACATGATTCTTTACAATGATGTTTTAAGCATTAAAAATTGTTATTTTAGTTGTAGAATTTTCATTGGATTTGACTCATTTAATAACAAACAGCTGAATTAAATATACTAATTGTTAAAGGTTAAATTGTTTCCCCTTAAATCTTAAACTCTACTACCTCAGAATGTGATCTTATTTGGCATAGGACCTTTATATAATTAAGTTAAGATGAAGCCATTAGGATAGGCCCTAATCTAGGACTTGCTCATAGAAGGGAAATTTAATACAGGGGAGTTAACAGGACGATGAACATCTGCTAGCCAAGGAGAGAGGCCTGGAATAGATCCTTCACTCACAACCCTCAGAAGGAATCAATTCTGCTCACATCTTAGTTTTAGACCTCTTGTCTCCAGAACTGTGAGATAAGAAAAATTATATTGTTTAAGCTGCTCAGTTGGTGGTACTTCACAGCAGCCCCAAAAAACTAATACACCAGTAATATTTTTTTTTTTGCAGAAAAAACTTTGCTTCATCCAATTACATTTGTGTAGACTGTGATTTAAAAGGGCTATAATGAATTTTGAAATACTTACCAAGTTCGCAATGTGATCATTCTCTAAATGAGCACACCTAACAAATTAGGAAGCTTGCAATTTTGAACTGGTATTTCAATTTTTTTCTGGATTATATTGTTATAATTCCCCCAAGTGAAATACTTTTGTATAAATCTAACAAAATATGTATAAGATCTCTATGAGGAAAACTACAAAACTCTGATGCAAGAAATGAGAGGAGAATTAAGTAAATGCTTAGATATGCCATGTTAATGGATAGAACTCATACTCACACTCAACACTGTCAAGATGTGAGTTCTTCCCAACTAGATCTATGGAATCCAAATACCAGCAACGAATGGATTTCATTGACAAATGGATTCTAAATTTTATGTGGAATGGCAAAAGATTCAGAATAGATAATATAGTACTGACGGGGTTGAACAAATTTGGAGAATTGACACTATGCAACTTCAAGACTTACTATAGAGCTACAATAATCAAGACACATGATACTGATAAAGAATAGACAAATAGATTACTGGAACAGAACAGTGAACCCAGAAATAGACCCATATGAATTTTGTCATCTTATCTTTGACAAAGAAAAACTAACTGAAAATAGATCACAGTCTTAAGTGTGTTGCAAAACTCCCAGAATAGAACATAGGAGACAACATTGATTACCTTGAGAATGACAAAGACTTTACAGATGCAACACCAAAGGCATGAACCATGAAAAACTTATTCAGTAACCTGGATTTCATTAAAATCGAAAATAATGTCAAGAAAAAGAGAAGACAAGCCACATATAGGAAAAAATACTTGCAAAAGACGTATCTGATCAAAGACTATTATCTAACATATACAAAGAACTCCTAAAAGCCAATAGTAAGACAACTCAATTAAAAAACGGGCCCAAGATCTTAACAGACACTTCACCAAAGAAACAGATGGCAAATAAGCATTTGAAAAACTGCTCCCCATTATATGTCATCAGTGAAATTAAAAAGAAAACAGTAAGATGCTAATACATTATATGTCATCAGTGAAATTAAAAAGAAAACAGTAAGACGCTAATACACTTATTAGAATGGCCAAAACCAGAACACTAACAACACCAAATGCTGGTGAGGATGTAGAGCAACAGGAACTCTCATTCATTATTGGTGGAAATGCAAAATGGTGCCCTAACTTTGGAAAGGATAAAAAAGGAGAGCACAGAGCATTTTCAGGACAGTGAAAATCCTCTGTGTGTTACAATTACGGTAGACACATGTCATTATACATTTGTCCAAACTCGTGAATACACAACAGCAAGAGTGAACCATAATGTAAACTATGGACTTTTATTGATTATGATGTATGTATGAAGTGTAAGTTCATCAATTTATAACAAATGCACTTCTCTGGTGGAGAATGTTTTTAATGAGGAAGTTTATGCATGTGTGAGAGGAAGGGCATTTGGGAAATCTGTATATATTCTCCCCACTTCTTCTGTGAACTTTAAACTGATCTAAAAAAGTAACTTCTAACAAAAAAATGCACTGAGAGGCTTGCTAAATTCTTTGTCAATAAGAATAAAACTGAATGGAATCACAGAAATTGTTTCCAAGCAGTGTTTTCAGTTCTTACTACATTTGAAAATATCGTATTTCATATTTTGCCCTTTCTACTTGCAATATTTTGGTTTGTACTGATGTTATTTGTGGTCATGGCCATCAAATTGAATTTCTATCAGAATTCCCTTATTTTATAGTTGGCATCTGTTTCTTCCATCTCTACAGTATTGCTTGATAGAAATCTCTATCAGTTTGATGGTGTTGGTTTCACCCATCATCTCTTGAGTATCATGTTTGTGTAAAATGTTTTGTAGGCTTCCGTTGCTAATTTCTGTTTCACTCATTCCATCTCACTGTCTCAGGAAAGCATTTTGAGCTCCTGCTTTTCCAGGTTGAAATGTAAAACCTGAATCTGCCAAAATGCTCACGGGTCCTCTGACAACAACCCATTATACTTCTGTTTTGTACAACTTTTATGTCTGACGTATGTCGCCCTCTCATTAAAATATGTAATGCAGGTATAGCAACGGTCCTGAACCTAATATGTGGATTTTCATTCTGAGTTACTGCTCCACCTTATGTGTTTCAAAATATATCAGACACAAGCCTAATTTTGTCAGTAGCTACTAATTGTTTGCATTCTGCTGTCTCTGCCTATAATCAATTATTTCTCTCAATAAAGCACATCTATCCTAAGGGTATTCACTTATATACAGAGACATTCTACATACTATTCAATCAGATTAGCATTGGGAATGGCTATCAATACACTGAAGTCACTAAATGGAAATATACTTTTGTAGTAATTGGGGTTAATACAAGATCACATTAGATGAAGAGAACAAGCACGCTTATTGTAGTCCTACTACAACAAATATGTGTGAAATTGTCCAGAAATATGTTAATAGAGTGCATCTATTGGAAATGGAGTTGGGGTGGTCTTCCTACCATCTACTATTTAGGGATCTCAACAACCTAGGAGTTTTGCAGAGAAGTCAGCCCAAGAGAACAATTTCTGTTCTGTTAGATTTTGAGAATTGTGGTCTCTAGAATTCTTGCAATAGCTTACTGGGGTTATATAGTGTTCCTACGTTTCTTTTTCTAGACATAAATGGTCTTCTTCAAAGAGATTCTTAGCTCAAACATTTCAATAAATTTACTACAGCCATCTGAAAGCAAGTAAAGCTCTTGAACATAGATCAAATCTGCTGGAGGAAGGAGATACCAACCACAGAAGAGTGAATGGAGTTAAAAACTGCTCTTAACTACAAATCCTTTTGAATTTTATTCCCTCACCTAGCACAGAGCAGCTCTCAGCATAGATCTACAAATTTTATTTTATATTTGAGTCACATAAGTGCTCTATAAACTTTGTATCCTACTTAAGACCCTGCTGTCTGTTTGACTGAGGCCATTTACCAGTGCAGCGTGATTTGGCTCAGTGTCCTCAGCTCTTTAAACTCTTTCCCTGCACACACAACTATGTAATGATAATGCAACTATGTGTGCCTAACACAACTATATTCATTAGATATCACAGTTCCCCTTTAAACATGAGCATCTAAGGCCCTGAATGGAAATTGGCTTCTTTCAGCTGCAGAGCTGGGACGGCATCCTCACCCTCCTAACCTGGGAGTTTTGTAGGGTGCTTTCTTGACCCCTGACTTGTGGGAAATTCCGCACATGGTATAGTCAGTGGCCCTTAGGGTATTATTCATGTTTATAAAACTTTGGTGACAGGTTTGGTTGAGTCTCCTAAAGAAGAGGTATAAGGGGGCACCCGGGTGACTCAGTCAGTTAAGCGTCTGACTTCAGCTCAGGTCATGATCTCGCCGTTTGTGAGTTCAACACCCACGTGGGGCTCTGTGCCGGCCGCTCTGAGCCTAGAGTCTGCTTCCGATTCTGTGTCTCCCTCTCTCTAGCCCTCTGCTGCTCGCACTCCGTCTCTCTCTCAAAAATAAATAAATCTTTTTATTTACTGAAAGAAAACAGTGGCCACTTAGAACACAAGATGCACTGGCTGAGTCTTTCCAACAATATGAATAAATAAATGCTTCCTATTTTCATAGTGCTGATGCTTCAGGTCATTTCAGTAATCTGTGCATTTACGAATCTTAGATTCTTTACACTAATGAAATTGATGACTTTGCCTAATTTTTGTGGCCAGGCAAATGTTCTCATGCACCCTGGCCCTTGATTATTCTAAAATTCTTTGGCTTTCACTATCACTCACAAAATTCAGCAGTGGGTTATGTTGTATTATTTTATCATTGACATGCATTGTTTGCTAATCGATTTCTGTCTGAGTCTTATCATTGAAATGACACCAAAAATCTCTTCAGGAGCTAAAAGAGACTAGAAGAATATTGTCATCTTCTACTGGTGAAAGCTTCTAAGCAAACGATTACCAACCTCGCCATCTTGCCTTGGTTCACCCCCAGAATAGGATCAGGAAAAGCCGCCCAAATTTTCTTTACTGTAATTCTTGTTTAGAAAATTCTTGGATTAATGGTAATATGGCCAACAAACTCTCAGCAAAAGAAAAGAAAGGATTTATTTCAGATCAGGTCACATAATATTCTGGGAAAGGTCGAAACTATAATTAAACCTAGGTTTGCTGTTGTGAGGGGCAAATGGGGCCAATGTGGACCCATTGTTATGTTTCCTTTTATCAGCACTGGTGACCAAGATCGCCTTCATTTTTCTTTCAGCTTGACTCAAGTTACATGTGATTTTTCCTGATTCCAGGTCTGACTTCCCTTTTCCTAAAGCATTTACATTCTTTAAATGCAAAAGTCTTCTTCAAAGACTTGCGATTGCAAATTATTTCTGATTCTTTGAGACGTAAACCTTGCTAAAAGTCTTCTGCCAGTCTTGCAATGCAGGGATGCCTTTCTTGGGGACCTGGGAACCCCATCCTTGAAACATAGTTATGAAGGACCATGCCCCATGCCCTATCTTCCAGCCTTTGCGGGAGGGGAGGAGCCTAATTTAGGCAGCCTTTTAGTTCCAAGTTGTCAAAGTACGTCCCCCAGAAGATAGAAGAAAGCCTCCATTTTGTTGGGTGCTTTGGAACATTTCCCAGATTCTTCCTCTCTCACCCTCACAGAGGCAACAGCCCTCATGAACGCAGGCACTGTTTCTGGTGTCAGTAGGAAAGAGGAGAAAGAGATGTTGAGGAGCTTGAAATTAAGGCCTCCATTAAGAGCAACCTCGGGCTGCACGTGGCCCCAGTTCCAGGAAAAGCTTCAGCTGAAGCCACCCTCGGACCACCCTCGGATCAGCCAATCAAAAGAAATGTGTAACATTCCTGTGGTCTGAGTCAGGGATTCTTGCCTAAAACCCCACGTGGACCCTTTGAACTCACCTCATAATTGGTCATTTTCAAAGGATTCTCAAAAGTCATGATTGGGTCCCGCGAAAAGTAACGAACACCTCACAAATACTGAATGGTCAAAACTGTGGCCATGGGTGCTGTACAATTATGATTGGTTCTTATGTGATGATGCTATACATACAACGTGTGCACTGTAATACCCCCGTCCCTTACCCCATAGAAATCCTGCTAGCTGTTGTTTGGGGCTTCACCTTGCGGCCGCTGCACTGGTAGACAGGTGAGCCCTGCTCGAGCTTGTAATAAAGACCCTTATGGGGGCACCTGGGTGGCTTAGTCGGTTAAGCGTCCAACTTTCGCTCAGGTCATGATCTCGCGGTTCGTGGGTTGGAGCCCCGCGTCGGGCTCTGTGCTGACTGTCAGCTCAGAGCCTGGAGCCAGTTTCAGTCTGTGACTCCCTCTCTCTCTGACCCTCCCCTGCTCACTCTGTCTCTCTCTCTCTCTCTCTAGAAATAAATAAAAAAAAAAAAAAAAAAAAGAAGACCCTTATGTACTTGTATTGGTGTTGGCTCCTTGGAGATCTCTGGGGACTCACGATTCGGGCACAACAATGCAGCCTGCAGACCAAGGTGACACTGATGGGTCCTTAGCAATGTCCACATCCTGTTGGGTCAGGAGAGTAGGACCCACTGTCCTGGCAGAGAAGGGGCTTCGAGGTGGTGTCTCCCCCACCAGCATCCCCTCCCTTGTCTGCTGTTCTCCAAGGACCCCCTGGTGAGATGCAGTGGGAGGCTGTTCCTTCTGGAACAGCACCACCGAGACCTGCTTGCCCTAGGTTTGGGACGCCGGGGTCCCTGCAGGGTCTGAGTAACCCCAGTTCTTTGCAGGGGACCCAGTGTCTCTGAGAAAACAGCACCTGGGAAGCTGTGGCTGGCTTCCTGTTGATTTGCATTTGGACCAGTTGGTTAATTTAGGACCAATGTTGAGATACTGTTCCTGGATGGAGGTCGTCTGGGATACTCTGTCTCAGAATAGGCCTGAGTACGGACCCAGCTCCACAAAGTTCAGTTTAATATGTATCCTGCTGTCCACCTTCGGGTGATTCAACACAGTGGACAGCCTGCCTTTTGCTTGGAGGCGGAACCCTAGGGGAGGCCAAGTGCAATCCCACATTTGTCCCACTGGGGCGGGTTCTGGGAGAATCAGCCCAGGCCCAGTTTCCCTTCCCCTCCTGGGCTGTACCTTCTGCCCCTAGGTCTCTGTTGACTGTCCTGAGGGGCATCCTGGAGTTCTGCCTGAGGGAGACAGCTCCTGTCTTGGCAACACTGTGATTTCCTCCTTCAAGAATCTATTCCCAAAGCCTTAACGTTCATCTATCAAGTCCGTTGAAGTTCATCCACCACAGCCATTGGTGTGAGTCACAAGACACAACAGAAACACTGGAACAAAATGCTGTGTTTACAGCAGGATTTCCTGTTCTGTCCTCAAGATAAGGAGGGAAAGCAAAGAACTCTCAGTTCCTCCACTTTGTCACCTTAGCCGACCCCACAGTGGGCATCTCTCATTTGTCTTCTCTCAACTCCGTGGGCCATCCTCTACACTGGTGAGAGTTTTCTGGTGTCAGTTGATGAGGTTTTTGGGGTGACAGTGGGGTTCTCAGGGTCCAAAGCCAATGACCAAGAATTTGCTGAAGATGTCTTTGGTGCAAAAAGGTGATTTCATTGAAGCACAGGGACAGGACCCATGGGCAAGAAAAGCTGACCTAGGACCATGAGGAGAGACTGGGGAGATAAGGTCCAGGGAAAGTTTCCTGTGAGATTTTTGTATGCTAAAAATGGCTCCTAGAATAGTGGAGGCCTAGAGGCCTAGCTATTGTCAAGCTAGGGTTGTTTTCCCCTCTAGCAAAGCATTAGCACTAAGATCTAGGGATCCTCAAGTATCTGTTAATGGGCTGCAAGTTATATGGAAATTGAGTTCTGTCTGCCATTTCCTTCTGCCTTTGTTTCCCACATCACTATGGAGGGTGATGGAGACTTAGGTCTTGCAGGACTATGATCTCTGTCAGTTAACCATTTGTTTTTCCCACTTCCTTTGTTCTTGGGCAGCCAGGAGCAATCAAGGAATATCACACATACCCACCTGGGGGTGAGGAGGGGTGTTTGTGGACTGTCAGCTTGCCTTATGTTCTCTCATCACCGATGATGTACTCTCACTCTGACTGGTTAACTTACGCAAAGGGGAAATTTGTTGAAATGACTCAGGGTGATTGAACAGTTTTCAGAAGGTCCAGAGCCAGAGAAAACAGGCATCCTGGGAAATGAGACACGTGGACAATACCTTCAGGGTGTAGAGTTTCAAATATTTTATCCTTGATTATCTCTCCCAGCCAAGATTCAAGTTCCAGAAGAGAGAGATTCTGATTGGCCCAGTGTAGGTCACATGCTAGCTCCCTTGCTGGGACCACGGGCTACAGAGAAGGCAATTTGATAGATATTCTCACTGTATATGGTTTGGGGGAAATGGGGTTATCAATTCTTCCTGATTTGTCTGAAAACTATCTCCTTTTATCACTAAAAGTCCTACATCCTAAGAACCCCTTCAGTTTCATGAAAAGTGGAGAAAGTCATTCACCCTAAGGAGGGCTAGGGAAGACTGAGACATTACTACAGAAGGCAAGGTAAAGGTTACATTGCCATGACATAAAAACTAGACATACGGGCAACCTTGGGCAAACCAAAAATGGTAAGTATGAACATCAGCTCTTGTTTGATTTCAGTTTGATTTTCAACATTCTCTTGGACAACTAGAGTCAGAAATATGGGAGACAATGAAAGCTCTACTATGTGGATTTGGTTTTCTATCCTTGTCTAGGAGGCCTAGAGTCCTTTTGAAGGAGAGAGATTCATGAATTACACGGGAATGTTACAGCACTAACGTGGATTTTTCTCTGGGATCCTTCACTATGATTGTTTTTCTGATTCCAAAACCAATGTTCTTCTTTGGAAGACAGTATGAACAAGGGGCACATTGACCACATTATTCTGCCAATGAATTCCAGCGATACAAGTTTTGATGGAGCATTTGTTCAATAGAAAATTTTAAATAATTTTAATTATTTGTAAAATAACTTGACTTTAAAAATAAAAACATTTTCAGTCAGGAAACTCCTGTCCAATGTACACATGACCCGGATCTAGACCACACCTCTGAGGGGCATGTAGGTGAGTGGCCCAGGTCCTGGAAGCAATTTCTCCTGGGAGCAGGTAACTTTTCTCCTTTCCATGGCCACAGCCAGCACCTCCCACTTCCTGCAACCTCCCTCCACTGAGTCTCCAGGAATCCAGAGGAGAGTTTCCATGGGTCATTGAAGATTTGCCACCTCTCCTGGAACTTTATAGAACGATCATTCTCCTTACTGTAGTCTGTGCTTGTGGACCGCTCCATACATATGTTGCATAATTAAGTATAATTTCTACACCATGATTAAAATTTTAGGACTAATAGGCGACCAATGTTGAGCGGTTCCTCAAGTCCATGTTTCATCTGAGACCATCTCACTTTTATCTCCTATGTCATTGGAAACTTATATTGTAATATGTACATCGCAGTAGCCATACTGGGGATATTTAAATACCTGAACACTGTTTTAATGAAACCACATTTTTAAAAGCCTCCTCTATTTCTTTTTCCTTTTTTGGGTTTTTACTTAAATTCCAGTTAGTTAACATATGGTGTAATATTAGTTTCAAGTTTCGAGTTTAGTGATTCATCCCTTACATACAACACCGAAGATTCATCATAACAAGTGCATTCTCTAACACCCAGCACCCCCTTAACCCATCTCCCACCCACTTCTCTCCATCAACCCACTGTTCTGTCTGTAAGAGTCTGTTTTCTGGTCTGCCTCTCTCTTTTCTCATCCCCTTTTGTTCATCTGTTTTGTTTCTTACATTCCACATATGAACGAAATCATATGGTGTTTGTCTTTCTCTGACTGACGTGTTTCACCTAGCATAGTACAATCCAGCTCCATCCATGGATATAAATCATGCTCTTGCTCCGACAAGATCTGAGGATGTAAGAATGGAAACATCCTTAGCTATTCCTTTTAGGCTTATGAGAATTCACTCATGTTTTTCTTCAAGGTTTGATTTTGTGTGTGAGTGTGAATTAACCAAGTCCAGATGATTCTTAGTTGTTTATGATAATATTTCCATTTTTCAGTCCTAAAGACAAACACATTCCACGTTTGTAGGAGGTGTCTTTATTTATATAATTTTCTCCATCAACAAAGTTAACCAGATATGTCAATTATTCAGCATTCAAAGCACATCTCAGGGACAACCTTTGTAATGGAAATGACCCAAAATTGGGGTTTGGGGAGACAATTGTCCCAATTTTTGTTTTGGGAGATGATGTTCCTCTCCACATGTCTTCCTAAGAAATGGAGGTAGAGACTACAGACTTCACTCTGATGAGCCAGTGGGAAGAGCCGGCCTGATGATGAGCTGGGGCATGAATGACATCTCTGTTTTCTTTGCATTTTAACAAACAAAAATTCCTAACATAATATGAGTGTGCAGATCCAGCAATTAGCAAGTGCATTTCTGTAAGGCAGGTAGGTGTTCACAATACTACTTGGTACAAAGGAGATAAAACACACATGTGGGACACAGTGCTTCGTGGTGTGGGGGGAATGTTGTCCCTCCCAAAAGACACTGAAGCCCTGAACCCCAGAACCTGTGAATGTGACCTTCTTTGGAAACAAGATCCTTTCAGTTGTAATCAAGATGAGGTCATTAGGTAAGCCCTAATACAATATGACTGGTGTCCTTATAAACAGAGAGAAATACACACACAGACACCTTCAGACCTGGGATGACAAGCAGCAGAGACTGGATCTGATAAAGCTACAAGCTAGGGGCACCGGGGTGGCTCAGTTGGTTGAGCGTCAGTCTTCGACTCAGGTCATGATCTCGCCGTTCGTAAGTTGAGGCCCCAAGTCCAGCTCTGTGCTGACAGCTCAGAGTCTGGAACCTGCTTTGGATTCTGTGTCTCCCTCTCTCTCTGCCCCTCCCCTGCTCATGCTGTCTCTCTGTCTCTCAAAAATAAATAAACATTAAAAAGAAAATAAAGCTATAAGCTAAGGACACTCATGGGTTGACCATATCCACCAGCAGCTAAAAAAGTCAAAGAAAGATTCTCTCTACATGTTTCAGAGGGAGTGTGGCACTGCCGACACCTTGATTTGGGATGTCTAGCTTCAAGAACAGTAAACTTCTGTTGCTTAGGGCATCCACAGCTCTAGGAACTCAGTACACCTAATCCTCAAAACCCACCATTACGCAGAGATTTGTTGGTCACCAGCTCTATACTAGATACTGACTTTATTTCTGGGGATGTAAATGTAAACACAATGTGAAAGGTTCCTTGGAGAAGAGTGTCTACAATAACTATGTGAGTATTTTGGCACAGCTAAATGATATGATAGCAGAGGGAGCCCCTAAAAGGCAGCCTTGATTTCCCACAGCGGTAGCACATGGTAAAATAATGACTGAATTGCAAACCTCTTCAGACTGCAGAATATTTCCAAAAAAAGAGGCAAATTTATAATGATAAAACCTAACAATGGAATGTTATGCAAACTGTAGTTTCGGCTCCCATATTTATGAAGGAACCATTTCTGTAGAGGGGTAGATGGAGGGTGGGAATCCTAAATCATTACTTCTGTCCCTGACCCTCTGTAATCTCCTGTAGGTCTCCAAAGGAGAGGAATCTTCTGTGTACTTAACTGCTGTCTGGTCTCAAGTCTATATTTCTTGGTGGTAATTGTTCTTGAGTTTTGCACAGCAGCTTCGTGAAATTAATTCTCTTTTAGTCAAAAGTGCGATGTGTTTGATCTTCGGAAGGCATTAGTGGTAACGGATAAATTAGGGATCTCTGCATTTAAAATTATGTTAAAGATGAGAGCATCTCCTATTCTCCAAGGCTTTTTAAAATTCCAACTATCAGTATGGTTAATTGGAAAGAGAATTTGAGGATAAATCAACCAGTGTACAGCTTAAGAGATTCTGGCACTATTAGGAGTATTGCTTTAGAATTATCGCAGGAGTCTCTTGTTGTTGTTTTATTTAAATCTCCCAGTGATGTTATGATAAGTAGGCTTACCATGAATCAGTCTTTCTACCATATGCTCTCATTATTGAGTATTAACATCTGCCCTGGGGTCCTGTAAACTAACGGTAAAGTTTCCTTAAGGAATAAGGGAGTTTAGCCAGTGTTTCTTACCTCATTTTATGCAAATGAATTACATTAAAAATGCTGAAAAAAATTAGGAAATATATCTAATCAACGTCTATGTCTTTCACCGAGCAAATTAAAATTTAAAAGTTAGAGCTACTCTGTAACTACAGAGTATTGAAGGTATTCTTTCCTTCCTCCCTTCTTTCCTCTCTCCCTCCCTCCCTCCTTCTCTCTCTCTCTCTCTCCATTCTTTCCTTCATAAAGTCAGATCTGGAAACCTCAAAAAAAGACTTAGATATTATCCTATTATACCTGTTCCATTATGAAAAAGAAATATCAGGCCCAGAATAAAGTGACTTTTTACAATTATACAAAAAGCATATATATGTATATACTATATAATGTATATTATATATATACTTAAACTGACAGTCATTTTTAAATAGGCTCTAATATTTATTTGAGGTCACCCATGATATGCAGTATATTCAAATTTCAGAATGTGACATACAGTTTCCTAGAGATCTGTAATAGAAGAAAATTCATTCTGAGAGCTCTGCAGGAAAACTAAATTGTGAGAATATTTCCATGTTTATAGTTAAAGCTATGCTTTTAAGAAAGCAAACTATGGGGCACCTTGGTGGGTCAGTCGGTTAAGTGTCTGATTTCAGCTCAGATTATGATCTCACAGCTCATGATTTCCGGCCTCCTGAGTTCCAGTCCCGCCTTGGGCTCTGTGCTGACAGGTCAGAGCCTAGAGCTGCTTGGGATTCTGTGTCTTCCTCTCTCTTTGCCCCTCCCCCACTCATGCTCTGTCTCTCCCTCTCAAAAATAAATAAACATTAAAAATAAATAAATAGGGGCGCCTGGGTGGCTTAGTCAGTTAAGCGTCCGACTTTCGCTTAGGTCATGATCTCATGGTTCATGGGTTCGAGCCCCGCGTCGGGCTCTGTGCTGACTGCCCGCTCAGAGCCTGGAGCCTATTTCAGAGTCTGTGTCTCCCTCTCTCTCTGAACCTCCCCTGCTCACGCTGTCTCTCTCTCTCTCCTAGAAATAAATAAAAATATTTAAAAAATAAATAAAAATAAATAAAAATAAGTAAATAAAAAAGCCGCTTGTATTTCACGTTGACCAGATAGCATCAAATGGACGGCATCAATGTAGCCACTTCTACATACAACCCTGGAGAGTTTATGATGGCTGCACAAGGCAGAGCTCCCCAGTGGGCAGGGAGAATCTGTCAAGCTACATTTACCAAAAAGGGTGATAACACTGTCCCATAACTCCATTGTCAAACACCATCTGCCCCAAACACAAGGACTGGTTCTGTTACATTCTGGTCACCTGTGGCATTTGATGATGTTGGCACTCGGGCACTGATGTCACAGGAGCCATTTAAATTCTCACTGTTTCGATCTGTGTTTAGGGCACACTATCTATCAATTTGTTACCAGTTCCTATCAGAGCAGATGCAGAACTCAGCCACTTCTGTTTGTTTGTTTCTAATCCTGCACATGACTTGTCAAGCTTAGAACAAGCTTGAAACACAGAAGAGGGGCCACGACCCTTCCCTTTCTCCCCATTCAACATGACCTCTGGCAGCATCATTCCATCATTACGTGCTCCTTTCGAGTAACTACAAAATCCATTTAAAAGGTTGCAGCAGCATTAACTTACATAAAATATTTTTTATTATTGCTAATAAGTCGCGTTGACATACATAAAAGGTATAAATATTTTGAAGGGTTCTTCTTGGTTTTGAATTGTTTTATCTATTTGATAAACCACCAAATTAAATGAGATACATATCAGATGTGAAAAGAAGACAAGAAAGAGGAATTTGGATCCTGGTTAAAGCAAAAGCATTTAACTTCATAAAAAAATATACAATATGCCTACCTAGTAATTGGAAATGAACATCAGAACAGTGTTTAAAAATGTACTAGTTTACCACAATAATGTAGAGGTCAGTAGTTACTTTGGAGGATTTCTGTTATTAATATGATTCCTTAAAAACTCTTGCTAGAAGAAAAATAGAGTTCTTTATGAAATTAAGTAACTATGTAATAGTTGCTGGCTAAAACCAGTCTGAATTTACTACAACTATAATTGAGGGAAATATTTCTTTTCTTGTTTGTTTGCTTAAAATTTTATTTTAATGATAGTTAACATGCAGTGTAATATTAATTTCAGGAGTAGAATTTAGTGATTCATCGCGTACATACAACACCCAGTTCTCATCCCGAAAAGTGCCCTCCTCAGGGCCCATCCCCCATTTAGCCCATCCCCCCCCACTTCCTCTCTCAGTTTGTCCTCTGTATTTAAAAGTCTCTTATGGTTTGTCTTCCCATCTCTTTTTGTTGCTGTTCTTCCCCAATGTTCATCTGTTTTGATTCTTAAATTCCACATATGCAAGAACTCAAATGGTATTTGTCTTTCTCCGACTGATTTAATTTCACTTAGCATAATACACTCAAACTCCATTGGTGTTGTTGCAAATGGCAAGATTTCATTCTTTTCATGGCTGTGTAATGTTCCATTATATATGAAATATCTATATCTATCTATCTGTATGTATGTATACATGTATATGTGGTATACATGTAGTATACATGTATGCGTGGTATACATGTAGTGTACATGTATATACATGTATGTATATACATACATACATCATGTTTATCCATTCATCAGCCTATGGACATTTGGGCTCTTTCCATAATTTGACTATTGTAGATAGTGCTGCTATAAACATCGAGATGCATGTGCC
The DNA here is from genome assembly GCA_017311185.1 of Proteles cristata cristata. Taxonomy (NCBI): domain Eukaryota; kingdom Metazoa; phylum Chordata; class Mammalia; order Carnivora; family Hyaenidae; genus Proteles; species Proteles cristata. The sequence continues at coordinate 490,801 of JAESUZ010005354.1, forward strand.
CCTTCAAATCGGTATTTTTGTACCCTTTGGGTAAATACCTGGTAGTTCAATTGCTGGGTAGTAGAGGGAAATATTTCTAAGGAGATTCTGATTCATTAGTGTTAACTTTTATCTAAACTGCAGTCTTAGGGGCGCCTGGGTGGCTTAGTCGGTTAAGCGTCGACTTTCGCTTAGGTCATGATCTCGTGGATCGTGGGTTCGAGCCCCGGGTCGGGCTCTGTGCTGACTGTCAGCTCAGAGCCTGGAGCCTGTTTCAGAGTCTGTGACACCCTCTCTCTCTGACCCTCCCCTGCTCACGCTGTCTCTCTCTCTCTCCTAGAAATAAATAAAAATATTTTAAATAAATAAATAAATAAATAAATAAATAAATAAACTGAAGTCTTAAATAGATTAACATGAGTGAAGATAAACAGTATGAATGAACATATGTTAGAGCATAGTCTCCAGTAAGTTACTTAACATCTATTAATATGTAAAATGGCAGTGAATACCTGTGAGGGGTAAATGAGTCAGTATACTGCAGCAGTACTGGTTAGTATTGCTATTGACCAAAGTGTGTGTGTGGGGAGGGGAAGGGGGTGTAGTGTGTGCTGGTGTTCCCCATCACGGTTACATACGACACTTTTGTTAATTTCTTTGTGTAGAAATATTTAAATTTTTCAAAAGTGGATTTCTAGATTTAGCTTCACAAACAAAACTACTGGACCAAAAAAAATATATGAAAAAAAATTAGGCAGCCAACCATGTTGCCCGATTACATTAAAAATTTTTATCACCATATATAGGCATTTCTCTCTTCCTTCACTGTGATGAATATCTGAATTTTACCATTTTCTGTGTTTATAAGTAAAACTATTAGTTTAATCTTCAGAAGTTGAATATTTTCTCATACGTTTCATAATTGCTGTATCATTTAGATGAATTTAATTCAGTCTTGGAAACACTGTAGTTTCTTAGTGTTGAGATAAAATTTAAAAAAATTGAGTTGATGGTGGAGGCACAGATAATACACCTTCTAAGTCTGGATTTGGCTTAGGTCAAGTGTGCCGAGATTGACCAATGTGGGTGAAGGGGCTGACTCGAGGGCACGTATCTGCTCTCTCACATCCCCTCCATCAGCACATCCACACTGGGGTCAATGCTAACGTCAGCTCTTTGATTGTATTATGGCCTTGGTTCTTCACAGTTTCTCTAGGGAGATAGCTACCTCATATTTACCCTAATTGAGCCTATCTGGTTCCCATTCAAATCCCAAGAAGTCGGACATGAGGCCAAGCAAGCTTAAATGGACCAGACACGAGTATGGCCAGAGGTAGTTAGCAGGTTATAAAATGGCAGGACTTTGGTGGGTTCTCCTGAATGAAACAAGGAGCAGGCTCACCTCACTTCTAGCAAAATGAAATAAAGTTGGTTTGCAAGTTCCAACTTAGATTCTCCACCTCACCTGAATCCTTAATCCCATTACCTATGTGATTAAGCGATTTTCCTCCAGACTGTGGATAGAGAAGGTCATGGCTCACCTCGCAGTTGTCATATCAATAAGCTTTGTCTCTATCACGGACTTGTTGAAGCTCACAAATGTGGCATTCTGACAATATGTTTGACTCCAGCCTTGACGGTGCTCATTCTTGGCTTTTTTTGTCTGGGTCTCTGTGAGCTGTACCCACATAGAAGGCACTGAAACACGTCTGAAGCTTTGTGAGCCTGTCCAGTGACATCTGGCACTGACCTGACATTGACATCTCTGGACTGGGATCCTGAATTCAGGAATGTATAACAGGTGCATACATTCCTGACTATCAGATACTGTATATGAGTTCATGAATGATTTTCACAGTCTCAACACAACGACATTATGGCTTGGAATCTATGCCACTGTCCTCTCCAGAAATATGCATGCCAATTTGTGCAATTTGTGTGCAGTTTGTGTTTTCTGAGGCTCAAGGGAATAGTCGCTGTATATTGGGATGTGGCTAAGTGTGATATCTTGATATCTCCCTTTGGGAAACCATCCAAAGTCACATTTCACATTTTCCCCTTAGATATAACGTTGGAAATTCATTGATCTGTGATATATACATCAATTGTCAGTCTCTTTCCAAGGACTTATCCCTTATCAGAATATTAATCTATGGAGTAGCTTCAAGGAATCCGCTCTGAGAGGTGACATGTGAGGTGAAGCCAGAGGTTGAGGAATCTCATGGGCGAGACTCACAGGGAGCAAGACTCAAGTCTACATGCTTAGGGACCAGAGTGAGCAAAAGAAAAGGCATGAAGTAAGTGAAAAGTTATTCAGCAAAAATCAACAGGATGATAGAAATATTCTGTGATGAAATAAGTCATCGAGGCAAATGAGTAGAAATGAGTATACCATTCATGTGACTCATTCAGATGTCTAATATTAACCATTTGTTGGCCACATCTAAGCACTGTGAGGGGTACACAGAAAAGATGAACTAGCTGATTCCAAAGAAAGTGCAAAATTTTAGGGAAAGGAAGGAGAAACTTGGGTCCAAACACCTTCCCTAAACACAAAGTTAAAAATGTTAGAGAATGGGTGGCAAGCCTTGTTTTAGGAGTCACAGAGTCAAGAATCCTACAGGGTCCTGGAAGAGGTGCTACTTGAGACAGATCTTGAAGATGGGATGAATTTCAATGGGCAGGAGACGTGGAAGGGAACAGCGAGCATTCGAAAGACAAGGAATGGAATGAGCAGAGGCTTAGTCAGAAAAGTGAAAGTTGGTTGAGGTCACCACGTTGTAGGCAATATGTAGGGTGGGTGTACCAGAACATTCTCAACTGTCAAATACTTAGGTGGCACCAATATTAGAAGATTTCACACAGGACAGCTTTTATACCACTGCTGAAGCCATGTTGTTTTTTTAATTCCAATCCTTACTATTTGATTTTTATACTTTATACTTTTTTTGTTGTGGTAAAAACTTCGTATGTTGAATCACACACATCTGAACTGCACAGTGTACGCATTTGCCCTGGTGCAGAACACTTCTGCCTTAGAATTCTCCCTCCTGTTCTCTGTCAGTCCCCCCTCCAAAGGCAACCACCATTCTTACTCCTTCATCCTGGATTGGTTCTGTGTGACTGTGGCCATACAGTGTGGACACTTCATGGCTTGCGTGTGTCACTCATCATTTGTCTATGAGATATATGCGAGTGGTTTTGTGTATCACAAGTGTTGTTTAGTGTTGTTTTCAGTGCTCAGTAACAATTCACTGAATTAATAAGCCTTCCCGCTGATGGGTGTCAGGGTTGATCTCCGTTTGGGGGATATTATAAGTCACGCTGATAGGTACTCCTGTGTGAGGCATTCTGCACAATATTCTCCAAGGATAGTATAAAGAGTGTGAGATTCGTTTATGTTTTTGTGTGTGTTTGTAGCGGTTCATTTTTATTGATGAGTAGTATTGAATTGTATGTAATGTACTACAACATTTTTAAATTAATTAATTAATTAATTTTTGAGAGTGAGGGCAAAAAACAGAGAGAGAGAGAGAATGCATGAATGGAGGAAGGGCAGAGACAGAGGGAGAGAGAGAATCCCAAGTCAACTCCACACTGTCAGCACAGAGCCCGAGGTGGGGCTCGATCTCACGATCCATGAGACCATAACCTGAGCCAAAATCAAGAGTCAGATGCTTAACCGACTGAGCCACCCAGGCGCCCCTCTTCTGATTTCTGAGTAATCCAAATTACTTCAATGTTCTGGATACAAGCTCTTTACCTCTTCTGCGCCTCACATATTTTCCACCTAAACTCTGGCTTGCCCCTCCTTATGTGAAAGTGCAGAAGAGATTCGTTTTGACACAAACACCGATGTATCTTCTTAAGAAATGTTTATAATTAGTGCTTTTTCTAGGCTTTCTAAGGAACATTTGCCTAATTCCACATTGCAAAGACATTCTTTTAGGTTCTCTTTAAACTACTTTTAATTTTCAGCTCTTATGTTTTAAGTATCTAGTTCATCTTGTGTTAATTTTCCTATATGTCATGTGAGGTAAATTTTGTCCATAGATACAGTAGTGCCTCCTTTATTTTTGGGGAACATGTTTCAGAATCCCCAGTGAATGCCTGTAACCATGGTTAGTCCTGAATGCTAGATAGATGATAGATAGATAGATAGATGATAGATAGATAGATAGATAGACAGATAGATAAAATGTTTTCTTAATATACGTAAGCACCTATGATGAAGTTGAACTTCTAAGTTAGACACACTGAGAGATAATCAACATCTAAAAATAAAATAGTTATAACAAATAGATGAGACACAGCGAGGTGAGTGACGCAGGCGCTGTGACGTAGCATTAGGCTGCTGGTGACCTTCTGACGGTCCAGCAGCAGTAGCAGCGTCTGCTTCCGGGTGGCAGTTGACTAGAGGCACCTGAAGCAGCAAAAGGGAAGCTCTGAAAAAGGCAGGCCTCCCGAGTCCGCTTTTTTCGTACCACTTACTAAAAAACTAACCTTTCCCCGTTGAATGTCTTTGAAACCTTCGTTGACAATCCACTCTCATATCAAGGGTGGGTCTCTTTGGAGACACTCATTTTCTTTAACCTAGTTTATGGCCCTTTTCCCTCAATACTATTTTCACTGTTTCCTTCATCAGAACTACTCAGGAGATGCCTCTTTCAGTTGTTAATCCTTTAGAACACTTGCTCAGTATCTCCATTTATTAATGATCGACTTCTCAGGTTCTAGACTTCTCTAAATGGACATATTCGGATGAAACACAGACCTAAGTCATCTCCATGTGAAACTGAGGTGAACTTTTACAGATAGTAGATTTTATTAATTCTTTATTTATCTGCCACTTTGAATAGTATGAGATCAGATTATCTTTTCTGTTTCCTTTTTTGTATAATTAAGGAGTTCTTTGTCTCAGCATTTCTTACTGTTTTCTCAGGCCATTCATTAGTTTTAGTGTATACATTTCAGAATGAGTGCCTGGTGACCCAGCCAGTACGTTGGACTCAGGGACAAAATAGTGCTTGGGACTGTGAGGAGGAGGGCAGTGTCTTCACAGACAACCCAAGTAGCCTATGTGAGATCTGGATTGAGCTCCGGTGGAAAAAAACTTTAGAATGAGACATGAGTGCTCAGGAAGAGGACTTGAGGAGAATGTCATCAACAGGGATGCATCTTTTTGATAGTTAATTTTATGTGTCTATTTGGAGTGTGTTTTGAGATGAGATTAACACGTAAATAGGTGAACTTTGGGGAAAGAAGATGGTCCTCCATACCCCAATAATCTCAGGTGCCACTCACTCAGCTGAAGGCCTGAATAGAACAAAAAACAGCAAGCGTCTCCAGACTTTGAAGGCACCATGGGCTGTCTTGGGTCTTCAGTCAGCCAACCTACAATTCAGAGAGAGAGAAAGTGAGAGAAAGTGTGTGTGTGAGAGAGAGAAAGGGTCCAAGCACAAATATGTGTCCTAGTGCTTGGTTTCTCAGGAGAAAACTGACTCACATATAACTTTCTAGATCTCTCTTCAAAGAAGGGCTTGCCGCCTCGCTGTGTGTGGCAGCGCAGGCTACAGTCAGCTGCTCCAGAACACACCTCAGCCACAGACAGCAACCTCACCGTGCGTCTGCTTTGTGGGCACTAGCCCTGGAGCCCCAACAGGGCAGGTGCACAATGGCCCGCCATTTTGGCCTGATGAGCACTACTTGCGCCAGAATTCCTCACCAGGTTGACTGAGGCTTTGTTGATCTCCTTGCCCCCAATCCTCCTCCTCCTCCATTCCAGTCACAAGTGCCAACATATAATTCTGCTTCATACCTCAAACCTCAACCAAGCTCCTCATTTTGAAGAAATCAAACTCAGACAGAAACATGAATTTTTAAAATGGAACATTCTCTGAAAACCCCTTACTTCATTCATCTATAACAACTTCCTCACCAGTTCTTTACACTAGTGCTTTAGGCAAATGACCTGTTCTTTTGAGGGAGGGGACAGCTGCCTTCTCTCTTCGACACAGAAAGATGAATTTGACCCAGAAAAGCCACCATCCGTGCTACTAGCTTTGACCCTCTCTGGGGCTGTCATGAACTGTGTCGTAGGTGCGGATTACATGTGGAGTCATCACAACCCTTTCACCATTTTGACTTAAAATGCATGTTTTCTAAGACTTAAGTGTCTAAGGGCCAACAAACCAATGACAGACAAGGCATCGATTTTCCTGTCAATGATTCACTGAATTATGACAAAATGTCTCTCAGATCATGTCGGTTGGACAGTTACCTTCTTTGTAATACACCCTTGTGCCAGCCCAAATATGTGAACAGGGGGAAAAACCAGAGTAAGGCCAGCTTTGCTTGTGAAGACAGACCCCAAGTGTCATTCTCTTACAAGGTACATATCTCTCCCCATGTTCCAATAATTTCATCACCATCTGCCTATCTGATTCCCCTGCCTCCTCGCCAACAACTGAGTTCAACAGGTACTTGATGAGCCCCATTCTGGGAAACACCATTTCAAGTGCCCCTTCTAAACCCAAACCACTCCCCCCACACCCCCTCCACCTATCAAGGGGGAGGAGCTACCAGTGATAAGTCATGGTTGAAAAAGGAGTCAAAAACTTAAGGCTCCAATGTGAGCACAACGAGGTTGAAAAACACATTCTATGACAATTTTAACAAAGGAAATTTAGTGCCAACTAGAGAATCAGTCCCAACCTTAAAGAATTTCCTCCTGATTTGTTTATAAATTATTTTATTTTCTTTTTTAAATTGTTTTATTTATTTACTTTTTAAAAATAGTTTATTGTCAAGTTGGTTTCCATATAACAGCCAGTGCTCATCCCCACAAGTGCCCTCCTCCATGCCCATCACCCCTGTTTCCCTCCCCCCCCACCCCCATCAGTCCTCATTCTGTTTTCATTCCCAAAGCATTGACTGGGGAGCTCAGAAGTGCATTTTTAAAAATATTTTGGTGACGGGCTCCGAACAAAACTTTGGATTAATTTCTTTTTTTTATAATTTTTTAAATAATTTTTTTATTTATTTCTAGGAGAGAGAGAGAGAGAGAGAGAGAGCGTGAGCAGGGGAGGGTCAGAGAGAGAGGCAGTCACAGATTGAAACAGGCTCCAGGCTCTGAGCTGGCAGTCAGCACAGAGCCCGACACGGGGCTCGAACCCACGAACCACGAGATCATGACCCAAGCGAAAGTCGGACGCCTAACCGACTAAGCCACCCAGGCGCCCCGACTTTGGATTAATTTCTAAAGGCATCTCTTGTGGGGTGATGTGGGAGAAAGATCAAAAAGAAACCATTTGGGGTGCCTGGGTGAGTTAGTTGGTTAAGCACCCGACTTCAGCTCAGGTCATGATCTCACAGTTCATGATGTTCGATCCCCGCATCGTGCTCTGTGCTGACAGCTCCGAGCCTGGAGCCTGCTTCAGATTCTGTGTCTCCTTCTCTCTGCCCTTCCTCTGCTCACACTCTCTCTTTAAAAAATAAATAACTTTAAATTTTTTAAAAAAGAAAGAAATCACTTATCTTTGGATACAACTTGGAAATCAAGGGACACTGGCCATCATTGGTGCCTATTAGTTGAGGCCCAGACTGTAAACTCAAATCTGTGATTTGGAGGATTCAATAATTGTTTTTCATTGGTTACTGAAAGGGCCAGATGCCAGTGGCACCCTGGATGTAAATGTTATATAAACAGAGGACACAAGGGTCCCATTTTCCTGAACCCAATCCAGTATCCAAGACATCCATTCTTTGGAAAAACAACAGAGGTTCCACTTTTAAAGATTTTAGGCAGCAAGAAAAATGAAAATTATATCACAATTTTATAGTTCAGGAAGTGTGAGGGGATGAGACATTCTTGGATTTATAATTATGACCACATCCTCATATGTATTTCCACAGGTTAGCGCTGGGCCCTGGAAATCATGACTTTATGCGTGTGCAGGCTCTCTTTTTAGTGCTGTATGGCATGTGCTGACATCTTGCACACTTTCACAGTTACTAATTACCTGCAAAGTATCTAGTGTTTATAGAAAATATATTTAACTATGCTGTACTACATAGTTATCCCCTACTCTTCTTGTTTATAAATATTCATTTCCTCTTATTGTTCTTCAGGTTTGCTACCACAGGGCCAGAATACATAGTTGGTTTTTCAGTAATTAGAGGGCAGTCAATGCCGCTAGCATATGCATGTGGGGGAATTGAATTTGAAGGGTAGGAGATGTCCTTTCCCTTCATGGAGATGTCCTTTCCCTTCATGGAAACTTTTTCTCATCTACAGTTACGATGCATGAAGAAGTGTCTCACACAAAAAGGATGTTCATGATGAGGTAGAAGGCTGCCCGATTCTCTTACAAAACTGTATTACCTACTGGAAAGTAAGTCTCATTTTCAAATCAGCACTAATATTTGTATAATGCTCTGCATCTGTGGTAGATAATTCTGTGTCAGTTTGATGGGGTCTATGGATGCCCAGAGAGCCAGTGAAACATCATGTCTGGGAGTGTTTGTGAGGGGGTTTCAGAAGGCGATTACCACTTGAATCAGCAGACTGAGTGCAGATCACTCTCACCAATGACAGTGGGCATCAGCCAATCCATTGAGAGCCTGACAGAAAAAAATGGTGGGCGGAACAGTGAATTCCCTCTCCCTGTTGAGCTAGAATGCCCATCTTTTGCCCTCAGACATCAGTGCTCTTGGTTCGTCAGCCTCAGGACTGTGATGAGGACCTCATGTTTCTGATTCTCAGGCCAATAGGCTCTGAGTGGGACTCACACTCTAGATTCCCCCAGTGTTCAGGCCTTTGGACTTGAAATGAATGACACTACCAGCTTCTTGCTGGTTCTCCAGCTTACAGATAGCAGATGGGGGACTTCCCAACCTTCATAACCATGTTAACGGTTCCTATAATAAATCAGCTCCTGTACGTGTGTGTGTGTATATATATACATGTATATACATATGTATACATGTATATATATGTATGTATGTATGTATATGTATATACATGTATATACACACATGTGTACATACATGTATATTATATACATACACAGGTGTATATACATGTATATATTATATACATACACAGGTGTATATACATGTATATATTATATACATATGTGTATATAAATATATAAATAAGTATATACATTATATATAATTGGTTTTGTTTCTGTGGAAGACTTAACACAGTGTCGCATACCTTTTCCTACTTAACTGGTCTCCTTTGACTCCAGGGGACAGCAGACACAAAGCAGGTCTTATTATCCCAACATTTTGGGGGAGGAAATAGATCAGAGAACTTGGGAGTCTGTCTGAGGGAACTCAGGACCTCTGGCTTCACGTGTCAAAACACCCTCAACAGGCGTGGGAAAAGTTCCTTCCCCCAGTGCTGTGACCAGCACAGGCTTGTAGGAAACCACTGCTGTCATCCTCAGGAGAGCGCGGTGGGGAGGCAGAGTTTCACACCAGGAGCTCTAGCATCAACCCTGGGGCCCCGGATAGAAGGGACAGTGACTCGGAAAGATATGGTTTTAAGGAAAGCACTACATTTATTCACAACAAATTGATGCCCTTGTTTTTCATTGAGGAGTTTTCTTTTGCTGATCACTGTTTCATTTTTATAGGAATTATCAGCGGATGAGTGGCACATAAGGAACGTCAGAGAAACCAAAACCACCACTTCCAACTTTCTTGTGTTTTCTTTTTCTACTGAAATAAATACCACTGTTTCTAAATGGACTTTGTAATGAAAAGAACGCATGAACTTTGATTTTTGCTGTTACTTGTTGGAGCCCTCATTTTCTTCTTATTCCAAGGAAGATTTGAAAAACTCAGCAGAACTAATTTTGACTTGCTATACTTGCCTGTGGGAAACTTCTCTGCCTTGTCTATCCTTGCCCTCCTTCTTCAGCATCCCTATGCATTTTATTTTTCCTGTAGAATACTATTTGCCATGTAACCTGAGCCTTCTTCCTGTGCCTGAAGGGTAACACCAGATCTCGCACGGAGAGAAAGGCAGAGAGACAGACAGAGTTGAAATTGCTGTGGATTCCACAGGTCCACATCGCCATTTCTCCAGGTATCAATTTTATTCCCTTTGACTAGATTTAGAGCCACCCCATCCAAAATTCAATTACTTCATGCAATTATTTCTTTCCAGACCTATTTGCTTCTTGAATATATATATATTTAGAGAGAGAGCATGAGTGAGGGAGGAGAGAGAGAGCGAGAGCAGAAGAGAATCTTGAGCAGGCTCCACACTCTCAGCACAGAGCCCAAGGTGGGGTTTGAACTCATGAACCGTGAGATCATGACTTGAGCCAAAATCAAGACTTGGACACTTAACTGACTGAGTCACCCAGGGACCCCCCTGTCTCTTGAATATGTTGGTTATTCTTTATGATAGTCATTGGCTAATATATTTCTTTTTAATGAAAAATGAGTGAGGTAGGTAGAATGAAGCGCCCCTCCACCTTAAAGATCTCCATGTCAATATGCCCAGAATTGGTGAATATGTTATATTACATGGCAAAAGAAAATTAAGGTTGTAAATGAAATAATGTTCCTAATAAGCTGATCTTGAAGTAGGGCAATTCTCCTAGATCATCTTAGTGGACCCAGTGTAATCACACAGGCCTTCAATAGCTGAAGAAGAAGGCAGAACATGAAGTGAGGGAGATGGGGGAGTAAAGGGGAGTGCGGAAAGGGACAGGGCGTTCCGTTGCCAGCTTTGGAACTGGAGCTACATGACAAGGCAGCCTGGAGCACCTGGAAGAGACAAGAAGTGTGTTCTCACTTGGAATTCCCAGGAGGAAACCATCCCAGTGGACATCTTGCTCGTCCAGGAAAACCCACTGCAGAACTTTGGCCTCCAAAATAGTAAGAAAATACATGTATCTTGTTTTCTGCTCCCCAGTTTGTGGTAACTTACTAGAGCAGCCATAGGAATCCAATCCAATGTAGAAGCTAAAGGCACATGGAGATGGTGTCCATCACGATTAAAGCAGATCTTTCTAGTCCTGGGCTGACATTGCTGTCTGTGAGTCTGTCCCGGGGAGACAGCAAGGCTACCGAGCCTGCGGGGACATGGGGACGGACACACGTGCATGCATGGGAACATGTGAGCAAAAGCCCTCAAAGTAACCTGGTCTTTTCTTAACATGATATATAATAATTCTATCTGTGTGTTTGTGTGTGTGTGTGCGGGTGCGTGTGTTTTGCAATTTCATTTTGCATCCATGTATGTTTATAATATACCAGGATCCTAAAAGCTGGATGTGGAGAGGCCCTGCGGTACCCTGTCTGGTCATTTCTGAGCCGTGCCCTCTTCACGGAGCCCAACCCATCAACCTCTGAGTGTATTACATCGCACTGACTTCACAGTGGATTTCTCAGGCAAATAAGGACAAAATCTGTACTGTACTTTCTTTGTAGCTTTAAGGAATTGTTTTGCTTTGTTTTGTTTTTTCCTTTCTAACCACACATAGAACTACAGACATAACTGCGGGCTCTTTTTCTGCGTTTCACTCTTTATGAAAAATAAACGCATATTTAAGGAGAAAGCCTGAAGAAATTTACCAAATAAATATTATCATCTGTGCAACATAAAATATGCGATAAATCATCTGTTTCTTCAAGCAATAAACGCGTATGATTATGTAGAAAGTGTAGTAGCTTCCTGACTTTTAAATGATTATGCTGAATTAAACCAGTGGGAAATATCTCCTGCCATAGTGTACCCTGTTTATATTTTCACAGCAATTTAGCATTTTTTAATGTTTGGTTAAAATAATTATTCTCGGAGCGCTCCACATACATTCCATGCTCTGGAAACACTGCCTTGTGTTCGTGTTGTTTTTAGTGAGCACAACCAGAGTGGCATGCTGATGTTGCCTACCCTGTGTCCTTTATTTTTTTTTAAGCTTATTTATTTTGAGAGAGAGACACACACAGAGATAGAGGGAGAGAGAAAATTCTAACCAGGCTCTGTACTGGCAGCACAGAGCCCAACATGGGGCTTGAAGTCGCCAACCATAACATCATGACCTGAGCTGAACCCAAGAGTCAGGACTTAATCGACTGAGCCACCCAGCCACCTCAACCCTGTATCCTTTATTGAACTAAGAAAGTATGAATAAGTCATATGACACTGCACTTATAAGTATTCATGAAAGGACAACATGATTGGGACCACCAATTTTATGAAATCTTTCAGAAACAAGTTTCATCCTTAAATATTTGCTGGTATTCTTACGAAAAGTACCCAGAAACGTGTATAAGCCCTTCACAGGAGATGGTAGTTCTGTGTGGACATTTTTTTTTTAATCTACAAAGTGTTTCTTTTTTTTTTTTTAATGTTTTATTTATTTCTAGGAGAGAGAGAGAGAGAGAGAGCGTAAGCAGGGGAGGGTCAGAGAGAGAGGGAGTCACAGACTGAAACAGGCTCCAGGCTCTGAGCTGGCAGTCAGCACAGAGCCCGACGCGGGGCTCGAACCCACGAACCGCGAGATCATGACCTAAGCGAAAGTCGGACGCTTAACCGACTAAGCCACCCAGGCGCCCCTGTGTGGACATTTTTTTTAATAGTAACTTACTGAGGTGTGTTTTATTTTTATCATATACAAATGACTGAATCAATTTTTCAGATATCCAGACCATCATTGACATAAAGGAAATAAATGTATCGAGAATTTTAGGAATTCATATGTTACTAGATATTATGGACTGGATTGTGTCCCCACCCCCACTTCATCCCATATGTTGAAGTCATAACTCCTTCAATCCTCAGACTATATTTGGGATTAGGGGCTTGAAAGAGACAAATAGGTTAGATGAGGCCATGAGGATGGGTCCTAATCCAATACGAATCTCTTTTTAGAAGAAGAGATTAGGACACAGTTGCTCACAGAGGGAAGACTACATGATGAGGGAGAAGATGGCTGTCTACATGTTGTCCGGAGAGGCCTCGGAGGAAACGACTCTGTGGACACCTCCCTCTCAAAGTTCCAGCCTCTGTAATTGTGAGAAAACACATTTCTGTCATTCAAATCTCCCAGTCTGTGGTGCTTGGTGAGGGCAGCCCTAGGAACCCATTAATTCACTAGATCTGCTCTCAAATACCAGCACCAGAGCTTCTCAAAAGGAAGCAGAGGATGGAATTTGTGGTCTCAATAACCACCATTTCTTCTAAACAGTTTGTTAAGAAAATTGGAAGCATAGACCACGATTTTACAACCTGCATATTCAATTGTGTCACACAAAACGTTTTTAGAATTTTTAACTTATCTGTTCATATTTTGATTAATAGACCCTTGAAATGGAGTCCCTGAGTGGCTCAGTCAGTTTAAGCATCCAACTCTTGATCTCTTCTCAGGTCATGATATCACGGTTTGTGAGTTTGAACCTGTGCTGACAGTGCAGAGCCTGCTTTGAATTCTCTCTCTCTCTCTCTCTCTCCGCCCCTTCTCCTAATCTCTCTCTCTGCCCCTCCTCCACATGCATGAACACACACATGCTTGCCTCTCCCTCTCAAAATAAAAAAATTAAAAATATATATACATATATATAACCTTTAAATACATTCAGAATTAGTTAGAACTTAAAAATGTATACATTTGACATGAATGTAGCTTACCACTGTTTCCTTTTAATACTTGTGTTACGTTTTCCTAATCTGGTTGATTGCTTCTTTATCTTTTAGACTTCAAGTTTACATTTTTTTCCAGCCTTTGAATTTCAGAAATGCTCAAAGCAAGAATAAGCTGGGGAATGAGAATCATAATTAGCTGTACATCTGTAATCATTACATATTTGTTTATGGAGTTTTCCTTTCAAGTAACATAGATGAGGGGTGCCTGAATGGCTCAGTTGGTTAAGCGTCTGACTTCAGTTAAGGTCATGATCTTACAGTTCGTGGGTTCAAGCCTTGCATTGGGCTCTGTGCTGACAGCTCAGAGCCTGGAGCCTGCTTCAGATTCTGTGTCTCCCTCTTTCTGCTCTCCCTTTGCTCATGCTCTGTCTCCCCCTTTCTCAAAAATGAATAAACATTTTAAAAATGTAAAGTAACATAGATGAGGAGAGTTCCCACACTTATTTGTTTCCTTAACTATGTTTTCTACATTTTCTAAATATAGATAATTGAGATTAGCCACAGGAAGCTAAAAATCACTGGAAAATTAAATCAGGGAAAGAAATAAATTGGAAAATGGCAAAAGTAGTGGAAAATAAATGTACTTTGGCATATGCGCTTCAAACCTAAGGCAATAATGGACAATAATTCTCAGAAGTTGTTTTCTTACTGTTGGTAGGAGGAGTATCAGCCTAGAATTTTTTTATTTCTTCATTCTTTTTTAAATTCCTAGAACATTTTGATAGTGTAGCTATTTTTACACATTTGCAAAGATTCTCTAAACAGTTGCTCATTGTCTCAAATACAACCAGTTTTTAAATCATACAGATGTTTCTAGGGGGAAAACACAATATATAGAAGCAAGACTGAATGTTAAATAACATATGCTACAAACATTGAAAACACGTTTCACTGGCTTCTATTTTGTTGATTATATACCTGTTTGTTTCAGGCCATGGGAAAGATGAGTATTAAGTGGTACATGTGCAATCAATTGCCTCCTTCAGGTAGGTTTCGAAATGTAATCTCATCTGAGTTATACTCTTTTTCTGACCTTTAGAGTAATTTATAATCAATAGCTACTTAGAACTTTTAAAAATCCTGGATATTTAGTAGTGTATAATAACTTCAGCTGAATGTTGAGTTAATTAACAAAGTTACCCTGCCCCATGGATAAATGAATTGTTAAAAAAAAGTTACTCTAATTTATTCATCAGGCCTGTGAATATGAATTGTTTTCCCTTTAAAGTGGTTCCGTGAATTTCTAAAATAAGAAGGCTGCCCTGTGCCATTTCTTTCCCAGTAGTTTTTTTTTTTTTTTTTGACAAACAATAATTAAGTCCATAGTTTCTTTGGTATTCTGAAGGGTTTCTGTTACCGTAGACTATGGCATTGGAAAAGTGGGAAATCTGATAAAAACAATACATTTATAGGTGAATATCTGAAATCAACTAAAGAATTTTACCATTAGTTTTTCGACTAACAACAAGAAATTCTATGTATATACCTCTTAAGGGTGACATAGGATGCTTGGAAAGTTCTATATTTGTCTTTAAATGTTGTCTTTTGCAATTCTGAGTAGCAATTTTTCTCTCAACTTACATTCATTCATTCAATTATTTGTTTTGAACACGTACTATCTAGCATAACATCTTCTAAGTTCTTATAGCTGACTTAAAATGTACCAGTTCACAAAGGGAACAATTTAAATTGAAGTAAGAGGAGTGTCTGATCATTTATCTAAACTTATTGGACTCCCTAAGTTGTCCTGATGGATTTACTGATGTTCCAGACAATTTGGCTCTTTTTTATTTCCGACAGAGTCATGGGAGAGCTCCAATATTGATTGTAGATTAATATCTTAGATTACAGGAAGGGACTCTAATTCAGTAAAGATATGGCAAAGTGTCTCAATCAGTATACTAATGTGAAGTTTCTTTTCTTTTCTTTTTTCTAGGATACCACAAAGACTTAGGGAATGAAAGAGAATTTTTAGACCCAAATGTATGTGAACTCTTCAGGACTGGAAAACAACAACCAGACAACAGCATTAGAGAAACAGATTTTATTTCCAAAGATAAAAGTATGTAATTAGATTAGGAAATGTTGGGTAGAAAAAGTAGAGATGGAGACGGAGATTTGTTCTGTTTTTAGAGTAAAGATAATATTTAATTCTGACATTTATTTTTGTTCCTCTTTTGACGTTTCTGGACATATCCCAGCATGTATGTGGAATTACCAAGATACATTTGGTGCCTGCACTTAAATAAAGGGTCCCATTGGAGAATCCAAGGGGGAAGAAAAATGTGGTCCAAGCATTTGTTTATGACATTTTTTTCACTTAAATATTCATTTTATTTAAAAAATCATTAGATTTATTTATACATCATTGTTTGTCAAATGCTATTGTTATCAGTAATTAAAAAGGAAAAAAAACCAAACAAAATAAAATAGAAACATTCTTCAAACATTTTCACATTCAGGGCTACTTCCAAATCATTTTTTTTAAAACCACATCTTATTTTACTTTTTATTTTATTGTATTGTGGTAAGAACACATAACTTGCAGTCTACCCACCTAACAAATTTCCAAGGGAATAATATCGTACTGTTGACTATAAAACAAAATGCTGTGCAGCAGATCTCTACAATACATTCAATTCACTTAATTGAAATTTTATGTCCATTGATTACCAACTCCCCTTTCCCCCTTTCCTCCTGACTCTGGAAACTGCCATTCTGCTCTTTGATTCTACGAATTTGACTATTTTAGATACCTTATGTAAGTGGAATCATGCATTATTTGTCTTTCTATAACCGGTTCATTCCACTTAGCATAATGCCCTCAAGTTTCATCCATGTTATCACATAATGTAAAATGTCTTTTTGTAAAGGCTGAATAAAATTCCACTGTGAGTTGTATTAGAAAAAATACTACATTCTTTCCATCTAAGAAGGAAAAATCCAGTTTCTTCCTCTTGTCTTTCCCTTCCATATGTCTCCTTTACTGCTCATTGTGATTTTGGATGTTCAAGACCTGAAACTAAAACTCCTGATGAAAACACAGGGGAAAATATTCTTGACATTGGTTTCACTAATGGTTTCATGAATATGACACAAAACAGAGGCAACAAGAGCAAAAACTGACAGCTGAGACTAGGTCAGATTAAAAAGCTTCTGCACAGTGAAGGAAACAATCAACATTTAAAAAATTGTATATAGACTTTCTTTAATTTCTGAAATATGGTTAATTACTCCTAAGGGAAATATCCAGCTTTATTTTACTAAATCTAAACAACTGCTTAATTTAAAAAAAATTAATGTTTTATTTATTTCTGATACAGAGAGACAGCGTGAGCAGGGGAGGGTCAGATAGAGAGGGGGACACAGAATCTGAAACGGGCTCCAGGCTCTGAGCTAGCTGTCAGCACAGAGCCAGACTTGGGGCTTGAACCCGCAAACCGTGAGATCATGGCCTGAGCAGAAGTCAGATGCTCAACCACCTGAGCCACCCAGGCGCCCCTCTAAGCGACTGCTTTATAAATTTTTTTTAATGTTTTATTTATTTCTAGGAGAGAGAGAGAGAGACAGCGTGAGCAGGGGAGGGTCAGAGAGAGAGGGAGTCACAGACTGAAACAGGCTCCAGGCTCTGAGCTGGCAGTCAGCACAGAGCCCGACGCGGGGCTCGAACCCACGAACCGTGAGATCATGACCCAAGCGAAAGTTGGACACTTAACCGACTAAGCCACCCAGGCGCCCCAAAGCGACTGCTTTAGATGAAGGTATGTGATCATGGAGAAGAAAGAATAGTCAAAAACAGAAGAACTGAAGACATGCTTTAGGAACCCAGAGTAGTTCTGTTGGTCTTAAGACTAAGTACTAATATGTATCACTAGAGGAGGCTGGCGTTTTAAGGGGGCTGCAAGACAGATTGGGGAAGGTTCTCCATGTTAAGTCCATGAGTTTTTATCAGTTATGAAAGCACTGAAAGTTTTTATTGGGAGATGCTCGTCCATCCATCCATCCATCCATCCATCCATTCTTTCATTTGACAATTATTTGCTCCACATTTCTCCAACACCATACATTGGAACAAAGGGGAAAAGGTCATAGTTCCCGCCCTCTTGAAACTGAGTCTTGGAAAGAAAGCAGGTAGGTGAATAAATAATCAAAGTTCTGTGAGTTAGGCGTTTAATAAAGGACAAGAATAGGAACTCAAAGTTCTGGGATGAGCTCATCCTGACAAGACTAAATAAGTGCCCCGTGGGGCGCCTGGGTGGCTTAGTCGGTTAAGCGTCCGACTTTCGCTTAGGTCATGATCTCGCGGTTCGTGGGTTCGAGCCCCGCGTCGGGCTCTGTGCTGACTGCCAGCTCAGAGCCTGGAGCCTGTTTCAGTCTGTGACCCCCTCTCTCTCTGACCCTCCCCTGCTCACGCTGTCTCTCTCTCTCTCTCTCTCCTAGAAATAAATAAAAATTAAAAACAAAATAAGTGCCCCGTGCATTGTGTGAGCTTCCCTGTCTCCCCCACTCCACATCCAATCACACGTTCAATCTGCACATAGGCCCTTGAACAAATACTCTCGATGCCCTCAACTTACAAGTGAAGCAACAGCACAAAGAAGTCAGACATGCTGCCCAGATACACATAGTCCATCAACAGTGCGGATGGAACATGACACATGAAGGCACACAGTAGACTTCAGAGCCTACTGCCTTCATTCTTTCCTTGGATAGCAAATTTCAGGTAAACTTGCACCAGCATACTTCTCAAAACTAGAACAAACTATCCTAAAATTTGTATGGAACCACAAAAGACCACAAATAGCCAAAGTAATACTGAAAAATAAAACCAAAACGGGAGGGATCACCATCCCAGACTTTAGCCTCTACTACAAAGCTGTCATCATCAAGACACTATGATATTGGCACAAAAACAGACACATAGGCCAATGGGACAGAATCGAGAACTCAGAAGTGGACCCAAAAGTATACAGCCAACTCATCTTTGACAAAGCAGGAAAGAATATCCAATGGAAAAAAGACAGCCTTTTTAACAGATGGTGCTGGGAGAACTGGACAGCAACATGCAGAAGAATGAAACTAGATCATTTTCTCACACCATGCACAAAAATAAACTCAAAATGGATAAAGGACCTGAACATGAGACAGGAAACTATCAACACCCTAGAGGAGAAAGCAGGAAACAACCTCCTGGACCTCCACCGCAGCAACTTCTTACTTGACACATCCCCAAAAGCAAGGGAATCAAGAGCAAAAATAAACTATTGGGACCTCATCAAGATTAAAAGCAAAGGAAACAACCCACAAAACTAATAGGCAATCAACGGAATGGGAAAAGATAGTTGCAAATGATATATCAGATAAAGGGTTAATATCCAGATTCTATAAGGAACTCACCGAACTCCACACCCAAAAAACAAACAACTCAGTGAAGAAATGGGCAGAAGATATGAACAGACACTTCTCCAAAGAGGACATCCAGATGGCCACCAGACACATGAAACGATGCTCAACATCCCTCCTCATCAGGGAAATACAAATCAAAACCACACTGAGATACCACCTCACACCAGTCAGAGTGGCTAAAATGAGCCAATCAGAGAACTCTAGATGCTGGCGAGGATGTGGAGAAACGGGCACCCTCCTACACTGTTAGAGGGAATGTAAACTGGTACAGCTCCTCTGGAAAACAGTGTGGAGGTTCCTCAGGAAACTAACAATAGAACTCCCCTATGACCCAGCAATAGCACTGCTAGGAATTTACCCGAGGGATACAGAAATGCTGATGCATAGGAGCACATGTACCCCAATGTTCATAGCAGCACTCTCCACAATAGCTAAAACCTGGAAAGAGCCTAAGTGTCCATCAACAGATGAATGGATCAAGAAGATGTGGTTTATCTATACCATGGAATACTACATGGCAATGAGAAACAATGAAATCTGGCCATGTGTAGCAACATGGATGGACCTTGAGGGTGTTATGCTGAGCGAAATAAGTCAGGCAGAGAAGGACAGATACCATATGTGTGCACGTATAGGAGGATTAGGAGGAACTTGACAGAGGAACAAGGGGGAGAAGAAGGGCGGAAATGGTGGGGGAAAGGGAGAGAGGCAAACTATGAGACACTCTTGAATGCTGACAAAAACTGAGGACTGATGGATGTGGGAGGGGATGGGCATGGAGGAGGCACTCGTGGGGATGAGCACTGGGTGTTATATGGAAACCAATTTGACAATAAACTATTTGTAAAAAAAATTCAGGTAAACTGCAGAAATTTAATGTTTATATGGAAGGTTTTGATTCTACAATGTAGTTAGAGAGGTGCCATTTTATGGCCATATATCCTAAAGCAGAGGTCAATGCCAATTTTTGGAGGAAGATGTTTAAAAAGAAAGTTATCAGAATAAGTGATGATTTGTTCACCCAATATTCAGTCCCTCTTTTGTTTCTAGTATGTTATTTTAGACAAATTGAAATTCAAGACTATCAGAAAGATGAAAATTGTTATGAATCAAATATTTTGTTCTTTCTGTATGAAATACCTACAGTTTCTTAAGGGATACATATGTTTCTGGTAGAGGAAGGACACACCTATGTCAGGAAGAGGTCAGAGGGCTGTTAAAAATGCAGACATACCCAGTGCTGAGACCGGAAATTGGTCCAGGATGTGGGTGGTAAGTCAGCGGGGCAAACATGGACCCTGTCGGTCTGGGGGGAGAACGTTTGGGTTTCCAAGGGGCTGCTCAGGAATTAGCTTGTCTATTCCTCATGAGCACCCCATGAAGTATGGGGTTTGGTCCTCTCCTTGTGACTGACATGGACTGAGGAATTCTGAAGGACCAGGCTCCTGGCCCAGGGAAGTGTGTCTCAGGAAGGGGCATGGCTGTTGCAGGCATGGCTGTGGGGAAGGGCCTTTGGAAGGATACCACTAGAGAGAACTTGCAGGTGGCCAGGGCTGCCCGCAGGCTGTACCGGAGCCTCCCTGTGCGCTCAAGGAAAACTCAAGGTTGGAAACATGCTTGCATTTTTAGTTACCAGTCAGATTGTCTAATTACAAGAGCTTCAACATTCTTTTTGCAAAAAGAACCCATGGATTACCACTATTTTGATCTCATAATGTGTTGTGTCCCAAATCCTCTTGGTGGCCTGTTCTGAGCTACAGGGTTAAAGAATTTCCTCCATCAATCACACCATGGAATGTGTTTTCTTTTTTGGGCCATACATGGGACCTAACCTCAGTGTTTAAAGGCCACTCTGTATTTTAACAAGTCCATAAATATAAACTCTACACAATGCAGTGTCATATTGGCTTCTAGGGAAACTGTAGCATTCAGTCACTTCGCGACATGTTATTTTTAAAAACTGCTCTCTATGGTGGCTATTTGTATTACCCTGGACAAGTTTTCATTCTGGCTAGGATATTTCTCTTGGGGACTGGACACTTGTATATTTATTGGTTAAGCAACATCAAGATCAAAATAGGCTAAACAATATTGCAGGCATTTGTGAGGACAGTTCTGTGCAGAGTTACCCATGTTTCCATCATGTCTCATGAGAATTTTAGTAATAAAAGTAAATGCTACAGGTGAACGTCCGCTCTGTGGAGCCCAGCTAGAAGTCACACTGTGAGCCCCACATCTGTGAGCCCCCCTTTGACTGGAATTCCAGGTGTCCTTTTATATGATGGTCCTCTGAAGTGGGGAAATACAAATATGAAGCATCTTTTGAGAGAGTAGAGTTTTCTGTATTAAGATAAAGAAGCAGCAAATCTTCTGTTTCATTAAATAGACTATTATCAAGAATGAAACAGTCACTACATCAGAGTTTGAGTTTGTGCTGAAGACCGGGGACACGTGAAGGTTGTCCTTGGTTTTCTCTACTGTAGGGACATCTGCAGCAGAGACTTGGGAATATCCTGAGATTTCTAAACCCTACTGCAGACACGCTGTCACCAGGAGGGGACAGGAGCGCCTCACCTGCTCCCGTTAGGAGGCAGCCTGTGTCCCAGGGATCAGTGGGGCAGAATGACACGCTTCTGTGGTGTTTTGTCTTCATAGGGGACTCTCAGGTTTGATAAGTCACAGGACACATAGCCTGTCATCTGTTAATCTTCCCCAACTGTATACAGAACCAGGATCACCAGTACTTTTAAGAAGGCAAATACAAATCAGGTTCGGATTAGTCTGAGCCGGGGCTGAAAACAATGGATATTTGGTGGGAGATGGAGAAGATGTCTCCGGTTGTTAGTATAGGATCCTGGGAGGACTTCAAATGTCATTGCATCTTCTTGCCTTCTAGAACTTTCTTTCTTCCATTTCATCCCAGACTTTAAGGAAGCATCTGTTAGGTACCAGTGATTCCCCTTGTGTTTATATCAGTCTTTCTGGAGTCTTCCCTCTTGTGAGGCTGATTCACTGTTCTTCCAAAGACTGGGAAGCAACCTGTGTCCTGGAGAATTTTGTCTCTTTAGCAACAATACTTCCTACTTCTTTTTCACCTACACTTTCCCTCAGAGACCTGTTCACCGATCTGCCCCTTTGTTTAGTAGTTTGTTCTTCCTGAAGGCATAGATTTGTCACCCCTGTCATGGTGCGACAGGCCAGAGAGAACTGTGACTTAGCACAGAGCCATAGGCTGGCTGGGGCCAGAGCGTAGGCAGGGGTCCTCAGGGGCAGGCAGCGGAGGGACCCTGTTCGGCAGCGGGAGAAAGATGCCTCAGGCAAAGGAGAGAGTGTGTCTCCATGTGCATTGTTTCCTGCATATAGAAAAGTGTTATTTTATGAGACCCTGACTCAGGAAGAAGGCAGGAGACTCCTCAATTTGGGCAAAAGGTGACATAAACGACATCGAGCACCATGTTCTTTCTCCGCCTCAAACCATCTATATCATCAGATCTCCCCATCCCTGTCCTGCTAATACAAGCTTTCCTTCTGGAATATTCTCTCCTACTTTACCAACTACTAACCTCTCTGAGATCTATCAGTGTCATCGAAGAGGGCACAATGATTTTCATATTCAGAGCTAAGCGATCACCACCTCTCATAAATCGCGCAGAGGAGACAGTGGTTCCGAGTTAAGACGACTGTAGCAAAAATGGCCCCAAGTTCTGTGTGAATTAAAACTTACTTCTTTCAGTGGGAACAGCAAAGATACAACACTGGCATTTGGTTACACGTGAAGTGTCAAAATCCAGCAGTTCGGGACGTGTTTCGTGACAAGCAGCGTGGCCAAGTACAGTCGATAAGATGGGGCCTCACAAGCGGTCAGCATGAGAGCTGCTGCCGGCGTCACTTCACCAGGGAATGTGCCCACCCTCCCTTTTGCCAGCCAAACGAGGGTATTGCAATACAAGCAGGTGACCTTTTCCCGCCTTCAAAGCTCTCCTGCTTTGCGGACACCACCGCTCCCAGAAATGCCCGCACCAAGTAGAAAACGGTGAATTCCTATGAAAAGTACAGACGAGGTTGAAGTCAGGCCGCATCAGCGCGCGGGGCGCACAGCCAGCGAAAGCTGCACTGTGTGCAATCAGGTTTAATTTAGAAACCTTTCTTCCGGTGTCCAAGGCACCTTCGTCCCTCAAGCCCAGTGGCTTTCACTCTCATCCGGGCACCTCTCCCCCAGCGGGCTCATCGTTCCTCTCCAAATGCGCCGGAGGAAACAAACAAGCAAAAACAAACAACGAAACATCTCGCTCCCACTCATTTTCGTGGTGTAAGCGGCTGAGAAGGTAGCGCGCCCGAGGTCCTGCTTTCTGGAGAGTTCCTTCACGGCAGCCACAACAGATATGTAAGTAAGAAAGAGCAGATGTTCTAGCATGCACTGCAGAGTCAGTTAAAATAACAAACATCAATGTATTTAACATTTCAAAACGTTAACGTTTCAAAGCCTTGGAGGCAAGGCCTTTGAACTTCCTGGAAAAAGAAACTATACTAACTTCCCAGGAACATGCATGTTGCACTTCGCCTTAGAAGGGATTGCACCCTTTCTTGTAAATTTGAAAAAAAAACAAAAAACAAAAAAAAAACCCAGAAATCATGTGCATTTATTTAGCTGAGGGTGTATGATACTCTCCCACCACACACACAGACTGACATTCTTTAAATTGATCCATAAATGAGGTGACATAAAGCCAAATGTTAACTTCAGATTCAAATCTGAAGTTAGCTGAATTTTTCTCAAGCTGACTTTAGTGTTGATCTACTTAACAGTCCTATAATAATTTATTTCTGAAAGCGCGTTACTCACCAAGAGTTGCCGTACGTTACATGTAAAAAAAAATAGGTCTGTATAATTTTGATCAAAAACAAATCTATAGAGCATTCTAAACAAAGTGTATGTTTTGTAGTACAAAACCCATATCTATTCAGTTTCTAACCGCTGAACTTGAAAAGAATAATGGCTCATGTAATTTAAAAATTTCCCCTACGAGACTACAGCTCTTTCTGTAGATATAAAAGCTCCTTCTACTTTCTGCAGATTTTATAAAAAAATATTACAGGTCACCTTCCTTTCTCCAGAATTCAGACATTTTACAATATTTTTGACAGAATTCTTTTCACAGATAAGGAGAAAAGAAAACAGGCATTGGGGAAATGATTACAGGAACTTTTATTTTGACAGAGGGAACTGAAGAAGAATATTGAACTGTATGCTTCTGCAAATCTTCAAGGTTTTTCAAAGGTGATGGCACCCTGAAAATACTGACCATAGATTTGTCACCTCCTGCTGCTCAGAAGGTAAACATTATGTACAGTCATGCGGCAATGACTCTTCATCTGTATTTAACGTAATCTTGTTGTGAAATCCATAACGAAAGTGGTATTCAAATGGTTTAACGCACCCCACATTTTAAAAATCAGTCGTAAGATCCATTTCTTTAATGGGGTCTCCAAAATCCTCTCCTTCGTGTAAGCAGCAAAGGGACTGACGATAATTGCCAAAACCAACATTTTCAAATCCCTAAAAATGAAGCCAACTGTTTTAACATGGAAGGAGATTTATTCTAGAAAATAGTTGAATATTAGCATCAACAGCGATAGTTGTAATGATCTAATTTCCTGCATTCTCATCATCTTCTTCTTAGCTTCATGAAACTTCATGATAGCCTTGAAACTGGTGGTCTGGCAAGCACAGGAGCAATGAAAAACAGCGTTCTGGAAGCCACTCAAAGGGGCCGATCGAGTTTGGAGTTCCCCCTAAAACCCTATCCCATTGAATCATTACTATTTGACCTGCTATTTCCCTGGACCTTCCAACTTACAGACCTCCCCCTGACTGAGAGTTCCATTAGTATAAAGTTTTTCCTCAGAGATTTTCTGACAATAGTTGTTAAACATTGCAGCTGCCTACATTGGAGCAAACAAGAAATTGGCCAAAAATTTCAAAGGAACACTTGTGGAAGGAGACACCCGTAGAGACCGTGTAAAGGTCTCACATATTTCTAGGGAACTAGAAGTCCACATAGCTGGGAACAGCTGTCTACATGCGTACGAAAGACCCGAGAAGGCTCAGATCTCTTAACCTGTGGCCACTCTTGAGACCCTGCACAAGTCGGAAGAAAGGGCCAGACAGAGCTGGGAACTGCCTGTTGGAGCCATTGATGCAGCATGCCCGAGCAGGTGCATGGAGCTTTCCAGAAAAGGTGGGGGACTCATTGTTTCTAAGTATGTACGGAAATTTCTACTGGATAATTAGGTGACCACAAAGCTTACTAAGTAGAGACTTACATTGTTACACACAATAAAGAATGGGGACCTTCTTGAATTAGTTCCGGGAAGTCAGTACACAAACAAAAATAGCAATAACGACAGTACCCCCAAAACCTTGGGAAGGGGAAGATCTGATTTTCAGAGTTGCCACGTTGTATTATTCAAAACATCCAATTCTCAGCAAAAATTATGCGATATGAAAAGAAACCAGAAATTGTCCCTGAGGAAGCCCAGATGTTGGACTTTCTAGGCCAAGACTTTTGATTTGCTATTTCGTGTTCAGAGAACCAGATGAAGCTATGTCTAAAGAACTTAAGGACGGTAAGAACTATGTCTTCCCAGATAGAGAATATAAATGAAAATAATAGAAATTGGGGTGAAGGATGGTAATTGAAAGATCAACTAGAATTCTGGAGTGGGAAGTATATAAACTTAAGCTCAAAAAAAGTAGATTGAAGTAAATATAAAGAATGCAATAATAAGGCTCAAAATAGAAAGGAATGAACTAGAGAATGGAAAACAGGAAAAAAATTAATGTAAGCAAAAGTTCATTTTTTGCAAATATCAACAAAATGGACAAACCTTTTGCTAGCTTGATGAAGAAAAAAAGAGACCCAAATTTCTAAATTCAAGAGTAAACAAAGAGACTTTGCTTATGATCATTCAATACTTTAAAAAGAGATTATCAGGAATTGCTCTGAATAACTGGATTCCAACAAATTGGATACCTGGGCTCAAATGGACAAATATCTTGACAGATACTATAGGATGCTAACTGCACCCAAAGATGGGTCTATATTCTAATCCCCACAATCCATGACTGACTGACTGCAAATGGGATGTCTTTAAGGGGAGATCAGGATGTTTAAGAAGTACTGAATCATTAGACTTTATTGAAATACTGTAAAATGGCATTACCTGCCCCAAAACTTAAACTGGGGTGTATACAACAGATGTTCTGGGAAGGGCTGGAAAGGTGTCCGGCACACGGAGACTGTTACTCCCCACCAACATCTGTTGAAGTCCTACTCAAGAAAAACTATAAAACAAAAACAAGACTAAAACTCAAACTTACTAATGGTGTTTTAAAAACTCCCAGGTGAGCATAAACAAATGTCTAGTAGAGTCTCTAAATAATGTTGTAGAGCACCGAAATGTGTGTGTGGGCAGGTGTGTGTCAGAGAGACGGAGAGAGAGAGGGAGAGGTACACGTGGGAAAGAGGAATTTTCCCCTGGAGTCTCAGAGTTGGAGATGGGGACCCCCCAAGCTGCCTGTGAAAGCTTTCTTGAGTTCTCCTTCATGATTTCTTCTTGCTGGACAAGAGGAAAAAGAGAGCTAAGCAGCCAGAATAGACAGAGGAAACGGGGGGCGGAGGGGGGGAGGACACACTTAGAAGGGGGAGGAGGGTGGTGAGCTCCTGGCCTTGGGGCAGTTAGAGATGGATGAGTCCCCTTCCCCTGCTTCCTACTTGCACACAGCCCTAGGTGGGCATGGCCTGAACTGGCACTCTTTTTCTTTTCTTTTCTTTTCTTTTCTTTTCTTTTCTTTTCTTTTCTTTTCTTTTCTTTTCTTTTCTTTTTTCTTTTCTCCTCTCCTCTCCCCTCTCCTCCCCTCCCCTCCCCTTCCCTTCCCTTCCCTTTTTCCCTCTCTTCACTTTCTCTTTCTCTTTCTCTTTCCCTTCCCTTCCCTTCTTTCATTTCATTTCTTTTCATGTTTTCTTTCCTTTTAAAGTTTATTTATTTTGAGAGAGAGAGAGAGAGAGTGTGTGTGACTGGGGGAGGGGCAGGGGAAGAGAGGACAAATTGAGAATCCCAAGCAGGCTCCCCAATGACTCAAACGCACTAACCATTGAGATATAACATGAACCGAAGTGGCTTAACCAACTGAGCCACCCAGGCATCCCCAGGACACTTTGCATTACTAATCAAGATTGTATTTGTGCCCTCTAAGTTGGAGGCCTGGCTTCAGGAGTCCCACTCAGGCGGCCAGGAAGCGCCCCCGACCCCCACGATGGTCCCTTGGAGATGTGCCAGTGCAGGACAGGCTCCAGGCCCCTGGCCCAGAACCCTGAGCGGCTGCTAACCCTGCTCTGGGTGGCCCTGGTCTGGGCACTGCTGGTCCAGAGCCTGTGCACACAAGCCCGGCCCAGGCCGTCCCACCCCTGCAGGGTCAGGGAGCCTGGGGCTCCATCGGACTATGGACACCCTCACCAGAGCTGCCACCTGCAGGAAGAGGGGGACACTGGGTACCAGAGTCCCAGGACACCTGAGGTCCATCCGAGGCCAGGGAGAGGGGAGGGCTGCGTGTGGGGAACTGTTCATTCTACTGCGCCCGGGTCCCTCCTGTGGAGCCACCTGCCCCTCCCCCCTTCCCTGGCTCCCATCTCTGCTCCCGGCTCCAGTGGGACCTCTCCCCTCATCAGCCTGCACCCCGAAGCCCCTGACTCCCATTTCTGCACGCAGCCCCCCACTAAGGGCTTGCTCCTGCGGACGCTTGGTCTTCCCTGGAGTGGCCCCGGCAGAGCTGAGGCTCAGGGACAGGTGCGCTGGCTGCGCTGTGGGAGCTGGAGGGACCCCGGACGCCTTTTTTGGGCCCTGGGGTCCCAAGCAATTCTGTGCACACAGAGCCTGCGACGCTCTTACAAAATCAGTAATTCAAATACGAAATAGACAAACAAAACAACCTAACAAGGAGCTCCCTCTCTCACCGCGCCTCCTGTGTCACTGATTTCAACTCCGTGGGTTCCCGGGGAGGTGGGGGAGGGTGGCGGCGGCTAAAAGGACAAATTCTTTTATTCAGTGGGAGGAAGACAGGGTTCAGATCCAAGATGACTGCTTACCTCCAAATCCACTGTGTGTGTATGTGTGGCTTACTGCGGCCGGGAACATTTATTTATTTTTTCCTGATTGATAACAACACCTCCAGGTTCTACAGTATTAAACTGCAGAACCTCCTGACGCTCATCTTCGCCACTCGGTGGAGGTTTAGCTACCCTGATGCCCCATGTCACTCCAGGCGTCATTATGCGGGCGCGGGGATCTCCAGACGACCTTGAACCTAATTACACCGCCTTTAATACTGTTAACAGATACCTAAATATTTACCATAAATAAGCCATAAGGTGACTGCAGTGTTTTCTCTATTTCTTTTTATGATAAGCACAGATAAGTTCCTGGCTGTTTTTCTGGCCAGAGAATTGTAGGTGACTTGGAAATGGGTGCCGAAACTCAATGTCTAATTCACGAAATGGACAGAGAAGGAGCAAAGCCCCTAGTAATTAAACCCCCTATGAAGGCCATGAATGGAGGCCGTACACAGTATCCTCCTCTTATGGGCGTCCCAGCTGCCTGCTGCGGCCAACACATCTGTCACTCCTCTGTGACACAGCGCTTCTGCTGCCCCTGGGTCTTTAATTGAAGAAACCGGGCACTCTGAATACCTAGTGCTCATTAGAGGCTGGGAGCCGTCAGTCACGCTTTCAGATTGTTTGGGTTTCTTCTAACCTTGTGCATGTCGGTGATTAGCTCACTTTTTATGTGTGTCAGTGCTTCTTTTTAAATTTTCCCTTTGGCGTTTGGAATCAGATTTCCTTAAAGGCAGAAAACAGGAAAATCCACTCAGACATAACTCAGGACAGCAGACTAGTTTAGTGCAGCCACTGAGCGGATGGGCTCCATGTGGGGCTGACTGGCTTCCAAATAGGACCCTGAGCTTCTTAGCTGTGCAACCTTGAGAGAGTTACTTAATGTCTCTGTGACCGATGATTAATTTTAGGCATCACCTTGGCCAGGCTATGATGCCAAGTTGTATGGTTAGACATCATTCTAGACTTTGTTGTGAAGGTAATTTTTAGATGTGATTGACATTTAAGTCATTACATTGGATAGTGCAGATGACCCTCCCAATGTGGGTGGGCCTCATCTAATCAGCTGAAGTCCTTAAAAGCAAAGGCTGAGGTTTCCTGAGGACTAGGAGATTCTACCTCAATATTGCAACATAGAAGCCCTACCTTGATTTTCCTCCTTATTGCCCTGCAGCCTGCTGGCTTCAGATTTCAGACTCATTTGCCCCAAAATCACAGGAGCAATTCCTGAAAATCTCTCCCTCCTCCTCCTTCTTGTTTTTTTTTCTCCCCCCACCCCACCCCTCTGGCAAAGGCATACAAAGGAGTTGAAATAATTTCTTTCCATTTTCAATTAAGAAATAAATTGGGAAGACCAATTTCCAGATGCTATGCTTGTGGACACCTGGACACAGACCCTGCTTTCTCTTCCAAATGGAGCTATTTGGTGACTCCAGGATGTCCCCATGTTTGAAGATCTCTTAAATGATGTACTTGGGTATTTTGCATAAGTTCCCCAGTGGGGATGGAAGCCCTGAATAAAGGCACCTGTGCTGCGGCAACAACGGGACTTCTCAGATGTCACCAGACTACCCTGCTCCTACAGTACAGTGTCCCTCCTGAGCCCACCTCCATCTGGACATCCATGACCAAGGAAAGATGCCCTGAAATGTAGGGTCTGTTCCTCCTCTACGCGGCCACCTCACTCCTGATGACATTTCTTATTCTCTGCTAAGTGAAAAGCAGACATGAATTCCCTGGGAATATGGGAGGGAATGTCTCCTTCCTTCACTCTCCCCTCACCTCAAACCCCATCATTCCATCACAGAAGCAGTGTAATGATATGCTGCCCTGATTTTAAAAAACTGTTCTTCTCATATTCTTTTATTTTTTTACACTGATTTATTTATATTGAAAGAGAGAGAGTGAGCTGGGCAGGGGCAGAGAAAGAGAGGGAGAGAGAGAACTCCAAACAGGCTCCACACTGCCAGCGTGGAGCCCAATGGGGAGCTCGAACTCACCAATCACAAGATCATGACCTTAGCTGAAATCTGGAGTCAGTCACTTAATCGACTGAGCTGTCCAAGTGTTCGAAAAAAACTATCTTTGTTTATGTATGAAAACAAACATTTATAGGAACTCAGGATACAGATATTCAAGATCTAATGGAACAGGAATGATCATAATCCTGTGTGTGAAACTTTGACATAGGGCTTAAGGATTTAATTCAGGCTATTGTGGTGGAAGAGCTGTATCCCCCTTTCCTCTCCCACTGCCTGCAGATAAGTTGTGCTTTCTTGAGAACCGAATTGAAGAACACAGAAAATATAAACATGGAGTCTTCGGCGTGCCAGTGGGACCAGAAGACAGAGTGAGAGGGGTAAGAAATGGAGTCTAGAACATGAAGGGCTCCCAAGTGCAAAGAGTCAGCCGAGGAAGCAGAAGGCAAGGAGATATGGCAAAGATACTGATCAGATCAAGGCAAAGGTTGTCACGTGTCACCAGAATTAAAAACTGAAATGCACTTTTCGTTCTCTTAATAAGCTGACACAACACAAATGAAGGAACATACTCAAGGGGGAAGAAATCGTATTAAATGTTCTGTTGCCACCGTTATAACAAAGATACTAGGTGAACAGGCGATGTCATCACCATGACCCTTCAGAGAATCCAAGGATGAAACAAACAAAGGATGAAATGATGTAGAAATCCCACAACTCAACTGTCTCTTCATTTTGTTGGTTTTAATATAGCTGTTTTGTGCAGGCAGATGTAAGCAGCCGGCATTGCTTTTATAAAAACTCTTCACACAGATACAGTAGCAGAACAGACTCTGATGGGTTTCATCATTTTTATATGTGTTTTGGCAAAAGTAAAGACTGTTTTCTGTAGGAAATGGTCACAAAGGTAGTTCACACTAAAGCTGTAAAAATTAAAATGTGTTCAAGCCATCTTTAAAAAAGTGACAGCATTACCCTACAAGCCACAACTTTATTAAAGCATGACATTTATTTCAAGATACTTCAGCGGTATTCGTAATAATATGGTCATATGTTCAAAAATATACCATTTTATATCAAGTTCCCCCAGCTTTTTTGAGGCTAAGTATGAGCACACATATTATAAACTTTCTCAGGGAAACCCAGTACACAGCTTTCTATCAAATATAACATTTGTGGAGTTCTTGTTGATATTTTCAAAAGGTGAATGTGATTAACACGGCAAATTCAAGATCTCTATGGTACTATGTTTAAATCTGAGAATAAATAGTAATAAAATTCAAACAAGAAATTTCTACGTAAGGATTAAAACAGGAAAAAATTGAATATTTTAAAACTTGGGTTATTTTAAAATATTGAGTACTAAGAACCAAATATTTTAAAAATAATTTTATTAAGTTACTAGGAAGTCTAAAAATCTCTAACGTTGGGGATAACTTGCTATAATATATTCTATACTTGATAGCTATTGTAAATTTGGTAGAAAGAAATTTGAATATATTTCAAATAAATTTTGACTATAATCTATAAAGTTGAAATTTTCATACCCAATGGCCCAATTATTACATCCATATTAAAATTTAGCTCATCTTACCAGGAGTTAAGAATATTCAAGAGGTTGTTCATAAGAGCAAACCAAACACATGGCAATGGGCTAATGGATTTACAGCAAGGAACATTGAACAGTCCTAAAAAGGAATTTATTGTAGCCACAAGCCATAGTGTGCATTAACTTTTGTCACAAGAGCGAGGAAAGAAACAAAACAAGTATAGAAAGACCACATATAGTACGTTAGCCTGGTAATGATATTGCACTAAATGATGACAAAACTAAATTATATTCCTTTATGCAGATACACACGTGTGACCATAAAATGGAGTTTGTGAACTTTACTCTTGGAAGAAGAGAAGCATCTTTGGCACCCCAATTGGACCCCTCAGTCCAGCTTTGGTTGTAGCCAGATCTGTGTGAACTCAGCCAGTTGTCTTTCAGGAGGATAACAAAAGAAGCCTTCTGTATGCTCCTCCATAGATTTTCGTGTCATCAAGTCCCTGTGACCTATAGCTGTGAGCCTCATAATCCACCCGCTAACACTCAATTTGGGTGGGTTGGCACGGGTGAGGTGCGGAAACGAAAGCATTCTCTTGTAAAGGAATAGCCATTTAGATAGTGTAAGAAGAAGAAAACAGATCTGCAAGCAATAACTACCGAAAAAGTTTACAAAATTTCTAAAACTAATCCCAGCAGAGAATGTTGAGACTTTTTTTTTAAATATATATTAATCTATATAAAAGCCATCTATGCCCTGAATATATGAAGAGGTGTGTACTCTTCCCGTTTGGGCAGACTTGATAGTAAAAAAGTGATCCTGTGCTAATTATAATATAAAAATCAGCAAATTTGAGAAAAACTTTCTCAGGAGCACTTTAATTTATCTTGATAATTTGATTATAAATCCATCAAGAAAACATCCCCAAGAATAATCAAAGTTATGTAAAACAATAAGGACATTGGCCTTACCGAGTATCAAGACACATTATAAATCCAGAGTAATTAAAACATTTTAATAATGAGGTAGAAATATATAGGGGCAACTGTGTGACTCAATTGGTTAAGCATCTGACTTTGGCTCAGGTCATGATCGCACTGTTCCCGAGTTCGAGCCCATCGGGCTCTGTGCTGACAGCTCAGAGCCTGTAGCCTGCTTCAGATTCTGTGTCTCCCTCTCTCTCTGTCCCTCCCTTGATCATGCTCTGTCCTTCTCTCTCAAAATAAATAAATAAATAAATAAATAATTCTAAAAAAATTAAAAAGAAAGAAATATATAAGCCAATCATTGAGACACATAGATAATATTTAGAGATCATATATATCGGAAACAATTTATCAGAAAGACGATATTTCAAATCACTGATAAATGAAGAAATCACAAAAATATATTTCAGAAACATCCAAATGATAAACACAAAAGAATGTTGTAAGTGTATTATAGGAAAACTCTGTAAAAATATTGTTTTTAACATTGGGATAGGAAATAACCTTGCCAACAAATCACAAAATGAGAGTTTTTCCCTTCATGGCAAAAACCATCATGGAAACAAAGGTAAATATGACATCATGAAAATATGTTTGAGTGTGACAAAGTCATTGTAGAATTAAAATATAAGCCAAACACTTAAGAAGCATTTGCTGAATGCATAGCAATAAAAGATTTATATTAGGATTATATTTAAAAATCTATAAATACTTAAAAAACCTAAAAAAACAATAGATCAGGGTACCAAGGTCAGAGATAGGGAATTCAGGGAAGAGAAAGTCTTAAGGATGTGTGAAAATCACACCGGGCTATAATTTTTCTCCCACAAGACTTTCAAGATTGAAAAAATAAAAGAAGGGCACCACCCTGCATTTGTTGACAATGTAGGGCAGTAGCTACTGTCTTTTCCCTGGAGAATGGGTAGGTCCAGTCTTTAAAGAATAGCTTGTCAGTATTTACTGCCCTCAATGTGCTTCACTTAACACATTGTTACTTCTCAGGATCAAATCCTGAAATGTTTTAAGTTTATTAATTTATTTTGAGAGAGAGCAGGGGAGGGGCAGAGAGAGAGGGAAAGAGAGAATCCCAAGCAGGCTCCACGCTGTCAGTGCAGAGCTCGACATGGGGCTCAAACTCACAATCTGTGACATCATGACCTGAGCCTACACCAAGAGTCAGATGCTTAACCGACTGAGTCACCCTCAGGATCAAATCTTAAAACATACTACATGGGAAGGAGGAACACAGTCACAGGGGTTTTCTTATGTACCTTTTTACTTATTAAAACAGAGGATGGGGTAGGAGAGGGAACATCCCGACATTCGTCTCTGGGGAATGTTTGCTCCGCATCCACACGGTGAAGCTACACTTAGCACATCCTCCCCATGGGCCAGCTCCTCTCCAGGGCCAGACTCCTCAAAAGTTACCCTGCTCAAGTGTGGTTTCTGTCTTTGAACTTTTCCAGTTTTTACTTTGACAATGATATATGCATATATACAAATTTAAATGAGTCTACATAAGTGTTTACATGTAATCCCTTATATATGTGTGTATATATATGTATACAAATGATTATATATACATAATACATTTGCTTTGTATATATTTTTCTAAACACAAGACATCTGCTAACTGTATTGCTTAATAATTTGTATTTTTTACTTATTAATAGGTTGTGGAGGTATTCCCTTAATAACCCATACCATTTTTTAAATTATTTGTATTAATCTTGGTCTTAAAACTACTAATTGGCCTTAAGGAGACTAAATGACTACAGGAGATTGACATTGTGTGTACATGTGTATGAGTGTGGGTGTGCCGATTCACACTGGTACATGCGCGTGCATCTGTGTGTATATGTGTGTGTGTTTGTGTGTGTATAGAGAGACTATTTTTCAAATAATAAACAGAACTTGAATTCCCAAGGTGAAATCAAATTGGTCATGTTGTTATGCCGAGAGACACAGAGACCAACTGAGATTGCCGAAGCCAAATTAAGGAAGTCTTTATTACTGGCCAGACCACACAGAGTTAACACAGAACTCTAAATGTGCGGCCCCAAGTCCAAGGACTTAGGGCTTTTCATAATGAGCAAGCAGGCAAGCAGGCAGTACTGAAGCAGAGAGCGGTTATTGTAAAAAGATTACAAAGTGATAAAGAGAACAACCCTTATCCTGGTATGTAGGACAACATTTGTTATTTTGAAGGTAAGGTTTAGGGTTTGGGGGAGTTTTAACGGAATGCCATTATCTCAAGGACAAAGTATGCAAACTGTGTTATAAGTAAGTAACCATTAGCAGGGGATATTAACCTGCGTCTTCTTATTTGTTTTCTTCTTTGCACTTGAGGATAGTCACGTAGCCCCCGAGTGCAGGCCCGGAAGGTAAACTCTGGGTCAAGAAGGAAGGACTGAGGCGAAATTCATGTGCAACAATGTGCATTTTCCTTTTTGTTCTTTTTAACTCACTGACTCAGTTTGTTGATATTTTGTGTAAATTTTTGTAATCACCTTTAAGACAGAGAGGCACCTGTGACTGTCTTTTCTAGCACTGTTCTTCCCAGGATTAGCAGCAATATTGTAAAAGCCACCTTTTTGCATTTTCTTCACCATATATCAGCTTATGCTCATCTACTATTCAATATATTTGCTCCTGTTGCTTATTTGTGGCATCGTACTATTATTATTCATCATCGTTAGATTTCACCAATACTAATATTAGTATTAATACTGATATTGGTCCTGGAATCCTTAGTGTGTGGAGGTAAGGTTATTCATGCAGCTTTAACCCTGAGCGCAAAATCTTTGCTCTTGTGAGCTCATTCCTTCTGTGCGGCTTTAATGAGCTCTGCGTTAATGTCACAGTCAAAACATCACACGCTGCTTTGAACAATGGGGGCAAAGGTGGAAAATAATTACTATCTATTTTAGGCCGAGAGAGATCTTTGGGTGATAATAGAAAGAGGAGAAGGCAAAACAGAATAATGAGGGAAGGACTTCGCTCAGCAGGACTCTGGTTTAATTAATTTACCTCAGATTAATCTGGAAAGAGTTGAAATTGATTCAAGATGCTGATATTCACATGTATGTTTAATTGGTAAGCTCCTCATTGGAAATTTGCTTTACCCCTGTAAATAACAAATAGAGTTATTTTATAATGATATTTTAATGATTTTTTTATTTTTAAGAGAGAGAGATTGTGCGCCCCATTGGGGAGGGGCAGAGAGGAAGACGGAGGATCCAAAGTGGGCTCTGTGCTGACAGCAGAGAGCCAATGTGGGACTTCAGCTCAAGAACTTTGAGATCATGACCTGAGCTGAAGTCAGAAGTTTAACCAACTGAGCCACCTAGGTGTCCCTCAAATAAAAGTTATTTTACTTTATTTTATTTATTTTATTTTTTAAATGTTTTTAATGTTTATTCATTTTTGAAAGAGGGAAAGAGACAGATAAAGTATTCATTAGTGGGGAAAAGCCAGAGAGAGAGGGAGATGCAGAATCTGAAGCAGGCTCCAGGCTCCCAGCTCTCAACACAGAGTTAAATGCGGGGCTTGAACTCATGAACCATGAGATCATGACCTGAACCAAAGTCGAATGTTCAACCCACTGAGCCACCCAGGTACCCCTCAAATATAGTTATTTTCATGAAGATGTCCTATAAACTTGCAGGCAAAGAAGAGAACAAAATTATTTACTCATTTTA
Source organism: Proteles cristata cristata (assembly GCA_017311185.1). NCBI lineage: Eukaryota > Metazoa > Chordata > Mammalia > Carnivora > Hyaenidae > Proteles > Proteles cristata. Next base: position 527,241 of record JAESUZ010005354.1, read on the forward strand.
ATCCACTTACCCTTTTATTTAACCAAATGATAAATATTGATAATCAAGGCATAAAATAAGAGATAAAATGGAGGTGAAATAATTCTAAACCGGCATTGTTCCAGCAAAGACAATGTCACTTTCTTCTCCCTGCTTTGCCAAGATGCCTCCTATGTGGTTTCCAGTTATGCCTATTTTTTAAGTAGTATTTTTGTGACCCTTTCAGTGAGGACCCTGGAGAAGTAGTCCCTTTCAAAGGCCCATGTATGTTTCCAATACTCATGAGTGATCAGGAGAAATGTGAACAGTGCTTTACTAATTCCAAGGAAGGGAAAAATATTGAAACAATACATGAGCCCTGCAGAGAGATTTGTCATTGGGTTCGCAGATTTTTCTAGGAAACAACGTCCTGAATAGTTTACTACCCAAGACTGCATCAGAGTGAAGAGGTAAAGTAATTATCACAATGTCCCAATGGCAGAGGCTTTAGGAAATCAAAGTGTGTCTCCAGGTCTCTTTCCATCTGTGTTCCTACCTGGACAACTTCTCTGCAGCACCTTCTTGGGTGCAGACCTCCTTATTGAAAATGCATACACAGCACACACTTCAAGTAACACTTACAGGGCTGTATGATGGTGGAAGGAGAAGGGAAACAAGAGATGAGAGTCACAGGTAATCCTGGAGTGGCTTTTCCCACAGCGTCCCTTCAGGAAGCCCTGGGACGTTCCTAGCATTGTTCTCCCGACAATAAGTAGGAATGATTAGTCTCACTGAATAGGATTTTTAGTCAAAAACACCTTATCTTAGAAAAGTTGGCACACTATGATAATATTCTTTCTTTTAAGTTTATTTATTTATATTGAGAGAAAGAGAGCACAGGTCGGGGAGGTGCAGGAAGAGAGAGAGAGAGAGAGAGAGAGAGAGAGATTGCCAGGCAGGATCCACATTATTAGCACAGAGCCTGATGTGTGGCTTGAACCCACGAACCTCGAGATCATGACCTGAGCCGATGTTGGACACTTAGCTGACTGAGCCACCCAGGCGCACAATAATATGAATTTCAATGACAATACATCAAATACACCTAACTTAACATCTCACGTTGATGCTCCGATATGGTGGTTCCCAATCATGTCTTCTGAAGAACGGGTAATGGAACTTAAACTGCATAAATCTAGGGATCTGCAAATGTGCCTGGGGCTTCCTGTGGGTTGGGGTGTATTTGGGAAGGGGAGTGTATTGATCCTAACCCAGAAAAAAATATATCTCTACTTTCCTTCAACTACCGAGATGATTGTGGGCTCACGTGCTACTGTCACAAATGAGCATGGACTGGGGGCTTAACCAATAAATTATTTCTCACGGTTCTTGACTCTGAGAAGTCCAATAGCAAGGTGCCAGCAGATCTGGAATCTGGTCGAGTGTCTCTTCCTGGTCCAGAGACGGACATCTTCTTGCCGTGACCTCACATGGCAGACAGAAGGAGAAAGAGCATGAGATCCATCTTGGTTTATGGTAGATAAACTTGGCCTATCTTCTTTATTTTCTTTTCACCTCCTGGACAGTGATAGCTACTGTGTAACTCTTTTGACATCTTGAGTCCCAGATTTTGTAAAGACTACTCTATGCATAGCATCACTTTTGGGCCACGATGTGGCCACCTGCCTTCCTAAATGCCCTTACATGACATCTAAGCTGCCTATAACTGTCAGTCCTCACGATCCCTGCCCCTGCAGAGAAGCACCTGTTTCCACACTATATGTGATGCCCAATCCTCAATGCCCACTGGGCTGACTTAGGAGAGACTTTTGTGTCAACTCATCCAGTCCTCCTTGGACTGTGTGGGGAGCTGCCTTCGGATGACAATTATTCTTGGCTGCAGCCATGGCCCCATTAAAGACAGGACTCTGGAGATGAAAAGTCCCAGATCCCATTATCAGCCCCTAGTTCAAACATGAACTCTGGGTCTCGGAGGCTCTTCATGTGGCTTCCACAGCTTAATGATGCCATTAGCATCTCCTACCTGAAGGCAGGACTAATTAAGGCACTAAGACTCATGGCCATATATTAGTTAATTGAGCTCATTTGCTGGCTTGCAAAGAAACACAATTAATAAAATAAGTTGTGTGTGTCCCTTTTTTTTTGTTTTTTTTTTTGTTTTTTTTGGCAGGTCAGCTTTGAAGCAAGATCTGCTTGACTGATTTACTCTGAATAAAATGAGAAAAAAAATAGTTCATGCTGAACTATTCATAGACAGAGGTGATGAACATATGTTTCTAATTCTGAGCTAAGAGAAAAGCAAAAAATACACAAATTTAGCAAGTCTTAGTTCTTGACAACCCCTCACAGGGTATTTCAGCTAAGAAATGAGCATATGGTTCAGGGAATAAAGAAACTGGCTGACGTGGTGTGGAAACGAGGCTTCTAGGCTCAGTTTCTGGACCACCATGAGCTCATTCTTTCTGAGATGGGGGAAAGGTCTTAAATATTTTCTGTGGATTCTCCTGTCAGTAAACGAATGCTTCTTATCCATGCAGGTGAGTTGTGTGGGTGTAGAGTGAGCATCTCATTACCTTACATCACACTTCAGGGCAGATTATTTTCACAAGGAGACCATTAGGTCTCTTTGGACCTGCAGCATCTGGAAGTGATCAAGTGGTTAGAGTCGCTTCAGGTAAATGTGATGGCAGAAGGGTGCAGATGACCGTCTGCCCTGTATGGAAGTTTCCGCTCAAAGCAGAAGAAGAGTTTGGCCACTATGCCGCTTTTTCAGTCAAAATTGTTTTACTCTAATAGTTAGACAATGGCCAGTTCGTTCCGTTTTTGGCACATCTGTGAATGTTTTTATACGTAAGCCTAAGCGCACACTAGTGGCTTTGCATTGTAATTTACAGAAAGAACATTGTTTTGAGAGTTTCGCTGATGATGGCGTCAGACTCTGAGTTGCATGAGCTCCTCAGGTGCCCTCTGTTCACAATACAGTTTGGGCATCGCTGGCAACGAGGAGGGGGTCACAGTAACAGCCCTGATGGTTCCAGTATCATCTCTTAAAGGGAAGCTGAGAGGGAGGGCTGGAGTGGAGGTCGTGCAGAGGAGTCGGGAGCCCATGTGGGTCATGACTGTTTGGCCTCAGCTAGCCCCTTGCTGGGTGACTCATTCTGTTAGGTGCTGCCTTAAGTATCACCCTAGCGCTTACCAGCCTCCATAGGCCCCAGTTCATCCAACTACATACACTTTCTTTCCAAGTAGCATCCTTTAAATGCCACCTCTCCTCCCAGTGGTGAGGGGCAGGTACTTTCTTTTTATTCTCTTCTAACATGCTAGCCCTTCTGAGACCCTGGGGACTTTTATGAAGCTGTCTAATGCTCCTCTGTAGCTTCAAGGGAACTCTTGCCTGAGGTTTGGCTTCTTCCCTGGGCCACTCATTGGAATGTATCCCGTGAGTTGGACACCACGTTGATGCAGGTTCTGCAGTGTCTTTGCAGGTGGCTGGAGCTGGACAAAGATCCCTGAAGGTCATATAGACCTGACGCTTGTCTTCTCCAAAGTTCTCTGTTTCTCTGCAGTTTTTCAGTCAAAATTGTTTTACTGGAATCTACAATTGCGTCCAAGCAGGAGGAGTCCCATTTTGTCTGCCTGGATGCCCTCTCAGATCCTTCCGTCCCAGCCTGTGCAGACACTAACTTTGGCTGATTTCACTCCTGTTCTGGAGGTCAACTGCTATCTCCATCTCTCACCTGCGATGGGATGGTCATAGGGAAGAAGAAACAAAGGCTCTTTTCTTCTTTGTGGGGGGTGTTATTTTTTCAAATTTGTTTCACCCATGAAGATTAGACTAGCTGATATGAGTGATTCTACCATCTACATGGTCAACTGTGCCAACCATGTTGTGTAGACTCTTGCCTAACAGCTCGGCATGTTTTGAGTTTTAAAGTAGCATTCCAAGATGCAGGATGAATAGCAGGTGAAAGGAAAGACAGACCAGACCAGAAGGCCAGTGGGTTTCTCCAAGGTCTGGATCTGCCCCATGTCCAACATAAGTGCCCTGCCTACATGAGAGGTGGCTGGTTAACATATGTGAGGCTAAGATGACTTCGTTTGAGATGACCTTCGGGCAGGGGGTTACTTGGTGGAGAGATTGCAATGTACAAGATACTTGACTTTGTATTGTTTGCCATCCTTGAAGTGAGGAGTGGTCTCCTCTCAGGCTTGTAGACAGGCTTCTTCTTGATGTTGTTCAGTGCACTTGCTGACTGGGAGTTCAGGCTGATTGTGCCCATGAGGGAGTGCCTAGCTCCGTAGGGGAGGCTGGTGTGCTCTGGTCCTGATGCAGACATGCAGTTCCCTACTCATGGTTTACACAAGAGTTGAGACCTCACTCATAAGCAACACTAGCCTCCTATTTCCCCAGAGCAGTGAGGAGAACTTTCTAGTTCTGTCTCCCAGCTCCCCACAAGGCAGTGAGAAAGATTCACTTCTCCTCATGCCTCCAATGGAAAAAAAATCACTGTAAGATGTGTCCATCTTAATCATAACTAACACTCCGACTGAGCTTCCAAATAGATAAGGTGTGGAGGTTGACCTAGATAGCTTTTCATGAACACATTCTCTTGACTAAAACAGTCTGAAACCTGACTCCTGATCAGTGACGTGTGGGGCTTCATCTCACAAGTAGAACTGGAGTCGTTTGTGCCCTGCAACGGACCCCTGGTTGTGCTAGAGGATGCTCTCTGCAAAGACCCCGTCACCCCACAGCCACCCCTTGTTCTCTGTAGGTAATTTCTCATCTGCCCAGGGCACACTTCACCTCTTCCCGCCTGGGCTATAAATCTTCTTTGTGTGAGACAGCCGAACTGCTGGCACAATTTGCTGAGGAAAGTCCCCAGAAACCAAATTTTCTAGAATGACCTTCCCATCTATCAACCTGGTCCTACAGATCATCCACACTAAATGGCCTCGACAAACTTCTTTGGAATCTCTTACCATCCTCAAGGTATGCACCTTGAAAAACGAGAGAGACAGAGAACTTCTATAGGCTATTGGTATTTCAAGGGAATTAGATGCATGACTGTGTTTTTCATCCCTGTCCCCACCAATAAAACTGACTCGTGATCTGTCACCTCTGTTTCATAGACAAGAGACTGGTGCCTGTAGTGGTAAAATTAAGTGCTCAGCAGTTCATAAGAGTATAAAACGGTCTTGTGGGCTACTGCCGAAAACAACCATCACTCTTGAACTTGGTAAGAGTTGATGGCTGCCTAGCAGCCTTGACGTACTTATCCTTATCCCTGGGAAACCAATCATGGCATAACTGAGCCACAAAGGTTGCTTTTAGGTCATTAAAAAAGCTGTCACCTCTTACCACACAATAAGACCAAAGCTTGTAGGAAAACACCTCTGCTTACAAAAATTCCTGGAGAGTCTAGATGTAAAAAATGAGCTTCTACTTTGCATTTTGTATTTCAAAAATATATGCCTGGAAACAAATTATCTTTATGTAAGATAGGTACCTTGCCACATAAGCTATCTGAAGTAGAAAAGTGACTTTTAATGTCTGCTTCCATATCTCTTCTACGGAAGATAGGTGAAGTTCTGAAGAATAATTCTGGATAAAGGCATAATTAGAAGGTCTCTGTGTGTCAGGAAATCTGGGGAAGAGCTAAATGCTCTTCCTTTAAGGTTGTCTTGATTTCAGCCAGTAAATCTGGGGAAGGGCTAAATGCTATTTAGGATTACACCTGTAAGTTACCTTTATTTCAAAACTTGTTCCCTTTTCATTTGTTAGAATGATTGTATGAATAGCTTCATAGTGTGATAGTTTCAATAGAGCGCAATAATTGAGAGGTAGAAATAAACTTCAATGAAATACATCTGATGAAGAAGTTTATGTAAAGGATGATAACAGCAGGTCTGTGAAGGAAGTAAAAGGATCAGGGGAAAAAAAGAGGTTTATTAGCAGCATTAAATCAGTTGATTTAGCACTTTACTCAGTGAAATGTAGTTGGGTTTCCACCATGTTGTGCTCACTGCTGGGTATAAAAATATGGACACCACAATCTGTGCGCAGAAGGAGTGCTTAATTCAGTACTTCATTATTCAAACTCACCACTGGGGATATTTGGAGCCAGGTAATTCTCTGTTGTGGGGTATGTGCCCTATGCACTATAGGATGTTCCACATCATCCCTACCCTCCACCTTCTAGATGCCAGGAGAATCCTTTCTCACAGTTATGACAGCCAAACCTGTCTTCAGGGTTTGCCAAATGTCCCCTGGGAGGTCAAATCGTGGTTGAGAAGCACTGTCTGATAGGAGAGAGAACTTGTTAAGGTCCATGAGCTATGATAAATGCTGGGTGAGCATAGGGAGTCCAGTAGTCTCTGTGGACCGACCCCACACAAGGTCAAGGAGGCCAGAGTGGACTTGATGGCTTGTTTTGGCATTAATTCATTCAGTAAGAATAGGCTCATTTTTTTTCTATATCTGGTAGAATATACGATACCTTTAAATCCTTATTCTCAGTGAAATGACAAGATAAGTAACATTTTTAATATCAGCCAATTTCTCTATGTTTTGAGATTTGCAACTTGTTTATGATTTTCAGATGGGGAAGGATTTTTAAAAATATCGTACTATATTTTTTCACAAGTGTTCCACAGCTTTGCCATTTATATTCATACAACATATTCTATCTGAAGGGTTTTCTAACAGCTTCAGATTGAGGGACTAATCTAATTTTATTTTCTTCATACGATGAGCAAGTTTTCTGAGCCTGGTGATCTTGATTCATGGTGTGTAGGCTCTAAACAACTGTGGTTCACAAGTGACGCTTCTCCTCTCCTTTCATGTTGGCCTGTTTATCTATATCTTTGGGAGCACCCAACTCTGGCTTTATAATGTCTTTCATATAGAAGGATATGTCATCTTTGCCTTTTTCAGAATTGGTCTATAAATACAGAGAGATCTGTACTGTCATAAGTTTTGAAAACTGCTCATTCCCCCCCTCCTCTAAATTTTCTTATTTAGTTTGGGAAGGATGGGTATCTCAACGTTCGCCACTGCCCCTTGTATTTATTCTTTCATTTCACTAGTTGACTTAAAATATATTCTCTGAGGAGCCAATATACCATGGGTAATTTCTGGCCATGTGATAATCTAATGGTTGTGCAAATAGTATCTTTTTGCATTTTCTAATTATATTTTCTTCATTTTCATAGATTTTTGATCTTTACAGTCACCTTGTATTCACATTTTATCATGAACCTTTTCATTGATTCTTCTGAGATTTATATGTATATTTAAGTATCCGGTGCAGATAATGACCACGATGTTTGCCTTTTTTGGTCTCATCTTTATGTTATATGTTACTCCCTAATGGTATTAAGTAGAGATATCTAAAATGGAAATCTTTATAGATTCAGGTACATTATAACTGAAAAGGAATAGTATAATTAAAGATGAAAAAGAGGCAAATGATCAACCAGAAATTTATATGTGTTATACAGCTGACCAATAACTGTTATATAAAATGGTTTAGTAGTTCCTAAAATCAACGATAGAACAACATGATCCAGTAAATAAATTCTCAGTGAATCTGAAAGGATAACACACCACGTGTTTTTAAAAATCTGATTTACTTGGTAAGTAGGCTTATATGCTCATTAATGAGAAGATAAAAATAGCCCTTCATGTCTCCCAGTTGCTGACGTTGTAAAAAGTTAGATACATGGGACGCCTGGGTGGCTCAGTCAGTTAAGAGTCTGAGTTCAGCTCAGGTCATGATCACATGGTCCGTGGGTTCAAGCCCTGCATCAGGCTCTGTGCTGACAGCTCAGAGCCTGGAGCCTGCTTCAGATTCTGTATCTCCTTCTCTCTCTGACCCTCCCCAGCTCACGTTGTCTCTCTCTCTCAGAAATAAATAAAACATTTTAAAAAAATTTTTTAAAAAGTTAGATATGAGCTTTACTGACAATACAGAAAGCACAGTTTTAGGGGGAGCCTAGAGTCATGCAGCAGTCTTCAAGCACGTGATCATCGGGGGTAAATATTTAACTCAGAACCCAGTGGTTCTACCACCAAGGTGTGTATTCAAGAGGGGCTCTTGGTGAATAATTCATGTGCAGAGTGCAACGAAAAGAAGTGATAAGGAGTATCTGGTCTAAGAGGGCCTGGGTGGCTCAGTCGGTTAAGCGTCTGACTTCGGCTCAGGTCATGATTTTGCGGTTTACAAGTTCTAGTCTCGCGTTGGACTCTGAGCTGACAGCTCAGAGCCTGGAGGCTCCTTCAGATTCTGTGTCTTCCCCTCTCTCTGCCTCTCCCCTGCTCTGGTCTACAGCAGTATGACTCCCCCAGTCAAAGCTGGGCACCTCCCTGGTGACCTTCCCTGTGGAAATCTTACACAAGTTCAAAAATACTTCTAAAGAATGCTAATTTCATCATTGTATATAATGATGAAAAACAAAAAAGTCTACATCTATCAAAGTCATGAACAAATAAATTGTGGCATGTAAATTATCTTGAGATATCCTGGAACAGTCCAAAGCAGTATGTTATCTACGTATCAATATATATTTATCTCAGAAGCAAATTTAGAATGAAAAATTCTATGAGATTATATATTTATATAATATACATAAACAACAACACATTTTGCTCACTAGTTACATATACACTAGTATCTTAGTCTGCTTGGGTGAATCTAACAAAATACCATAGACGGGGGAATCTAAACCAACAGATACCTGTTTTCTCGCCATTCTGGAGGCTGCACATCTGAGATCAGGGTGACTGCAAGGTGACATTCTGATGAGAGCTCTCTTCCTGGCTTGTGGATGGCTGCCACCTTGCTGTGCGCTCCAATGGCCTTTCTCCCATGGACAGGTGTGAAGAAGGAAAGATCTTTCTTCTTCTTCTTACAAGGCCAAACCACTTGGGTTAGGATCCCACCATTACGACCTCATTTCACCTTGATTGCTTCATGAAAACCAATGATCACATTGAGAGTTGAGGCTAAACAGGAATTTGGGTCGGTGGGTGGACAAAATTCAGTCCACAGTATGTAGTAAGTTAGATTTCAATTCACTTGTTTTTCTTGTATGAAGAGTTCTTATATAAACCTTTTATAGAAACACTAGTTGTTTATATATAAGTATATAGTAAATGGGAAGTAGATTAGGATTAAATATACTCAAGTTGCTATCCCTGTAGAAAGGATAATAAAATTAAAGTGCAGGGGCGCCTGGGTGGCTCAGTCAGTTGAGTGTCTGACTCTTGATTCTGTCTCAGGTCATGATCCCAGGATCATGAGATTGAGTCCCTGCTGTCAGTAATGACAGCATAGAGCCTGCTTAGGATTCTCTCCTTCTCTCTCTGCCCCTCCCCTGAATGCACACATTCTCTCTCTCTCTGAAAATAAATAAGCCTAAAAACTAAGTTGCAGATGAAGGGACATAAAATAGGACTATCCATGGATGGTCTGAATGATTGGTGACAGTGTATCTTATCTTGAGGTTTATAATCGATAATGTAAATTCAATTCTATACCAATGAGGACAAGCAGGTTGTGATATATGAAAATCTAACAGTATGTGAACCAGATCAAGTGCAAGACTATATGCAGAGGGGAGTATAAATGAGGGTAAGGATAACAGAAGCTATTTTGATTTAGCACGTTGGGTTTATGAGCATGCAAACAAAATTGTACTCTAAATCAAAACAAGGTCATTTGAGACGTTAAGTGGCAGATGTAATGCCACTTGAAGGCTAGCAGACATGCAAGATTTGGGTCCATTGAGATGAGGACAAATCCAGTAATGCTTGTGACATTTGTGGCAATTAATGACTTGAAGATAAAATGTTGATGAAATGAGAACGGCAATTCAGACAGTGAGTGCCACGTGTAATCTTCCAGAGGCACACGCTTTCTTTCATGCAGGACAATCTTTATCAGCATTTCAAATGACTTCTGTATTTTCACAGTCCATGGTTGCTTTCCTGTCTTCATCCTAAGATGTTTTTAACATAGAAGACTTCCTTCCTAAAATATTTTCTTCTCTTTCATTTCCACCACATAACACCTTCCTGGTGTGTGGGTGTGTGTGTGTGTGTGTGTGTGTGTGTGTGTGTGGCCCAACCCCACTTCCTTATCTGTGTCTTCCCGGTCTCACTTGCTGGGCTGTTTCCCTTCTTCCAAACCTGCCTGGAGCCTCCGTTCTCTCTTCTGTCTTCCCTTCTCTATCTGTTTGCTTTCTCAGTGCCGTGGTTTAAATCCATCAAATGCCATGGCTCACGAATCAGTGTCTACATCCCTAACTTTCTCTGGAGCCCTAGGGTTTCACAGACAACTGTCTACCTGATATCTCTCCTGGGATGTCAGATAAGCACATCACATTTAACATTTCCCATATAGCACTCTTGCTATATCCATCTAAACCATTCAACTCAGTGGAAGTGCTCAGGCTCCAAGCTTGATTCCTCTTTCCTAACTCCTCCACTTCTAATCCATGGGCAGCCGGTCCCACCCATTATGCCCCGAGTCATCCATCTCTCTGCCTTCCCCCTGCTCCCACTCTCTCTTCAGTTGTCTCTAACTCAGACTCCTGACTGCGAGTCAGGCTTCCATATCTGCCTCCTCTGTTGTCTCTCCTTCATGCAGTGCCCAGAATGACCTTTAAAAATGATAATCACATTATATCATTCTCCAGTTTCGAAGCCCCCCAGGGCCTCCAGTCATACGTAGAATGATCTACAAAGTCTCTACCATGAAAATTATGGACCTGCCTCAGTTGGCCACTGTCTGATGTCCTGACCTGTGTTCACTTGGGTCTCCGCTGACGTTAGGTTCTGGGCACACATAGCCCATCAGTGCATGATTGGGTGGCGTCTGCTGCTCTATTCCTGCTGTCAGATAGCATCCTCCCTTCCAGCTCTGCACAGGGGACTCTGGCCCATCATTCAGTTCCCCAGCTGATTATTGTCTTGAAGAGATGTCTTCTAAATAATCCAGTTGAGAGCAGGACTCTTACAACCACATCTCCACATCCAAGTTGCTGTTGCATTGCCTGAATATTTTATGTTTTCTTTTACTCTTCCTTCCTTCCTTCCTTCCTTCCTTCCTTCCTTCCTTCCTTCCTTCCTTCCTTTCTTTCATAATCACAGTTATGTTGTTTGCTTTTAAAAAAATGTTTGTAGTCTTTCTAATCCACTAGAATTACATTTCACGGAGACAAGGACTGTCTTTTTGTTAATTAAACCCCATTGCTCAGAATGGGTCCTGTCACATGGGGACACAGAAAAGTGGATATATTTGAATGTTATTATGAACCAGACATGGATCAGAATGTTACATGCAATCACCTACAGAGAAAGGAGCTAAGAGCAGACATGTCCCCTGGCTTGCTGTGGATATAGTATTGCTAATAACAAGCAGGGTTGGAATTTGAACCCAGTACATCTATATCCATGGTCCACAGTCTTCATAGTACATTCTTACTGTCCTTACATGTAAGGACCTATACTGAGTGAAGGAACAAATAGAAAATGTATTCATATTGTGGTATTATGTTACTTTAAGACTCAGCTCAGATTACCGAGTACCCTCAGTGTTAAATGTTGGAGATTCCCCAACCACTGGAGTTGGGAATGGTCAATATTATATACTCAGCTCAAACCACAAAATCCATTGATAAAGTACTATGTACACTAATTTTCCCATGAAAAATTAGAAACATTGGGTACAGTGGGTTTATGACCAAGATCCCAGAGCCCTGAGGTCCCTCTGCCTAGGTGTTTTAGGAATATTGTCCAGAGCCCAGATTTTCCTTGAACATAATTATGTTGTCTCTTGAGGAATAGACTTCAAAGCTTCAGTGGATTACGGTGTCTTGGTTGGATGATGAGCCAAAGTGTAACTTATTCCTCTTCTTTGCAGAAGATCAGCTCAGAACCCCAAATGGGGCACATGTTTATGTTTATCATGGTCACAAGTAATGTACCTTTCATAGTTACCAGTCATTATGAACAATCCCGACAGGTGGATCCGTGAATGTAAACTTGTGCCTTGTAGTTCATGATTTATGCCTTGCACATGAAGATGCATACTGTGTGGATTGCCTGTGCAGATTCTGCTCTGCTTCATGAGTTTCCTTCCCTATGTGCATCATGGCGCGGGAGTCAGACAAAATGGCATTCCTGCTGACTATTGAACTGTAACAATCCCTCTATATGGCTGCTTATATAGGCAAAAGTTTCCATTCTTTTTAGCCATCAGTGAATAACATGTATCAGCACAGTAAGACACTCCAGGTTTACAGAACTTATTTGAGACTGAGGCATAAGACTTCACCTTTACTGAAATAGCAATTTTCATCTTAAAGAATATTGGGAATATTGAAGTTTGAACACTCTCTTCAATGAGCTTTCATGATTGTACAAAAAGGGGATTCTATTAGGCATAAATCTATCTCTGCAGACTCGTTTGCTTTTACTGAGCCTTGTGTTATTTCAGAGTATGTATTATTAATCCTTAAGGTGAGGTTTAGGGTTCCTTCTCTGGGTTGGGCTGTTTATGCAGGATGTCCCTGAAATGAGATAAGGTTAATGAGAAAAAAAATATCAACTACAGCAGCTGAACCAGAGAAGGGACATAACCTCACGTCGATGATAATAACTTTTTTTTAAGTACGGCTAAGGAAAGAAAAACACTCTGGAGAAGAGCAGATAATACAGCACGGGTGTCTCCCATTTGTACTACGGATCTGTACTGTGAGTTTATTAATCCCTGCAGGGCCCACTAATAACTCAGACTTGGAAATAATCAAATTGAAGGTTTGTGATTAGCCTCTTCCTGTTCTGGGGAGAAAATGGGTGAAATTGAGGAAAGTGGACAAGGCTGCACTCCTCTGTCTGATTTCAGACTCCATAGCTCCACAGTGAATTGGGAAATGATCTGAAATATGAGGGTATGACTCATGAGCACACACACATCCACTCACAAGCACAGTACCATGTATGGCGATGATCCGAATCTAGGATATTTAACAAACTCAAGACCAAGGCCAGGTGATCTAAGTGATGAGGAGAGCACCACAGCGGGCTCCCTTATCTCCAGCACCCCAATCTCTCCCCAAGCTACATACATGTGCACCGTAAATTGGAAAGAGTCATGAAGTCAGCATTCTACCTTAAAAGAACCAGTAGGATCTAGTCCGCCCTGTGTTTTCTTTTTTTTTCTTTTTTCTTTTTTTGTTTCTAATAGAGAGAGAGAGAGCGCAGCAGGGGAGGGTCAGAGAGAGAGGGAGTCACAGAGTCTGAAACAGGCTCCAGGCTCTGAGCTGGCAGTCAGCACAGAGCCCGAGGCCGGGCTCGAACCCACGAACCGCGAGATCATGACCTAAGCGAAAGTCGGACGCTTGACCGACTAAGCCACCCAGGCGCCCCATAGTCCGCCCAGTTTCAATCATCATGAACAAGATAGATTGCTGACATTGCAAACGCAAATTGGAAATTTGGACATTATGGAGAATAGGAGGGAACCACTTAGAAGCAAACTTAACTCAGAATGGAAGGCAAATGCTTGTAGTTGTTTCTGAATATCAAATTCAATAAAAATATGTATATTGAAAGGAACTTAAGTAAGATAATAGGAAAATGAATTGCAAAGGGAGATTTCCAAGGAAAAAAATAAAATTAGATTTCAAACGCCAGGATGATAGGCCAAATAATGGATGAGATCAAGGAAAAGGATAGTGTTATGAAATATAAAATTACTCACCTAGAGGAAAGATTTGAGATAATAAAATATATATGAAAACAAACTCAGAAGGTGAATAATAAGGAAGATCTAAGGTAATTGTTATTCCTAAATTATGAATCCTAGAAAATGAAACAGAGCTGTACTTAAACATATATTAATTTTCTCTAGAAATTCTGAATACCGAATCAATAGGCCAGTTAATACCATTACACTTCATGGTATCTTGATGTAAAATGCTAAGCACTGGCACATATTCAAGATAAGGGATTAAAGTTCAAGGAAAAAACTCTTGATGCATCCAGGGAGAGCATTAGGCTGGTCTTATTGTCTAGATTTAAATATTGGTCTAGGGGTAAAATCTGTAAAGTCCTGGGTGTGTGAGACTTGAAGACACTTTGCAGGCCAAGCCTGAAATAGTTCAGGAAACATTATTCTAGAAACCCTTGGAAAAACAAAACTAATGTAACAATGAAATCCATTCAGTTAGGGATAGCACAATAAATGTTTCAGAGATGGAGAAATCACAAAAATGAATAATAAATTCATTTCAAGATGACATTAGGATATATTCACATGGTATCTTAAAAACCATAGACAATAAAATTAACATTAACAGTAAAATATATAAGATTTACCAAGCTAGAGACCTTATAGGTATGGAATGAGAATGTTCTACAATGATCACAGATCACTTTAATAATTGATTACCTTAAACAAAGAGAAATGGAAGCCAATATGGCAAAAATATTCTAGATGTTGACAATATAAGTCTTTATGCTCATCTATTTAATTTCTAAAATAAAAACAGACAATTAGTTTCAGCAGGTAACTTAGCTTTACAAACTGATGTTAACAGATATCTTACAGCAAAAAGGATGGAATGGTTAATGACAATTTCACAGAAATTGGAAATCACAAATAGCCAGGTTATAGGAATAAATGGCCTTAAATATAGGCTTGATCATGCAGATATGAATGATATGTATCTATGTAGAATATAGAGGTGAAAGCTACTTTTGATCAACTTTGCAACCAGCCAGCCTGATTAGCTTGGTAGTGATCCTTGTATCCTATGTCATTACAGGATTTCTATTGAGATCTTGTGTATTCCTTCTCAGGGTTATATGAAAATAACATATAGGGCCCTGAGTTTTCCAAAATGACTTTATCCTGTGGCCAAATATTGCCACTACTAGGGTGACCCATGGCCTGGTGGGTAAGAAAGAGAACAAGATTTCCAGAGGCCCACAATAAACTACCACTTCTTACGTATTACCCACATATTTACCTAAATCCATTATTTTATTAATAGCAACCCCTTTGTGAACCTGTTGAAATATTGAACTTGTTTTAAAACTTGGGTACCTCCATAGGAATGGCTTAAAACCAAATTAAGGGGCCATTAGTTAAACTGACCTCCATCAAGAACTAGATCTGAAACCATCAGCACCCAGGCCTATGGGTGGAAGACTGATGTTCCTCCCAGTGCTGGCCTCAACACTACTGCTCTTTTTAAGTTTTAAATGAATTTGTTTCAATTACATTGGATCTATCTATGTCCAAATATTTTGCAAACCCTCATTAATTTTCTGTTATAAAAAAAAGGTGGTGTTTTGTTTTCCTTTCCAAAATCCACTCTGGAAAATGAATGAATTCAGAGATAAACTTAAGGAATTGTGCTTCCCACCAATTTAGAAGAACTTTTACACAAAGTTGCCTACCTTCACGTATTACTGGGAGGGCTCAGTAGAGCTACGCCCAAGTTGTTCCGGGTAATTGTATGAGGCAACGATCCCATGCAGCTTTATTTTCTCGTCTTCCTATCTTTTTCTGGCTCTCTGTGGAGACCCTGTGTCCAGTCTCCCAGCAGAAGTTGGGGTTGCTTCTTGGCCTTAACTGCCACCGCTCTTGAACCCCAAACCGGTCACCTGAAAACGGGCTCCCAACATTCTTCATGAGTTAAAGCAAACACGAAACACTGAAGAGTCCCCCTCTTTTGAAAATCTTTTCATTTCATCCCATTTCGGTCCTCCCCCTTTTATAAATTTCTGGAGCATTTAGTTACCTAGTGCAACCTACTTCCCGGTCACATACCACTTTCTATTTTTTGCTGTTTCCTGTGGGTCATCTGTCTCAGTGGCGAGACCACATCTAGAAGAGGGGAGGACCAGGGACCCTGTGCTTCCTGGGTACCTGCATCCCTGAACACTGTCCCCTGGGTGCCAGCCAGTCTTCCCCATGTACATCACAGACAGGAAGGAGGACTCCAGGCTAACAGCCTCCACCTACCTGAGAATCTAACAAGGCTCTCATCAAAATGGATGAGCTAAAATGTTAGAACCCAAACAAAGCCTGCAACTATATACACTTGCTTTAGGTAACATACGATTGGCTGTAGTCCTTATTCACAAATCTGCAGCTCAAAAGAATGACTCAACAAATTTAAATCAAGAAACCATTCTCATTTGAGAGATGTTGTATTACATCTTGAGGCAGGTGCATTGCATCCCCTTTAAAATCTGGTATTCAGCAAGGATGCGATTTTATATGTGTTTGTTTATGGATTCTGAGCATGGTTTATGAAGGAAGAGAGGGAAGGTGTCACAAAATATGAAGAATTCGCCCCTGGACTGGAAAAGCAAACAAAACAACTGGGGGCGGCGGAGGGGGGGTGCAGGGGGAGGTGATATGCTGTATATATCTGTCAGGTGTCCATAGTCTACAGTAAAAATGTTAAAATGCACAACGTTTGTAAATGATGAGTCTTTTCACTTATTAATCTCGGTTTTCCTCCCTCGGGGAAATTTAATCTCACAGATTTCAATGGGAAACACATTTTGAAATAAAAAAAAAAACACCACTTTATCTTTCTCAGAAAAGCTGTCACTTGATTCTCCGCATGAGCAAAAACACTTACATTAGCACAGACTTGAGTTTGCGGGTGGCGAATGCTCACTTTTGAAAAAAACAAACGATTTTCAATTTTTCAATGTTATTCTAGAATGTTCTTAGGAAAAGACATGTTACGTTATCTAAAATAGCTTAGAAATTACAACATCCTAAAACCTTTAGAGCTTTTATTTCTGTGTTTTTCACCCATATCTGAGAGTCTGAGGAAACAACAGAACTTAATCCACAGCGGTGATTTGTTAAGTACCTACTATGTGTCTATTGAAATGCTTCATGCTAGTGGACAGTACCTGTGAAGTCTCTGGGTGACACACAATGAAACCTGCAATTCTGTCACACAATGAAACTCCATCTTGTCACAACGGGAGAGGCACAGGGGACGCGGGATATAAGTAGAGCTGACAGCCTGGTCGGAGGTCAGAGGAGGGGCCCCTCATGCAAGGATGTTTAAGCTGAGACTTGAAGTAAAGGTGGAGGATGCAAATAGGGAAGACTGTTCAGGTGGAGGATGGAGCGAAGGCGAGAGAGAGAACACGCACCTTTGGGACAAATGAAGGAGGTCAGCACGTTCAAACCCTGGAGAGAAAGAACAGGAATGATGAGGGAAGAGGGCCCAGATCTGGACAACTTGAGAGCCAGGTGGGTTTTCTTGTTTGTTTGTATGTTTGCTTGTTTGTTTTGTTTTAATGTTTATTTTTGAGACAGAGAGAGAGGGAGGGAGAAAGAGCACATAAACCAGTGGAGGAGGGGCAGAGAGAGACAGAGACACAGAATCTGAAGCAGGCTCCAGGCTCCCAGCTGTCAGCACAGAGCCCCATCATGAGCTCGAACCCAGGAACTGTGATATCATGGCCTGTGCTGAAGTCAGATGCTTAACGACCGAGCCACCTAGCTGCCCCAAGAACCAGGTGGTTTGTACATAGTCTGCAATGGTGAGATGGCATTAAGGAGCTTAAATACCATAATTATGCCCATAAATTCCCTGTGGCTGCAGATTTTAGAGAGGCAGACCGGCAAGATAAGCCATAGTCAGGAAAAAGAGGATTGTAGGTCCTCGTAGGAGTTGGATGGGATGGGGAAAATGGATAGATGCAAGAGATATTCCAGAAGTAGAGCCAACCATATGTGGGGATTATTTGATAGTCGACAGTGAGAGAGAAAGAGAATACCAGCATCCCATGTATCGTTGTGCAGGTTGTGCACCTAGAAACTCAGGGGCATCACTGTGGTCACATCTACAAGAAAGGCTCTTGAGGCACCTGGGTGGCTCAGTCAGTTTAGCATCCAAGTCTCTGTTTGTGCTCAAGTCATGATCCCAGGGCCATGGATTAAGCCCCACATCAGTCTCTGCACTGAGTGTGGAGCCTGCTTGAGATTCTCTCTCTCTCTTCCTTTGCCCCTGTCCTCCACTAGTGTTCTCTCTATCCCTCTTCTCTCTCTCTCTCTCTCAAATTAAAAAGGAAAAAAAAAGAGAAAATTAAAGGCTCTTGATGAAGTTGTGCAATATGGTAGACCACGAGAGCCCAGTGATGAAAGAGTGTGTCTTCGTCTCTATCCTGGTGCCATTTATTATAAAGTAGGAGGAAAATCAGGGTCTGATGATGAAAAATCACTGGTATGATGGGCCAGTGGGTCCTGACAGCAGCGGTGAGCAGAAATGAGGAGTTGAATGTAAGCAGTTTACCTTTGAATGAATGGACATTAGTCATGTGTGTCTGCTCTTTCGGGATAGTGGCGCGACAAGGTGTGTTTGAGAGATCCCACCTTTGGGTGATAATGAAAGCAAGAGGGTTTGCTGAGATTCAAGAGGGTGTGGGGTCTACAGGATATGTGGTCTTTCGACATTTATTGCTAAGGGAGAAGCAAAGGATGAAGAGGTGGGGGTATAACCTGAGAGACCATGAGGGACTAGTGACACAGAATCCACAGAAAAGGAGAAAAGGACAAAGTAGTGGCTTTATCAGACTGGCTTCATGGAGAAGAGGGGCAGAATCTGGGCCATAATGACCTGAAGGTGGAGTAGAAAATGCCGAAGTAGAGACAGAAGTGTAGACAACTCTTTCCTGCGGTTTTGTTGAGGCCATCAGGGCAAACAGGACAGTAGCAGAGGGAAAGCTAAGAGTAAAGGACAGTTTTAAAAATGAAACACAGGAGTGATAATTCTTTTAGGAGGTTAAGCAAGCAAAAGTAAAGCAATTAGCTTCCCATCAAAGCAAATATATACTGTTCTATGTAATAAGAGCGTGTTCTCACATTTCTGTTTCACTTGAGCTGGCTCAAGTCTAAAGGATGTGAACTGATACAGAAAGATATTCCTAGAAGAAATTTTTCAGGAAACATCTTGAAAATGTATATGTTCCCTAATGCAATTACTATTTTATCACTTTCTAGAGAAAGTTCTCTTTCCCTTTTCAATTTACCTGTTCGGTGGCTTATAAAATTTTAATGTGAGTGGTATAGGAAAATCAAATAGTGATACATACATACAGTAGGAAAGGAATATCAATCCTACACCAAATTAGTTATAGAAATCTTGAAGCTGAATTTCGAAGCAGTCACTGGGTTCTCTGCTATCCGTCCCCAGCCTGGCAACCAGAAGTCCATGCTGAAAATATTTAGAAGAGTATTTTAAAAATCCAAGTGTATGGCTCACTCTGAAATCTCTTAAGTTATATATAAATACCTGAGATTGATAACCTGTATTTTTCAGGATCGTTGCTGTAGCAAACTGCCAAGACATTCTTCACAGATAAATTAACCTTTCTCTTGTCTTAATTATTCAAGGTCTGAAAATCTCTTGTAGTCTCACTGAGGGTTATGTATTTCTCACGTTTACACTTGATCTAAGGTGCGCATATTAGGTATCCCCTATTTTTAAAAAAATTTTTAATGTTTTTTTTTTAATTTATTTTTAGGAGAAAGAGAGAGACAGTGTGAGCAGGGGAGGGTCAGAGAGAGAGGGAGTCACAGAGTCTGAAACAGGCTCCAGGCTCTGAGCTGGCACTCAGCACAGAGCCCGACGAAGGGCTCGAACCCACGAACTGCGAGATCATGACCTAAGCAAAAGTCAGACGCTTAACCGACTAAGCCACCCAGGCGCCCCTAGGTATCCCCTATTATGTTATTCTTTTCAAGGTATTCTAGATTTGCTTGAACACATCATTATTACTGATTTAAATTTTTTTTTTTAGTTACTGTTGTGAACTGAATGGTATCCCTCCATTATTCCCAATTCATACATTTAATTTTGTGATGACATCTCGATATGCGGCTTTGGGGAAGTAATTAGGGTTAAATGAGGTCATCGGGGTAGGAACCCCATGGTCATATTCATGCCCCTATAGAGGAGGAGACACTGGAGAGCTTGTTCTCCTTTGCTAGAAGGCACCATCTGGAAGAGAGTTTTCACCAGAAACCAGCCATGCTGGTGCCCTGATAGGTGCTCCTATCAGGCTCCCAGAACTGTGAGAGAGTAAATAATCTGCTGTTTAAGCCACCCAGTCTATGGTATTTTGTTATGAGAGCTTGAACAGAGTGATACAGTTGTGGCTCATGTAGATAACCTGAATCCCAAATTAGGCTGCAGGGATTTGTTACATCGCTCTAGGTTGGAGGTTTGGGCACTATTGACATTTTGGATCAATACGTCTTTGTTGGGGGGCGGGGTACATTACAGAGTATTTCACCATCCCTGGCTTCTACCAAGTAGATGAGAGTAGTATCCCCTTCCCCCCAGTTGGGACATCCTAAAGTATCTCTAGACTTTGTTAAAGATTCCCTGGAAGAAAATAGCCCCCTGTCTCCTAAACGAAGATGCATCTTCACTCCTGATGAAAATGACCGCACTGTGTAATGTTTAAAGCAAAGAAGTTCATTTAGCTTAGTCTCAAATAATATTTTCTTCATAGGTCTCTTGTCCAGTCTGTAAGCCCTGGTTAGTTTTAAACAATGAACACATTATTGTAGCTCAAAAACTGTTCTGAAATGGAAAAATCATGAAATTTAGACATACTTACATGGGCCAAAGCACACTTTTATTAACAATTTTATTAAAGACTCTTTAAAAAGTAGACTTAGAAACACAAATATATTTGTATGTGTTAAGCACCTGCCAAATGGGGATAGCTTCCGGTGTTGAACTTTTATCGTGAAGTGGGCTTAAATTAGAGAATCAACTTCTTTGTCTTCATGATTGTTTTTGAGGCTTGGATTTTACAATTGTAATTATCCCCATTATCTCTGTATCGTACATTGAGAAAACCTAGATCACTCCATGAATCCCTGTCCAGATTCTCTTCCTGTACAAACCTATTCTCTAAAGATTTGGAGAATTAAAAGTATCTTGTGAGGAAATAAGAAAAAAATGCAAAGTATTTACAATGAGCATGTCAGCCTAAAAAACTCCTTAGAAAAGTTCCAGTTATACAATACGGGATTCTCAATCTTGGGTCCATGGAAAACTGAAAGGTGTTCACGAATGAACATCGAGGGGTCTAGGTTCAGTTCCACACAAAGCCGTGACATGGGTGTGTCAGCATTTTCCACTGAAGAGGAATAGTTTTAATCACATTCTCCAAAGGGTCCAACATGAAAACTGAGAACAAAAAAGAGATAGCAACTGAGTTCACTAGTAATAAGAACTTATATATCTTAAATTTATCTTAAAGTTCTAGTCATAGAAACTTTTTCTGCTGTTTAATAGGAACTGTTTTTGGGCGCCTGGGTGGCTCAGTTGGTTAAGCATCCGACTCTTGATTTTGTTTCAGGTCATGATTTCACAGTTCATGAGCTCAAATCCTGTATCATCTCTCTCTCTCTCTCTCTCAAAAATAAATAAATAATCTCTAGAAAGAATAGAAATTATTCTTAGTTGTCATACAGCATAACTAAAGAACATAATATTCTTGAGGAGATGAAATCTTAGCATACGTATTCCTTCATCTTCTCAACATTGGCCAGAATGCAATTGAAGCCATGACCATGAGAATGGATTTTCCTCATTCTGGGACAACAGATGGTAAATGTGCAAACACGTGGCAAACATCACCAATCACCCAGTCTTCACAGCCAGGAGGGTGCTGGATGTTCTTCATCACAGTGACATCAGGGAGGATGACATCTGCCTACCTGTCACAGCTAGTTTATCTCTCATTCCCGATGTCCTCCCAAACTCTTCTCCGCAGAGGATCAGAGATCCTAACATGCAAGCCTGATGATAATGTTCACCTGTTTAAACAGTTTCTGTCTACCTGAGGATAAATAAACTCCCAAACCTGTGACCTGACTGGACACTTCTGCATGAGTCTCAACCATTTCCTCTCTATCTACCTGCATTTTAAGCAAGGACTGATTTCCCTAAATCCATATCATCCTCTGTGTATACTTCTCACAGAGTATACTTCTAGCTTCCTTCTAGCTATAATTTTATGAGCACTGGAAAACAGATGTCAACTTTTTGGACAAATGGACATGCTGAACGTCATAAATACTGAGGCAGTAACTCAGACGCATAGAAGGGAGTTTGCCAAGAGAGAGAGAAAAAAGTCACTATCAATGGTTCTATTGATGCATCACTTTTAAAATGACAAAATTACAAAGATGCGTGACAGTACAGTGGCCGTCAGGGGGGTTCAGTTTTAGGAAGTATGCTGTTGTTAAAGGATAATACAGGAAGTTTCTTTGAGGTGATGCACTAGGTCTCTCTGTCTCTGTCTGTCTCTGTCTCTCTCTCTCTTCTGGTGACCATTATTCAAATACATACATATGCCAAAATCTTAGAGCTATATATCCTTCATTTTTCCTTCCCACCTCACCTCCCCCAGAACCCAAGGGCATGTTAAAAAATTACTGGTAAAATCTCAGTAAAGTCTGCACAGGTTTTGATAGGATCATACCAATGTCATCGTTGTGGTTTTGACAATGCACTGTGGTTTTTTAAAAGATACTTTTGTGGAAAGCTGGGCAAGGGTATGCAGGCTCTCTCTGTACTCTTTTCGCAAACTTGCATGAGTCTTAAATATTGTGAAAGAAAGTCTTTAAAAAGCTTCTTCCAAAGCTAGGTAATGTGATTGGGATTTTATGACATTTACTTAAGTGATTTTAGTTACTGAAATTCTTATAATATTTCAGGAAACAGCAAAAAATGAGTTATAAATAGAAATCAAACAACTTTATAATTAGAAACTACTATTGGAATATTTTGAATACTTATTTAGAAGAAGGGAAATTATAAATATTGTATTCATCCTCTCAAGAAATTAGCCAGGGGAAGAGGGGTTCCAAGGAAATAGTTGTATAAGCTTTACAGATTATTTTTATGGAAACAGTATGTACAATACTCTTGGGAAAAAAAGTACGTTTGAGTAACCTGTGATTTCTTCCGTTGAGATAATTTACAAGGAATTTCCACATCAGAGTTGATGAAACTGAATCTAAATTGTTATTTATCACACGTCCTAAAGCAGTAATTCTGTATAATTAAACATTATGAGATTATATATTTGGTTTTTCAAGTTATTTTCTTTTTCCGGAAGATTTTTCAATAAATCTTTCTCTCTCAAAAGTATGCCCCCATCATTTATTGCAAAGCTGCTGTATTAAATGAGCCCGGGAACTTGAGGGTCTTCTGGATGGTTCATTTTTCAGTGTCTGTGTTGGTACATCCATCTGAGGGTCCATTAGCTGGAAAGCAGCCAGCATAACTGTGTTTGGCATTTTAGTCACCTGAAATGCCACCTGTCATGCAAATGGGCTGGCATCCTTTCCTAACAATCAGGTGGCAAAGTCTTACTCTTCGTTAGTCTGAGTTCACTGATTTCTCTTGAGATACTAAATTTCTTCAATTGGTGTTAAGACCCTTACAAAAGCACCTTAGTATATGACGGATGGAATAATAGAATCTGAAATTTCCTTCTGAGCCTTCAGAGATGCCACCTTGTGCAGTAAATTATTTTTATTTCATAGAAATTGGCCCATTCTGTTCTTTATTTTTCTCCTGCAGTGCCTATGAAATTTTGTTTTGATATATGAGTTGGCCAAGTCTGAAAGAAGTGAGACTATTTAATGCTAATGCATGGCAAAACTCATTGTAAATAATTAACAGATAAGGTGATGCACTTGTTATTGCCTAATTATTGAGAAAATTGCTCATTCCTTATTTTTACATTCTGGCTTTTTAATGTGTTTTTTTTTTTTTTTTTTGTAAGGCTGCTCTCCAACTCCATGAAATGTCAGCATCATTACTGTGAAATTTTGCATATGAATGCGAAGCTTTTTCTCTCAGCCCTCATCACCTGACAGAGTCTGTTCATGGCTCTACACCCTGTAATAATTGCTTCTAATTGACAGGAAACAGTAGGATTTTATCTCTCCATAAAATTGAATCTCAGGTAATTTTTCATTCCCCGTGTTAGAAGTTTTTTGATATTCTCAACAAAAATCTACTCATATTTAAGTAGCAGAATCAAGGACACAAGATGTTTCTATATGTAACATATTTGACATAATATATATGTTACATTTATATACATATGATCCTAGATTTTTTTCTTAAATTAAGCAAGTGATATAATGTATAAAAGCCTCCTAAAGCATATAATCAATGTCAGTCAAAGGCACATTATTCCTGTAGAGTGTCTCTTAGTTGAGAGGGACATATTCGTTCTCATAGTGTTTCAGACCATCTGGATGCCTTCACCAATCCAAATGTCTGCATTTGTTCTCCAAATGCAAGTACTCCTGCAGTCAACAAAAGGCCAAGGCTGGTGTGGGGGGAGGGATGACAATCACTGGCCCCTGTCTCCTCTTTTACTAAAGGGAGGCTCTTACTGGCCATTCCTCTGCATTCTCTTACATTAGACAGGACTTTTGGTGAAGGCTTAGACTAAGGAAGAATGCACATACTCGTCAGACTAAAAATAACGTTCACATTTCTGTGGTAACACCATCTGAGACTTCGTGGGAAGGAACTAAGGAAGCAGAGGGACACTGTCTTCTCAAAAGCCCCATTTCATGTGACTCACCAGAGGGTAGTGTGAGGGTCCAGAGATCAGAGGGGATGGCACGAAGCAGGCACTCACTGAGAGAAGAGGTGCCAAGGACAAATTTGAACAGACTTTGCTGTGGTAATTAGCACAGAAACTCAGGGCTTAGCGCAATGAAGACTCACCACTGGTCAGAACAACACCCCAGGGCATCTATTGACCCAACGATCCAGGCACTCTGCATCCCCATCCATCCAATCTTGTGATGCTACTACCTCAACATATGGCTTTGAAGAAGACAGTGTCACTCAGTAGGTCTTACGTGTTCAGGCTCAGAAGACAGATGGGTCATTGCTGCTTATGTTACAATGGCCAGAATTAGTTGCATATTCATTTCTTTATTATTATTATTATATGTATGTATGTATGTATTGAAAGAGAGAGAGAGAGCACACAAGCAGAGGAGAGGCAGAGACAGAGAGGGAGACTCAGAATCTGAAGCAGGCTCCAGACTCTGAGCTGTCAGCACAGAGCCCGACGTGGGGCTCAAATTCCCGAACTGTGAGATCATGACCAAAGCTGAGATCAGTTGCTCAATGAACTGAGCCACCCAGGCACCCCTTAAACATCCTTTTCATATACAGATTCTTAAAAATTACTTACTACTTGTGACCTAGAAACTCCAATCAGTTTCAAGACCTCCAAACCATGTGTCAGTATTGATCTTGTCTGGTTACTCTTGTAATGGTTCCTTCTGGAACTATTCTCAGATACTATCTATATTCCCTACTCATTCTCAGTGGCCTATTTTTACCTTTCAACAAAGTATACCATCTTTGCCAACAAGTATACATGACTGGGCACAGGGGTGGACATAAGGCCAAATGATGTCATGACTTGAGTGCTTTTCCTAGCAATGATGGTATGACCAATGCCAGGTATGACCTCAAATGACTCCTCCTGGAACAAGATCTGGCCACTTTATAGCCCAGTTTTTATTTAGTTACGCTGCTCATTCAGGAAATGAGTTTTTGAAGGGAAATTTGGCCTTCACACATGACCTGAATGAACAGGAAGCATTCCTTATGAGTCCCACCTGGCTTTCCAGGTTGCGGCTACTCCTTCTCCCTGGACACACTCCTTTCTTCCTCCATTTCAAAGTGGGGGTCCAGTTATTTGGAACGGGACTTGATTCCCCTCTGATTCTTCTCTAATTCTGCTTCTTATACCAGTGCTGTGGTGGGATGGGGGAAGATTGGGGAATGAGCTGGTCAGGAGCCTTACACCTGGTGCATAGAGAAACCACATGTGTATTATCGACTCCACTGCTTTGTCTAATTTAGGGAGATAATTTGGTCAATCTTGTGGATTTTCTTGTGTGGAAGACTGGTTTCAGGATCTACCATTAATTTAATCAACGCTTGGTTGGGAGAAGAAATATATTACAAACAGCATATCAATTATAAGGTACCATCCTAATTAAAAAAAATTAAGTGCTTTTAGAAATTGTGTATTAGAATAAAGAACGTGCAATAGTGAAATTAGGACTCATTTTGATTCACGATACATATTATATCCAATACCTATCTACTACCTGATTTCTGGCATTTCAGAGAAAGGGTAAAAACATACTTGGGCAGGGCTGGCTTTATAATTTGTAGGACCAAGTATAAGATAAAAAAGCAGACTTCTTATTCAGAAAATGGAAAAATATGTAAAGCACTAAAATGTAGGTTTTTGGGGGGCCCCTGGGTGGCTCAGTCGGTTGAGCGTCTGGCTTTGGATCAGGTCATGATCTCACGGTTTGTGGTTAGAGCCCCACGTTGGGCTCTGTGGTGACAGCTCAGAGCCTGGAGCCTGTCTTCGGATTCTGTGTCTCCTTCTCTCTCTGATCCTCCTCTGCTCACACTGTCTCTCTCTCTCTCTCTCAAAAATAAATAAAACATTAAAAATAAATAAAAATAGAATAAAAGGTAGTTTTTTAAAAATTTAATGTCATTCTAAGTAATGAAAATAAATTTGTAAATTGTTAGGAATTTTACTATGCATTTTCATGTTATGTAATTAAGCAAATATAACAGCATTTAATTCATTTGTAAAATCACCATGATAGAATTCACACTACACAGCTCATACACTTACATGTTTTGTTCTTACAGAAGAGTAGAAACACTGCACAACCCCAAATCACCTGCCTTTTGCTTTTGTTTTTACTTCCTGTGTGTACATTTTACCACCATTCTCTTCTTTTGGCTCATTGAAGAATGAGGAAGGACTAAAAGGAAGAACAACTACAATTTATTCTATTTTTCCTTCTTTGTCATCACTTTTAGCTTAAGTGGCTGACATGAGAAAGTAACATGGATTTTTAAAAAACTCTTGGGCACCTTGAGTGGCTCAGTTGGTTAAGCATCCCACTTCGGCTCAGGTCATGATGGCGCAGTTGTTGAGTTAGAGCCCCAAATCGGACTCTATGCTGACAGCTAGAAGCCTGGAGTCTGCTTGGGATTCTATGTGTCCCTTTCTCTCTGCCCTTTCCTGGTTTGTTCTCTCTCTCTCTCTCTCTCTCTCTCTCTCTCTCTGTCTCTGTCTCTCAAAAATAAATAGATATTTAAAAAATTTTTGGATCTGTATTTTACTTCCTATGTTTCTATTTCTGGAGACAATCATTGCTTGCTTCCCTGACTCTTTCCACCCTCGAAATAACTCTGTAGATTAGTCTCATTGTTTTTTTTTTTTTGCTTGTTTGTTTTGTTTTGTTTTCACAAATTGGGGAGGGACAGAGTGAAAGAGAGAGAGAATCTTAAGAAGGCTCCATGCTCAGAGCCCGATGCAGGGCTTGATCCCACGACCCTGGGGTCATGACCTGAGCTGAAATCAAGATTGGACGCTCAACTGAATGAACCACCCAGGCACCCTAGATTGGTCTAAGTCTTAAATTTAATCCATTTCTCTCTTTGCTACTCCTTTTCTATGATCTCAGCTTGGTCCTAATTTTCTCCCTGGTGTGATTGTAAACATCTGCATCTGCGACCATCTGGCTCTAGTCTTACACCTAATAAGTTCTTCACATTTTTTCTAAAGTAATCCTTGGAAGCCACAGATATAATCATGGAGTCCCTCCCCACAGAACTTACCAGAAGCTCCTTGAATGATGGTCTTCTGACACGTCTCAGGAGGTCCCTTCTCTCTAAACTTATTGCTTATGGAGTCTGTGCTCATCCCTATGATTCACCCACGGGTACCCATCCTGTCAAACTGCTCAGTTTAATTGCCTCAAGTCTCTGTGAAAAATCCTCCATCTGACAGGAACACCTTTCCCCTGCAGCAGGAACTGAATTTCTAAAAATCCAAGAATGTCTTCCTCTACGAAGACTTCTTAGTGTCTCATTATCCTCGGGAAGGATGGACCATTTTTGGTGTGTTGTACATCCACGGCTAGCACTGCATCTTTCTGTGATAAGCCCCGTGTGTGTGTGTGTGTGTGTGTGCACCAGCGGGCATACACGCACACACATATCCTTTGTCCTAGGTAGACCAGATGCTCCAGATCGTGCTCATCCTGAGTCACTCAGGCCAGTCCAGCCACTGTCCTGGATTAGACACATAGTCATCACTGAAGACTGAATAATTGTCCTCACCCTCTTTATCATAAACAATTCATTAATACCCAGCAAAAAGAAACATGTCCGCTATTTTCAGCATAAATTAAAAACAAAATAACTTGGTGAAATAAAATATGTTACTGTAGACAGGATGTTGTTTTCATTCTTTTTAATGTGTTTTTTAATGTTTATTTTTGAGAAAGAGAGAGAGACAGGGCATGAATTGGGAGGGGCAGAGAGAGGAGAAGAAACAGAATCCAAAGCAGGCTGCAGGCTCTGAGCTATTAGCACAGAGCCTAATGCAAGGCTTCAACCCACAGACCGTGAGATCATGACCTGAGATGAAGTCGGATATTTAACTGACTGGGCCACCCAGACACCCCTTCTTTTTTGATGTAGATATATCCAGGAAAATATTGTGGAGTTATTTTCAATAATCAGATAAGTACAAAATGATTCGTATTTAGCACAGATGAAGCCATCTATAATGTTTTTACATTTTTCATTGTTCAGAGCAGAATGCGAAAATATATACAATAATTTATTTCTGTGGTTGAACTGGAATACATCTACAACGTACTGAGAGTGATAAAAAATATAAGGACATGAATGAGCTGATGTTTTCACTTGTGTGATCTCATACACATTTCATAAGGTAAAGTAATATATTTTTAATTTAAAAAGAATAAGAAGGTACAATTTTGGATCAATAAAAAAATATATACCAGAAAAGACAAAGAGGCATTTTTGCCACAAAGATATAAAAAATGGAAATAAGAAAAGAATTTAAAAATTTAGAACTGTGTTAAGTAAATATAAAAGGCTGAAACTTATATTCAATCTCCTGGCAAAAGAAAACTGAGTGAGTTGGTGAAACTGAACCTAATGTATGTGATTAGGTAGCATGTGAATTGTCCTCACTGAGTTCAATGTAGGTGAATGCAGGTAAATACAAGGGCTTGTAAAATCCATTGATCTAAAAGAATGTTTCACATTTTGAAAATAGAGTAAAATCTGACAGCTGTGGATGTCAGGAATGTGATAATATTCAACAAAACAATGCAATTTATAGGACCCACACAGTATTCTTTAACATATACAGAATCCTTATGTTATGATTATTGAATTAACTTGCTGTCTGTGATCAGTGTTAGCAAAGTACCCTGACACCACAGATCTTTCTGCTAAAGCCCTGGAATGAGGCTTACCAACCAGTTTCTCCAGAGCATTCTTGATCCTGTGGGTTGGCTGGGCTGTCCTGACTGTGGTTGAGCAGGATTCTGTGGTTACATTCAGGATCAGAATGAGATTTACTTAACACTTAGAAATGAGGATGTGGAAGGGGCTGAAAACCGCTAAGAATGAAATATTTGCCATCTGTGTTCTAGGTCATTTCTGGTATCTTTTTACTTATTAGTCCAAAACTGTACTTTAAAAAAATTGCCTTATGAAACATGTATGAGATCACATAATATCAAGTATAGCATATGAAGCAAGGATTTGAACAGCAAACATCTGTAGAATAATGTATAAAATACTTTTAAAAATCAAAACTTATAGTGAGAGGGATTTTCTGGCTGTATTTAAGACCTCTGATAACCATGAAAGAAACTGGAGCTTACTAAACAAGGGATTATAGTCAGCTCATAATTCTACCCTAAGATTTTGACCAGGACAACCGGAGCATTTTGGTCTCAATATCTTAGATTGTCATGCATTTCAAAGAGTACAAAAAAAAAAATTGGCAAGTCACTCTATAATAAATCAAGAAAAAAAGAATGTAAATTGGGTTGAATTTTCTTTATTTAATTGACACAACCTACAAGCATAATCTATTTAATAGAAATTTAAAATGAAACCATCATAGGATAATTTTTGGTAACATTCAGAATCACTATCATTTCTTAAAGTGAGTATATATGTACATATTTAAAAGACTAGAAAAAATGAGGTCAGAAAATACCGAGCATGAGCCAATTACATAGTATCTTGTAGCTAGGAACTTTGCTTTTAATTTAAGCAAAACTCAAAGATGTTTGGAAGGTTTTGAGCAGAGGACTTGTGTGATATCATCAGGTCCTTGGAAGATCACTCTGGCTACTGAGTTGACAGTAGACTCTAGCAGTTGGAAACAAAGACCATTATTATTGTTACATAGACTGTCTCAGTAATTCATCTATGTAGTATGGAGGCTTGACCTAGAATGAGAGCAGGGAATATGAAGAGAAGTGGTCATCTTGTGGGTGTGTTTTGAAGATAGATTTGCCAAGGGGTATTTCTTGAAAGATCAGATGTGGAGTGCTACAGAAAGAGAGGGGCCAAAGATGGATATCAGAATTTTTTTCTTCATCAAGCGGATGGAGTCACCACCAACAGAAATTGGGAAGGCAGAGAAGATATGGGGTATGATTGAGTTCCGATTTATACACTTAAGGTTAAAATGTATATAAGATGTTCTGGTGAAAATGTGTGAGCAGGAAGTCAGTGATATGGCCCTGGGAGTGGAGACGGATGTGACCTAGTACGTAGAGGCTATTTAAAGTCAGGAAGGTAGAGAAAATGTAGGGAGGGCCTATTGATAGAAAAACAAAGAGAACTAAAGATTGGAGCCTGGAGTTGCTCCAAATTACACATCAAGGAGAGGGATGCTTGGTTGGCTCAGTGGGTTGGGCCTTCGACTTCAGCTCAAGTTATGATCTTGTGGTTCATGGGTTCAAGCCCCATGTCGGGCTCTGTGCTGACCACTCAGAGCCTGGAGCCTGCCTCAGATTCTGTGTGTCCCCATCTCTCCCTGTGCCTCCCCCACTCATACTCTGTCTCTTTCTCAAAAATAAATAAAATATAAAAAAAAAAATCAAAGACAAAAGGATAAAGCATTAAGAGATACTGAATGAGAAAACTAAAGGATGTGATGCCCTTAATGTGATGCATTGAGGATGAAGGAGTTATAGCTAAGTCAAAAGATGCCAAATAGTGTGAGGATTGAGAATTGATCCTTGGATTTCACAAGATAGAGCTTATGGCAGATTTTGGAGCACAGCTCCATTCCGGGGGAGTGGACAGGCAAAGCTTACTTGGAGAGCATGAAAAAGACAATAAGAGCATAAGAATCCAAAGCAGTATGTATGGAAAATTCATTCGAGGTATTTTGTTATAGTGAGGATCAAGGAAAGGGGCAACTGTTGGTGGGGAAGCAGAGTAGAGAGAACATTCTTTAAGATGGGAGATAGGACACCATTTTTGTATAATGATGTGAATGATCCAGCAGAAAGAGAAACTTTGATAATATAAACGGGCAGGGGGAGGGAGGCTAACTGAGTGGCTCAATAAGTTAAGTGTTCCAGCTCTTGATTTTGGTTCAGGTCATGATCTCATGGTTCATGGGATCTAGATAGGAGCTGTACGGTTTATATTTGTCATAGGAGGCTGGAGTATGTGGCTGCAGATGATGATTGATGGGTGCAATTGCCAGCAGGTGTCTGCGAAGTTTCTCTTTTTATCAGCAAAGCATCACGGTCATCTGCTGAGTCAATGTGGGAAGGAAGTAGGACACTGGAGAAGAGGGCATAAGGCATGAAATGATCACATGAGTGCGGGAAAGTAAGTGGAAAAGGACGTGTAATCTGATCACCAGGTAGCCCTTGAGGACTGAGCTCATGTTGATGATCATGAATTAGAGGGAACACCAGCCAGGTGTTCCTGCCTTTTTCTCCAGCCCTGATGCATTGCATGGGTGCAGTTGCAGAGCAGGGCAGGGAGGAAGTTGACAACAGAGCAAAGCAAAAAAGGAGCACGAATGAGTCAGATGCATGATGCAATAAGAAGAGAATTCTACTGTCCTAGCTTATAATTATATGTTTAATTTCCTTCCTTGTTTTACTTCTTTCTCTTCAATCTCTTGGTCTTTTCAGAGCAACGTATTCCCTCAGAGACACCAAGCGGCTCTAGGAAAGAGCCTGTCCTCTCAGAGAGTTTATTTTCAGAGATTTTATTTTGTGTTGGTCTTCAGTATTTTCTCAGAAAATTGTTTTTCCTCATTTTCTTCAGTTAACTTAAAACAAGTCATGGCATCTCTGACCGATCATGGTAGGTATCAAAATGCACCTTGGACCTGTCCGTGATACATGGTTGATAGCTAGAGTCTCTTCAGTCTCCAGAGAGACACATAGACTCCCATTCTCATTACCATTGTTTTTTTCACATACATTAATGGTAGTAGTTGTTATGTCTAATAGTTACTGTGTTCTTTTGACATTACTTTTACATTACTGTTCCTGGGGCGCCTGGGTGGCTTAGTCGGTTAAGAGCCCGACTTTCGCTCAGGTCATGATCTCGCGGTTCGTGGGTTCGAGCCCCGCGTCGGGCTCTGTGCTGACTGCCAGCTCAGAGCCGGGAGCCTGTTTCAGTCTGTGACTCCCTCTCTCTCTGACCCTCTCCTGCTCACGCTCTCTCTCTCTCTCTCTCTCTCTCTCTCTTAGAAATAAATAAAACATTTAAAAAAAAATTACTGTTCCTGTTTCCAGGTTTAAGAAGCGCCACTCAGAGGGGTTAAGCCTCACTCTTATCTGGTCATAAGACTCCTGTATTACAGAAGGGATTTTCTTTTTGCCCTGTTGATAATCAGACTATCTCTACAACGATTCGATAATATTTTTGCCTATAATTACCTTCATAATACCGAACCTTTAAGTCAGTGCCATTCACCATGGCCTATGCTGACCACAGATCGCTGCTTTGGGGCCAACTTCTCAGCTCTCGACCAGAGATAATGCGCCTGGAAAGATGTTCTATTGCGGCTTTCATGGTCAGAAGTACTCTTGAATCCTCTTTTATCCTGACTTTCACTGAGTGAGCATATGCTCATTTATCATTCTTTCCCAAATACTGAATAATGTTTTCCTGTCATGTGGGATGCCACTGTTATTTTTCAACTTATGAATCATTCTTTTCAACCTTATTGCCTTGAGTGAGAATATTCTATTCTTTTTTGTTGTTGCTGTTGCCAAATCAATGAGTTTTAGAATATAATGATGGCAATTATTTCTACCCAAGTCTTCTGGACATCTGATCATTTGGCTGGAGTGTGCATGGTGATTCATTGTGTAACATAATTTTGCAGTAAAATGAGGGTGTTTTTGGCAAGAGCATTACGGAAAAGCCAACAGGATTTTGAGACTGTGTAAGTACCACTTGGTTCAGATTTTTGTCTAGTAATTTTAAATTTTGAGACTGAATGTTTAATTGGCGCATTATATCCAGACACAATGAACATAATGAAGCTATAATTAAAATTTAATTATAATTAAAACTCATTGCAATTAAAAGAGGAAAACAGTCTGCACATTTATTTCAATGTTCTGTTGCATAAAATTTTAAATAATTTTTAGTTTTCACTTGAAAGATAGACTTTCTAAATCATGAGTAAACTCGAAGATCATAGTGGACTTTAACTTTTAATTTTTTAATGTTTTTATTTACTTTTGAGAGTCAGAGAGAGACAGCACGAGTAGGGGAGGGTCAGAGAGAGAGAAGGAGACACAGAATCCGAAGGCAGGCTCCAGGCTCTGAGCTAGCTGTCAGCACAGAACCCGACGCAGGGCTCAAACCCATGAACCGTGAGATCATGACCTGGACCAAAGTTGGACGCTTAACGGACTGAGACACCCAGGTGCCTCTGGACTTTAACTTTTGAAACAAAATCTTTTTCTTTAATCTTTGTTGAGAGAGAGACAGAGCGTGACCAGGGGAGGGACAGAGAGAGAAGGAGACACAGAATCTGAAGCAGGCTCCAGGCACTGAGCTGTCAGCACAGAGCCCGACATGAGGCTCAAACTCACAGATGGTGAGATCATGACCTGAGCTGAAGTTCCACACCCAGTCAACTGAGCCACCCAGTAGCCCTTGGACTTAAACTTTTTAAAAAGAAGTTTCAAATGTTTTTGTTTTGTTTTGATTTTGCTATTGTTGCTGCCTGTTTCTTAGCTCTTGGTTTGAAAAAAATCCCCCCTCCTTCTTTGTTACCTTTAGTTTCTGGGTTTATAACTTTGAGTTCAAGGGTTCTGACTCCCTTGAGCAGGAACATCTGACGTGAATACTAAACATGACCAAGACCTCAATACTCAAGAAGCTCAAGAAGCTGACTTCAAAGATTTAATCTTCATACATTCAAATTAAGGCCACACAAATGAACATGAAGCAAAACAATATGCACTGTTCAAAATTGTACGGGATTTCTCAAATCTACCAAAACTAAACAATAAACGTGTGCGTTATAATGGTGTGATCACACACTTCTAGCCGGTTTCTCCAGTTATTTATGGTAATAAAAGTTAGGTCCAATTAGGTTTACTTGTTCTTCTCATTATCTTTCCTGCTTAAAAATTTCCCTGAATTTTGTGGCACAAAAGTACTCTTTTGTTATTCTCAGGGAGTCCATGGCCCAGAGATTCAGGGAGACCAGAGTAGGGAGGACAGTCTCTGTCCTGGATATCTGCGGGCTGGGGGGCACAGCAGACAAGACCCTGGTGGTTGGGAGAAAGGACACCTGAAGAGGAAGCCCACTTGCACCCCCAGTCCTGATGCCTTGGACTAGCATGACCTGAAAGGTAACACAACTGAGGAATTTTATCTCAGTATACAATTGTAGCCTCTCTAGAGCACCTGGCTAGCTCAGTTGGTAGAACAGGTGATCCTTGACTTCAGGGTCATGAGTTCAAGCCTCACATTGGGGATAGAATTCCCTTAAAAACAAAAAAGAAGCAAAGGCAGCCTTTCCTCCTGACTTGGGCTTCTCCCAGCATACTAACTGGACTCTGGACTCTGGGAAAGAGCATGTTGAGGTGGGGCCTCAGGAAAGACCTTCCAGTGGCACCACTCAGAGGTTCTATGTCTTTTTCTGACCTAGACTCAGAATTCACAGGGTTGATTCCATCCATTGCGCTCTCACAGTCACAGGAGACAGAAGCCCACTCCAGATTCAAGGGGAGGGGACATAACTCCACCTCCTGCTGTGAAAAATGACAAGGTCACCAGGTACAAGAGGGCTTGGAGAGGGCAATAATGTTGCAACCACTTGGAAAATACAATCTACAACACTCTCACATTATCACCATTGCTTTCACCTCCCAGTGTGCACGGTAATATGTATACAGAACATGCCGAAACACCACGTACAAAACCACGCCTATGAATACAGCACAAACGTACTGCACTCTGCCCTGAGCCTCCTTAGGCCACTACCTGACACTTGACTTATACTTGGCATATCTTCTGAAGTATTTATAAGAAAACCCATAATTATGCCCTGACAACACTTTTCTTGAGCAGGTTAACAGCACTTTTATTTCATTTTATATTTAATTTTATGTTTATTTATCTTTGGGAGAGAGAGACAGAGGACAAGCCAGGGAAGAGCAGAGAGAGAGGGAGATACAGAATCTGAAGCAGGCTCCAGGCTCTAAGCTGTCAGCACAGAGCCTGACTTGGGGCTTGAACTCATGAATGGCAAGATCATGACCTGAGCTGCAGTCAGATGCTCAACCAACTGAGCCACCCAGGCGCCCCAGTTAATAGCACATTTAGAGCAAAGTTGTACCACTGGAGATGAAATTCAGGGTCAAGGATCTTAGTCCAGACAAGCAGTGGTGAATAGCTTTCAAAGTGAAATGGAACTAGCATGCTAGAATATATTTATGATATATGATATCATATATGATATATGTGATATAGAATATATATGTAATTGTATTATTAAGATATAAATCTCATATATATGTAATTAGATTATTGAGATGGAACTGGAGCAGATATGTGATATTTTTGTAATATATTCTATATGCCCTGAATTGATGATATTTCAAAAAATCTATTATAAGAAAAATATTCAACAGACTGTTACAACACACATTTGCCAATTCCCATGTCCACATGCATGAAGAATTTGTGTACACATATGTGTCTGCTGAGAGCAATTCGTTTTGCTTAGCTTATACTTTATAGTGTATTATATAGAATTTACCTCACACTGATCAGAGTGGCTCAAATGAACAAATCAGGAGACTATAAATTCTGGTGAGGATGTGGTGAAACGGACACCCTCCTACACTATTGGTGGGAATGCAAACTGGTGCAGCCCCTCTGGAAAACAGTGTGGAGGTTCCTCAAAAAATTAACAATAAAACTCCCCTAGTACCCAGCAATAGACTGCTAGGAATTTACCCAAGGGACACAGGAGTGCTGATGCATAGGGGCACATGTACCCCAATGTTCATAGCAGCACTCTCAACAATAGCCAAAACATGGAAAGAGCCTAAGTGTCCATCTGATGAATGGATCAAGAAGATGTGGTTTATCTATACAATGGAATACTACATGGCAATGAGAAAGAATGAAATCTGGCCATGTGTAGCAACGTGGATGAAACTTGAGGGTGTTATCCTGAGCGAAATAAGCCAGGCAGAGAAGGACAGATACCATGTGTTTTCAC
Organism: Proteles cristata cristata; assembly: GCA_017311185.1. Taxonomy (NCBI): domain Eukaryota; kingdom Metazoa; phylum Chordata; class Mammalia; order Carnivora; family Hyaenidae; genus Proteles; species Proteles cristata. The sequence goes on from JAESUZ010005354.1 coordinate 563,953, forward strand.
TTATAAGTGGAACAGGAGAAACTTAACAGAGGACCATGGGGGAGAAGAAGGGGAAAAATAGTTAGGGAGAGAGAAGGAGGCAAACCATGAGAGACTCTTGAATGCTGAGAACAAACTGAGGGCTGATGGATGTGGGGAGGAGGGAAAGGGGGATGATGGCCATGGAGGAGGGAACTTGTGGGGTGAGCACTGGGTGTTATATGGAAACCAACTTGACAATAAACTATGAAAGAAAAAAAAAAAAACCTCCCAAAAATCAACAAAAAAAAAGAAAGAAAAGTTAATAAGTTCCAAGACTGAAATTATCAGATGACACAAACTAGACAATAACAAGTGTGTATTAGTTATTTTGTAATTTATATTCAAAATTGGAGAGGTGATTTGCAAACACCTCATAATAAATCCTGAACTAAAAAAAAATATATATGACATACATTGGATCTATGCAAACATACAGAAGACTGCCAAACTATATACTTTTTTTTTCTTTTTTTTTTTTTTTTTACCAAATAAAACTCCCTTCCTGTTTTGGAAAATTTTTGTAGCTCAAGCGAATATATGCATGTAATTAATTGGATAGCCGAAACCTGATTTATCTGATAAAATTAACAAAAATATATTTACTGAGACTAAATTGCCCTTTAGGATACTGAATAAAATAGTGGGATTGTACCTGCAATTGGCTTATTAAAATGTAAAGGGTAATCAGTAAACAACAACAAAACTATTATAATTAGGTGCATTGATGGCATCTAAGCTTAACTGAAAGTAATAAAATGTTTTTGGTGCAGGAAAGATTTCTCATTTTTGATATGACACTTTTACTGGAGATTAAAATTCATACGGATATCAACATTGTCTAAAGAACATCTATCTTTTCGAAACTATTTTGCAAATCACCCAAATAAAATTCTGACACAACATCGCCTTTTTTTGACTGGGTGGAGTCAAAAGTTACTTGCTCTGATCTCTCTTCATCTCTATTTTATTACTGGGTATACCATATGCCATGCTGTGTTAGTACGATTCTTATATGTGTTACTGTCTTTGATTATTCATTGAGGATAAGATTCATTCCTTGAACATCATTTTGTCCCCAGTGTTTACCACTATGAATAACAATTTTCTATCAACAGGAACACTCACTCAAATATACTATTTGGTTGAATGAATACATGTTAATTCACTTCTGAATCTGCGACAGAAACTATCAGTTTCCTAAAAGGTTTTGTCTGGTAAAATTTATTTTATTAGGTGAATTCGCATCATCCAATGAAATAACTCAATAAAAGCCATGTTTCAGGCATTTTGTAACCCAGGCTTGTACTGGAAACCCAATGAGAATTGTTTTCTTGAGTCACAGTGTTTCAAAGGCTTTCAGAATGATGCAGTCCTTACCGTACCTAAATAAGACAAGCTGAACATGTATCTACTATATTCACATTTTCCTCTTAGATATTTAGCACTATCCCGTGGACTCTTTGTTCACTTTGCTTTTTCACACTAAATTCATACAGATGCTCACTCCACAAGATGGGGAGTTGTTTTCAGTCATTTCCGTGCCTTCTGAGTTCTTGGTTGGGAGATTATACTGCTGGTCGTGCTGACATGCACCTACTTCTCATAGTTCCTGCTATTATGAATAGCACTTCAATAAACAGCCTTATGTATACACCTTTAATTTTCAGCAAGTTTATCTTCAGAATAGATTCTCAACGAAAGGATTGGTTGCATTCTACATTGAGCTCTATTTCTCAGATTGCTTTGTGTGGATAAAGACTCAGAAATGGGATTGCTGGATAATACAGGTGCTGTGTGTCTAGGTTTTTGAGGACTCTTTTTACTGTTTTCTATAGTGGCTGCACCATCTTACACTCCCCCAACAGTGTATCGGGGTTTCAATTTCTCCACGATCTTCAATGTTTTTTTCTTTCTTTTTATAATGGCCATTTATAACAAGTTATAGTCTGTGCCCTGTGACAGTTGGGTGTTCTGGTGTGTAATGCGAGTGCCTGATCACTGAGCACCACTCCAGAGATGGCCATCTTGAATAAACACGCTGTCAGGCACTGGCTAGATAGAGAGCCAGGCCACTCCCCACTCAGGCTCCTTTGGTTAGAGATCTCGGTTGACGTTGATAACTGAGCACTTGTGCCACTTGTTTTTTTTTTTCTCTTCCTGCACTTTGACTCCTGCTTTTCTGTTTTAAATTCACCAATAAACAGTGAGCCTGCAAACCCTGGACCCCTACCCTTGACCCGGGTGAAAACAGAACCCCAGGTCTGTGCTGCCTATGTCCCTGTATGGGGGGGGTGTCTCCCGGTGTGGCCCCAGGTGTGCTGTGTAATTTCCATACCCTGAAAAATAAGGCATATTCCTTACTTCCCCCAAAGTTTCTTGATCGTCATTGTAGAGGGCATCTGGTAGTTCTAAGAACCACGAGGGACAGACCATTGACTATGTGAGTTATTGATAGATAGGCTGAGATTAGCACAATATATGGATGTGAGATGTTTTCTCATTGTGGTTTGAGGTTGCGTTTCCCTGATAATCAGTGGTATGCATAGTTTTGCTTGATAAAGTTACTAAACTAGAAGTATATACAAGGTAAAAGCTGTATTGCCAGATTTTCAAAAGTACAGAATTTGGAAGGATTAAAGGCATGAATGAAATGGGTGGCCAGAACTAGGTCTTAACTGGCTCACCACCTGAGTTTCTTTGGCAGTGTCAAGGCCAAACAGACAGAGTTTTTTCAGTGGAGGCAATGTTAGCAAGAGGTGTTCAGAGTCTAATGTGTGTTATATAAAAACCCCTCAGTTCCTGTTTTTGATCTTAGGTAGAGATTGTGATACTTTTCTAATCTGTAAATAAAATTTCAACATGTATGTCTTGCCATGAAAGCCCTTTCTGGAGTTTTCTGTTCGTGAGTTTATTTAGAAATCTATTCGTAGCTGTATCTGCACTCTCAGAGCTAAATGGAAGTTATTGGTCAAGAAGTATTACCACCATCTTTCCAAATGAGAACCTGTTAAGCCTGGACGTTTTATAGCTTACTATGGTCAGAGGCTATGGGTTTATGGGCTAGAAACACATCACAGTTCAATATTTAAGTGAAACAGGGAGAGCCAGCTTCATGAAAGGGCATTTAAGAGACAGTAAGAGCTTGTATGACATAGGTCCTAATGATGTGGGGAACACAGGTGTGAGAAACAAGCCCACTGAACCAATCAAAGGAGGACCATGAAGACTGGGGAGCACAGTGAAGTGAGGCTTTAATCAAGGGTCTTGCAAGAGCAGGTCCCTGAGAGACAGGTACACTCAGGGCAGTTACAGCAGATCATTTATCTCCCACTGCGCAAAACCCTCCCCTGGTTCCTCATTGGCTGAGTGCTGCAGAGGTTACAACCTTACCTGGAAGTCACCTATGCCCATCTAAGGCAAAAAGGAGTCTGATGGAACATTTCTTAGGTGATGAAGACTTCAATTTTCTGGCGCCTGCTCATCGCAAAGCCCGCAAAAAATAAGCCCATGAAATTGAAGGGGAAGAAGAATCAGGGAGTGACGTGTCTAAGGGTTTGGGACTGCATTGTGGAGAAGAGGGTGTTCATACATGTTTCCAGTAGGTTGTAAACCTATTGTTAACTAGACAGCACAGCTTTTATTTGGTATTTCTGAAAATGGATCATCTCACTTACTTCTCATAAGAGGCAAAAGGGAAATGGAGACAAAATTAAATGTCTTATAACTCAGCCCATGGACTAACACTTGATGCCGGCAGAGTATAACATTCCTCCAGGAGGAATGCTTTGCTTAACGTTAATGCTTTGCTACAGGGAAAAGCAACCTTAGCTTGACAATAACTCGACCTCCAGGTTCCAAAGGGTCTTTTTTAGCATGTAAAAGTCCTTTTGGGGACTTTCCCCTGCCTTCACCTCCCCCAGCTCCCAAGTATATAATCCATCACTGTTCACAATCCAGGGCAGCACTTTTTGCCCATGAGTTCTGCCTCCTGCTTTAATAAAAACACCTTTTTGCACCAAAGGCATTTCAAGAATTGGTTTTCGACCATCGGCTTTGAACCCCAACATTTTCCACATCACTAACAATAACCCATGAACTAGTCAACCAATATTTGGCTCTATATGTTTTCAATTGCCTGGTCAATCCAGTTAGTGGCATTTCTTATCACTTAGTGAAGAAGTTTACTAAATCCATTTATGGGATAATAAGAACCTTATATTTGAGCAGATCTTTTGCAGGAAAGAAACCAGTGGACTTCTACATGCTTGAAACACTGACACTGCTGTTTCCCACACTTTGTTTAACCTTTCTTCACTTTGTTAATCCTCATTTTCTCTGGAAACATATAAACAGATATAATTCGTTGCACATGCTACTATCGTGCTTTTTGCTCCAATGTTCACAAAAAGTTAAACAATCATCATGTTTTCAATTAAAGTCATAAATACCATTTTTTACCTTACTGGATCTGTAGATACTTCTATGACTTCATTTTCTAGAACTGATTGTATTCTACCTGCCTCCAGTTATTGGACTTTTTGTTCTCCATCCCCGCCAAAAACAAAAACGAAAGCAAATACAAAATAACAAAAAACACATATAAGAAGAAACAAGCCTGTTGGAATTAATTTCAGTTTATGATTAATTATATACATATATATACTTGTTTTATAATTTTTCACCATTTGAAATAGTTTAATTTTTATTAATTATTTGAACATTGGATTCTTTCCTACAATAGATAAATAAAGTCAATATTCACAATATTAACAGCTCTGAATTGGCTAGCTTTCTATTTGTATCAGTCATGGCTGGGTAGTATTTATTCTCATAGTTAAGAAAACCATTACTTATAGGGGGTTCCTGGATGGCTCAGTCAGTTAAGCATCTGACTGTTGATCTCAGCTCAGGTCTTGATCTCAGGGTCCTGAGTTCATCTTCTGTGCTGGGCATGGAGCCTACTTAACAAAAAGGAAAAGAATATTGTTACTTATAGCCATTAATGACCTATTATCTTTTTTAATGGTGTTAGTCTTTGCTGTTGTTGTTCTGTGGTTGTGGCTATGGTTTCTATCACAATTTTTCCAGATCATTGTGTCATTATGATCTGTGAACACTGGATAAACCATGAACATTCTTTCTCATTACATGACTTAATGGCTTTCATTTTTAATTTTATTTCCATTGGAATTTGGGAGTTTTTCGGTATGAGAAAGAAATGACCTTTCCATTACAACACCTCAAAGGGAAGCATACCAAAATCCAAGCCATAGCTAAGTTGCTGTAATTAGTGTACTAGTCTCTATCCATGCTCATAAGCGAAGAAAAATTGTGTTTTTCTGACATTTGACAAAGGTATAGGAGAGACCTTGTGTTGTTAGAATTAAATGTTTTGCTATGTGCCAATATATTCAGTGGCTATTCAGACAATTATGACTTTTTTATGACAACCCATTAATTGTATCCAAAAAAAATTATACCCTGAACTGATGTCCATATTCAACTGCAGACACAGAAGAGACCTGGAGATGCCAGCTCATTACCCCTATTACCATCACCATTATGAGATTCTTATTTAGAATATCTTTAATATCCAAATGAGCAGCAAAAGTTTGAATCTGTAACATCTGGTGCTTTTTTGCTGGTCACCCTGCTCATTGCTCTTCCCCAGGGAAGTCTCCTGTCTCAGAATTCCTGAGGTTCTTTCATTGTGATAACTTTAAACATGGTTGGAAAGTCTCCAAAGCTCCTTCCATAAATAGCAGAGTCTAATTTCTCTTCCCTTGAATGTGGACACTTGTAGTGAAAACAATGATGCAAAATTAAAATCGCATTACTTCTAACATTAGGTTAGAAAACAATGACCCTGCTTTTACATGGCACTTTCCCCTTCTTCAGATACGTGCTTATTAAGCCAACATGGAAGGAGCGGGCCTGCCCTAATGCCACCGTGCATGAGGGGCCACAGGGAAGGACGCATATGAAAGATGCCCCAGGAGCATTGCTTCCCAGCTGACTGTCTGAGCATCAACCCTTTTTAGCTCCTTCTGTCCGGGATTCAAGGCTGCCGTAATTACTGCAACTTTAGCAGAGATTACACTAATCCTCTCTTCCCGGTACAAATTCTGGATCCACAGAATCTGTAAACATAAAAGATGATCGCTATGTGCCAGTAAGTGTTAATTTGTTTTGCAGACATAGAAATAGAAATTTCTCTAAGATAGGTTCTTAAAAACCTTACCAGCCCATGGATACCACAGGTCCCTTTGCCCACTCCTTCTCCTATATCTTATTTTAAATCAAGTTGCCGGGCACCTGGGTAGCTTATTTGGTTAAGTGGCCAACTCTTGGTTTTGGTTCAAATCATGATCTCATGGTTTCTGGGTTCGAGCCTTGCATCAGGCTCCATGCTGCTAATGGAGAGACTGTGATTCTCTCTCTCTCTCTCTCTCTCTCTGTAAATAAATAAATAAACTTTAAAAAAGCAAAATAAATCAATTTGCTAATCAATAATGGTATATTAAAGCACATACGTGAACATTAAAATAACTTCTATTGTAGAAGCTAAGTGTGAAGTTACTGATTTTTCCCTATGTTTTGAACGTGTTTAATTCCAATAAAACATAACTTTTGTTTACATTTTTAAGATAATTATGCCTTTGTCTTTTCCTTTTTAGTCACTAATTGTGATGGGATAAAGCCCTTAAGTGTCATCTGAGATAAATTTTATAAGCACATCCTTCTTTCTAAGTTCATCCTTTACTCATTATCCAGAAAGGTGAGTGTTCAGCAATGAATATCAAGTGCCGTTGGATGTTTACAAAGATGAGGAATGACAGAGACTGCAGGCCATTTGACATGGCTGGTGGTAGCCTTGGTGAGGTGCCCTTAAATGGAATTTCCAGAGATCCAGTGGATTGAAGGATTTATAAGATAGAAAAAATAAAGGGAGGGAGCAAAACTAAGTCAAGATTTTAGCTGTGAAGCTGAGAAGTAAAGCCACAATTTTAGGCAAACATGGAACCAAAAGAAGGCACTGATTTTCATTTTGTTCTTTTTTAAGATGACAGATACTTGAGGACATTTACATTTTTTATTGTAGGACTCAGGGGAGACAGAGGTTGGCAATATATGACTTAATAAAGACAGAAAAGAGATCAGGTCCCTTGATTCAGGGTAAATGAGCTTCCTACTGAAGGGTTTGGTTTAGGGACAAGAAAGGATGTCCCTTTCATTATAATAGGAAATGAGAGTAAATATTAAAAGGAAATAGAATATTATACTCAACTTGCTAAAAATATATGAATCTTAAAGTATTGACAAAATGAAAGGAAATAAAGAGTAATCTAGAAAAGGTTTTCCAAAATGAAGGATTTGTGCTAGGATACTAAGGAATATGAGTTCTAGGAAGAAGACGGAAAAACATTTCTATCTCCCTCTTCCAAGGGAAACAAAGGCAATACAACTACGTAGGAAGACCCTCCTCCTCCATGGTTCACCAGGAGGTCTTGTTGCAGAAAGGTCCATCAGATGTCCTTCTTTCTTCTCTCCCACTGAAAGAAGTAAAAGGATGTTGGCATATGAATGAATTCAAAGCCCTCTATTCCAAGAATATAGTCCTACTTTCTTGACAATGCCTCATGTATCTTTGCCACAGTGCAAATAGATAAATCTTCTTAATGCAGATCTACCAGTGACTTTTTGTCAGGGCATATATAAAGATTGTCCACTTTACATCATCTGTTTTATAGCTACATAATGTACATTCTGTGCATGAACCCACAAATCTATGAATAAAAATCAAACCTAAATGCAATATTTTCACTTACGTTCCATTGCTTTGACACGTAAAGCTAATGGGTTAGTTTAACATTCCAAGAAAGTCTATGGGGAGTGAAGAAGGACAATATTCCAGTGACCTTTCAAAGCTGTTTTTGCTGCGCATATGAATTCCTGAAGTATCTATTTTCCAGGTGGGTTTATCTCATCTCAAAAATATTATGGAATCCAAAAGGTTCAGACCATCTCTTTACTGTCTTTGCTATTTGCAAAATTATTATCTTAGTTGATTAAAAGCTCCAACACTAACATAGAAGCCAAATCATGAAAATTTCACACTTGAGATATAAACATTTATGAGGCTTTGATTTGGAAATATTCAATTTTACTGACTTGCATTGTGCTGTAGAAATAACTGCCCACCTCCACCAAATATCACCTGGACATTAGTTTCCAAAGAATTATTTGTTATCTAGATAGTCATTAGTTTTCAAGCATAAAGTAAATAACTTTAGTAATTTTTTTCTGGTAAACTTTATTACTATTATATTTTATATCTTAATGTTATTCTGCATGAGTGACAGGAGTCTGCTAAAGATCTAGGCCATGGTCCATACCAAAATTCCCAAGTATCAGTATTTTGTGAAGTAGAACTGTAGTTCTCCGCATTTATCCTCACTCTCCCCATGACCCCCCCTCCGACACACACACTATTCAAGGAATAAAACAAAAATAAGGTGTAGAAAACTGTGAAGAAATGAACTCAAGTAAAAGGATGAGGAAATACGAGAAATTGAGGAGTCCCAGTGGATGCACACCGTCAGATAAAGACGAGGTGGAAAAACATCGGAACAAGTCTAATGGCTATTATTTGAGAGTTAAAGACTATAACCTGTGGGTGCAAAGGTAGCAAATCCATCTACAGGGGGCAGTATTGACAAGGCTCACCTACTATGAAAAAGTGGCACCATTGGAAGAGCCATTGGCTTTTCAGCTAATTAGTTGTTAGAATCAACAATTCACTCAACTCTTTGAAGGTCAGTTTCTTTATCTACAGAATGCCAGGGATTGGTTAGATATTTTAGAAGCTTCTAATATATATAAACCTACACACACACACACACACACACACACACACACACACACACATATATATATATATATGTATATATATATATATATATATATATATATATATATATATATATATATTTGACTTACTAAAATTTTTAGAATATTTGCCTCTGTTTATAAGGGATATTGGTCAGTGATTTTCTTTTCGTGCAATTTCTTTTTCTGGTTTAGGTATCAGAGTATTCAGCATCATAGAATGAATTGAGAAGCATTCCCTCCTTTTCAATTTTCTAGAATAGTTTGCATGTTAGGTGTTTCTTAGAATTTTCATTGAAGCCATCTGGACCTGGTGCTTATGGGAAGGATTTTAACTACAAATTCAATTCCTGTGATACATAAAATTCCACTCAATTTTTATTTCTTCTCAAATATGTTTGGTTACTTATTTAAGTCATTGTTCAATTTGATCTAAGCTAACAAATTTCTTGTTAAAAAATTAATCTTATAGTTTCCTTATTTTTCTTTTAATACTTTAAGATTTTATAGTGATATCTCTTTTTTGAATAAGTATTTTGATAATTCTTATCTTTTCTTCTACCCTACACTGTCTAGCTAGGAGTTTATCAATTTTATTGATATTCTTAATGGACCAGATTTTATTTCATAGATGATTTCTTTTGTTTTCCTGTTATCCAGTTCATTATTTCTTCTTTTTATCTTTATTATTTTTTTCTGCTTACTTAAGTTTGCTTTCCTTGATTTGATATTTTTCTAGTTTCTTAAGGTAAAAGCTGAAGTCATAGATTTTAGTCCTTTCTCTTTTTCAATAAAGAATTTATTAGTATAAAATTCCCTATATATACTGCTTTAGCTGTATCTCACAAATTCTGTATATTATGTTTTCATTTTCTTTCAATGAAAAATAATTTTTAATTTCCCTTTGCCCAATGGGTTATTCAGAAATGTGTTTCATTTCCAAATGTTTGAGGTTATTTTTCTGCTACTCTTTTCTGTTAATATTTTACAATTTCATTTCATTTGAATTCTAAAGCTTACTTTGTATCACTGAAATCCTCCAAAATTTACTGATGCTTGGTATTGGCAATTATTCTGTGTTCACTAAGACTGTATTCTAATGTATGTAATGTTCCATAAATGTCGATCAGTTCAAGTTTGTTGAGAGTTTGGCTTTTAGTCTTCTTGGTCCTTGAGGATTTTCAGCCTCCCTGGTCTATCAATTACTGTGGGATGGGTGTTGGAGTCTTTGACTATAATTGTGCATATGTCTCTCTCCTTTCTATGGCCTTGTGTATGGATGTATAAATTATTGTGTCATCTTGTTGATGAGACATCTGAAGGTAATCAGAAAAAGTGAACAAAAACCTATTATCTCAATTGCCCTTGACTAAAGTTGAGCATATTTAAAAGGAAGGTGTTCTCTCTCTCTCTCTCTCTTTTTTTTCCTGTTGAAGACGTTGAGCTCATAGACACAAATTGATGATTTAAAAGATGGAAGATGGAGAAGCAATTTAAGTTCGTGGGGGAAGCCCTGAAGGCAAGTGGAGGAGTCAGTGTACTGGGGAGGACTCTCCTGAGACCCAGAGGTTGCCCAATAGCCTAACCAGAGGTGGCCAAAATGGGACCTTGCAGAGCTGAAATATCAAACCTTGAACAGGTGTTACTGTGGATGTATGGCGTAAATATTTCCTATAAGTGATTCATCAAATCTACGTTAAAGTCTGCTTTTATGTTAACTCTCCCTGTTCAAATAGCATCTTTTTTGTGCAGTTCAGAAAAGTTTTGAGTTTCAAGTCTGAGTCACCCTGGTGATGCTGAGATATGGCCCAAATGCAAGACCACAGTCAGTGCTGGCCATCACAATGGGGGTGCCTGAGACTTAAGGTAATTTAGGAAGCTTTGGATTTCCCCAAACCATGGAATTTAGGGCTGGTGGCATTCACATCAGTCCTCACTGGGAGACAAAATTGAAACAAAGAAAAAGATTTTTAATCATTAAGCACACTAGATTTGCTCTTTTCAGAAGTGGGTACAATTGGAAAGAAATTTAATTAATTGTTTTAATTTAAAGTAAAATTCCCACAAAATATACTGCTTTCTATACTCACTATAGGTAATCCCAAAGATAACGCATACCACTGGTGACAGTGAATGATTTTGCGATTGGTCTGGTCAGACATTTTCTGGTTATAGTTTTGAGAACCACAATATATAGGTTTATACATTTATTACACTAAGATTTCCACACATATGACTATAATGACTCATACGGTCATTTGAAGGAAATTTGCATTTAGCTGAAGGAAGCTCTTAAAGCCTTTACTTACATGGTTTGAGTTTTGTTTACAGCTTTCCATATGCCCCGACTTTAACAATCTGTCACACAGATTTAAAAAAAAAATCATTTGCAGTCACCCAAATTTGCTTCAGCATGGCAGATATCTACGCAGAAATGTTTGAAGAGAATTAAAATGAAAACCAACACATTAGAGTACACTGAGTATGAATTAAAGTATGCTATCTTCTTTAAATGGAAATTTTCTCAGGAACAGATGGGCTCTTTTCTAAAGTCAGTAGTATTCACTGAACTACAGGATCCTTGAGTCACTCAGGGCAACAAAGGAGAGCTGCCATGGGAAAATGGGAACGATACATTGCACGGAGTGAAATACCCCCTGAGATGGAATATCCTTAGAACAAAGGGTAAAATAAGTAAGAACTACTAATAACTTAGAGAAATCTTGAAAAACTCTTAACATTCAAAACCCATGCTCCATTCAACCTGGGGAATTGGAGCTAGTTATGGACCATGAAACTTTCCTGAATTTGAAATTTATAAATGAAGTTTAAAAACAGGACAGACAAGGGGCACCCGGGTAGCAAGTCTGTTAAGTGTCCAACTCTTGATCTCCACTCAGGTCATGATCTCTTGGTTGTGGGACTGAGCCCATGTGGGGCTCTGTGCTAACAGCACAGAACCTGGTTAGAATTTTCTCTCTCCCTCTCTCTCTGCTCCTCCCCTCCTCTCTCTCTCTCAAAATAAAGAAATACACTTTAAAAAAAAACAGGGCAGACAAAATTCCTGGGAACTGATTCATGGGAATGTTAAGGCACTGGATTCATGTCTGCTGTAACACAATTTTGTTATTAGGCCCATTGTTTCACTTCGCTGAGCATTGGTCCTTCAACTAGAGACAGAGATAATGATGGTACCTCCTGATAAGGTTGCAATAACACTAATGAAAGAACAAAACACAAGTGTAAAAATATTCAGAACTAGTCACTGCACAAAGTCAGTGTTCAAATAATGTTTGCTCATGTGATGAGCAAATTCCTGACCCAAGGAAGTACACCTAATACCTTCTCAACTGGCTATGTGTGTGTAAATGTACCCCTTCCTGCAAGCCCATGTGCAGTGGGGATCATCGAACAGTGCCTGGTTATAATTGGACTTCATGGTCGGATGGAGCGTGCTTTTCTCCTGTGGAAGTATATGATAAACTATCACTGTCACGTGAGGGTGCATTGTCAGTAAAATCTAAAGTTCATTTAACTCACCTCTGGATTGATAGTCACACCCCCAAAGCTCCCTAGTTTTCAGAAAGGCACAGGAGCCGCCCATCCTTGCACTTCCTGGAAGGGCGACCCTGGTCTCAGTGGAGTAGAATAGTGCTCTGTGACTATGCCAGGGTTGACATGTTGGTGGTGGTTCTTGTCCTATGTCAGCCCAGGCGACCTCCTTCTGGGCGTGGCCTTAGGATTTCCTGTGAGCCAAGGACAACTGGGGGTAAAAAGTCTGATTCCCAACTCTCATTTGTTTGCACAGTACAGATGCTTTACAGGAGGGCTGAGTGCCAGCCCACACCTAGAAATGCTGCCCACGCAGAACAGGGGACAAGTTTCACACGGGTGCCATTTCTGTCATTCATAATTCTCCACTTGTACACCAGAAAGAAATAGAGAATAATGGGAAGAGGAATATTATTTGCAGCATTTGGGATTTACAAACAAATAAATGAAGGAAGGGAGGAATAAGTGAATTTGTCTCTGATCCACTGACGTATTTCTGGCACTGAGGACAGTGTCTGGCACAAAAAACTAGCTCAAAACCATGAGGTGCCTGAAACACTGGGTAAGTGAAGTGGTCTGAGCACAAGCCTAAGGGTAAGTGCAATGCCCGCAATGTCCTCCATTTCCCCATGACGACAGCGCTTTGAGGATCCAAGGGTGATTAAGACACGATCCTTGCCGTCAAGCAATTAATTCTCCTGAATTATACTGCCCAAGCTATGGTTATAAACCACTTTCTTGAGTTGGAATTTACATACCAAAATTCTACCCACTGACAATGTACCATTCAATGAGTCTTAGAAACTTCAGGGAGTTATGCAATCTTTAGCAAAGCTAAGTTTTAGATTTTCTGTGTCTGTTTTTCAGTTTATCTCTATTGCCAACCAACCCCCTCACCCAGATAACCATGAATTTGGTGGCTGTCTCTGTAATTGTGCTGTTTCTAGAAATTTCATATTAATAGAATTATATAGTAGACAGTCTTTGTGACTGGCTTCTTTCCCTTAGCATAGTCTTCTTGAGGCTTTTCTGTGTTGTTGCACATATCAGCTGTTTATTCTGTTTTATTAATGAGTGATATTTCAATATATGGGTATACCTCATATTGTTTGTCCATTTATGGATGCCCATGATTTTGACTGTCATGAATAATGATGATGTCAACTTCCACCTGCAAGTCTTTGTGTGAACATAGGTTTTCATTTCTTTTGGTTTATACCTGGGACGGAATTGTTGGGTCACTTGATAAATGTATGTTTAATATGTTTAATATTTTAAAAAGCTGTCAAACTGTCTTCCAAAGTGCCATTTTCCATTCTTAACAGCAATAAACAATAGTTCTAGTTTTTTTTTTTATAAGTCCTTGTTAGCACATCTTTTTTTTTTTTTTTTTTTTTAATTACAGCCTTCCTCGTGTGTATACGGGGTATCTCATTGCAGCTTCAACTTGCCTTTCCCAAGTGACTGATGATGGGGAAGATATTTTCACGTGCTTATTAGTTATTCTCATGTCTTCCTTGGTGAAATTATTTCACTTATTTTTTAATTTGACAAATGTATTGAGTTACAATTGTTTAATTATAACAGTTCTTTATATATTTCGGCTATGAGTTCTTTACCAGATGAATTATTTGCAAATATTTTCTCCTAATTTGATGACATGCAGCTATCAGTATTATTTTATAGATAACTCTGTAGTGCCCCATCTACGAAGTCCTTGCTTATTCTGAGATAAAATCAGTTTCCTCCTGTTTTATTGTAGAAGCCAGGAAGTTGTAATCAGGTAGGGTCTTGTAGCCATCAGTTGCCCCTTAAACTTTTGTCTTTTCTCTCATCTACCACTTTTGACTTAACAATTCTTTCTAAGATTTTTTATAATCCAAGAATAACTGGGACCCCTATCCTTATTTTAAGTAGAGTGACCTATCTTTTGTTTTTGTTTACTTCCTTTCTCTGTTATGCTGAGAAATTTCCTTGATGCAATGGCAGCTCCAACCATGTATGACCGCCAGGGTTCCCCTGGGACCATAGACCACAAAGGCACTTGTCAAATTAATCTGTAAGAAACGCATGTGGTATAAATACCATGTGGTGAGAACACTGAAGATATACTTTTTTAGCAAATTTCAGGTGTACAATACAGTACGAACTATAGTCACCATGCAGTGGATATAATCTCTATAATTTATTCACCCCTCATAACCAAACCATTGAATCCTTTGGCCAACGTCTCCCCGTTTTCCCCACCCCTAACTTCTGGAAAGCATCATTTTATCTCTACTTTTATGAATTAAACTTTCTTATAGTTCACATATAAATGGAATCATGCAATATTTGTCCTTCTGTGTCTGGCTTATTTCACTTAGCGGAAAGTCCTCCAGGTTCAGATGTGGAAAGAAGGGCCCACTGATGGATAAATGATAAACATATGATCTATGTAATGAATTTAAAGCATGCAATAAGAAGAAAGAGGAAAGAAAGGCAAGGGGGAAGAGAGTGGGATGCAGGCACAGTATTTGTAGTTCACCTGAGCTGAAAGAGAGAGAGAACCAAGCTGTCAGGTGTGGGAGCAACGGATTCAAGCAGGAAGCCCAACATGAATGAGGCAAGTCTTTTATCACTTACTGTCATGGCAAAGCAAATGCCTAAAACTAGAGAAAGTACGGACTCCCCATATTTCATTTCCCTGATGGAAAGGAACATCAGACCCTGTTCAGGTGGGTCAGTGAGACGTGGGGGTCATTTCACTTTTGAAAAATCCCAAACAAAAGACTCCAAAAGCTTCACGGGCCCTGAGGCAGGAAAGGGCTCAGAACAGTACTAGGTACTGCCCCAGAGTGGAGATGTGACTTCTGGATTTCCTGTTCATTCTCTCCACAAGGAGGTCTCAACAGAATCAGAAGCCTGACTCCTCACATGGGGCATGTGATGCTCCTGGGTTTTCTCTTTCGTTCTGGCACATTTATCTTTGTTGATGATGTCCTTGTTGGTCAAAGCGACTCAGCAGAAGGAGGGTGTCTGTACCAGCACTCCGTGCTCTACCCCAGAGACACACAGGCAAAATAGCCCAGGCTCACCATAGCTTTTATCTGAGTGTCTCAGGCAGCATACACCTGGAGCCAGATGGATTTTACTGGAGGGTGACCAGTTTAAGAATGACAAAACTTTCAATCCGGAGGTGATACGATCAGTGCCTTATGCAGAGACACGGTTTACTTGGTTCATCCATTCTTCCCTATGGAAATCTAGCACAGATCTAGCATATCTTACAAGCTACTTCTACATTTTAGCAAAATGGAATATTCCATCGTTTTCAGATTTCGAAAGAAAAACTGCTGTTGCCCTCATGAATAACATTCACAAGATTTTCTCAAATTAGTCTGACAGTAGTTAAGAAGTACATCAGAATTGGGGCGCCTGGGTGGCTTAGTCGTTTAAGCGTCCGACTTTCACTTAGGTCATGATCTCGCGGTTCGTGGGTTCGAGCCCCGCGTCGGGCTCTGTGCTGACTGCCAGCTCAGAGCCTGGAGCCTGTTTCAGTCTGTGACTCCCTCTCTCTTTGACCCTCCCCTGCTCACGCTGTCTCTCTCTCTCTCCTAGAAATAAACATTAAAAAAAATTAAAAAAAAAAGAAGTACATCAGAATAAGCTTGGATTCTTATTAACTGTAAAAATAAAATTAAATGTATAAGAAGGTATGAGTAGAGACATCTGTCTGCATAAGCAATTCAAGGAGATTGGAGATGTGGAATGAAGAGAAAAATTCTAAAACTGCCTTCATGTGCACCTGCTAATTCGAAATTTTGCTTTGTTAAACACAAACAAAATGACATATGGTTTTTATTCAGGTAGAGAAAAGAACTTAGCAAGGAGAAATAAAAAAGAATTACTGAAACAAATGTCCAAAGGCAGTGGCAACATGTGGTATCTTCTGAAAGCATGTATCCATTTTAAAGTAAATCTTAAGTTTTCATAGATGGAAGGGGAAATTACCATATATATGGCAGGACCAGAGCCGCTGATTTATTTGGACGGGTACAGACATTACTCTTGCTTCCACAGGAGAGCTAAGACAGAGTCTTCATAAGACCTTCAAAATTGGCACCTCTTTCTTCAAACTTGAATATCTTTCTCGGACTTTCTGGTGTACTTTCGAAGACACATATAATAAATTACTTTCCCCGAAGTATTACAGCCATGGGTATGGTAATTAGAGGGAAAAAAATTGCAGTGGTCATTGAGTAAAATGATGAATCGGTCAGAACCAATGAGAGGCAGAAAACTCAACACTAAGACTGTGATGAATGGCTAAATGATGTAAAGCTTTCTACGAGATGCGGCTCGAGAAGAACTCTACTTCCAGCCCCAGACAATAAACTCTTCAAGGTAGAAGTGGGGATGCACAGGAGAGGTAGGGAGAGATCTTTGTAAATTTTAATCTATCATGGCAGGTACTTCATTTTATCGCAAAAAAAAAAAAAAAAAGAGAGCATCACTAGTCCCTCAACAAATTGCATATACGTCTTTAAAAATTGTATCCTTGGAGTGACTGGGTAGCTCAGTCAGTTAAGCTTCTGACTCTTGATCTTGGCTTAGATCATGATCTCACAGTTTGTGAGCTTGAGCCCCACATCGGGCTCTGCACTGATAGCAAGGAGTCTGCTTGGGATTCTGTTTCTCTGTCTCTCTGCCCCTCCCCTGCATGTGCTCTGTCTCTCTCTCTCTCAAAATAGATAAATAAACAAAAAAAATTTTAATTGTATCCTTTATCTAATTTTTATCGGATATTACTTATGACTTTTATTTTTTAAATACAGTTTCTTGTTTTGTGCTATATTTCAATTAACATTATATTTAATATATCCATTTATTTAGCATTAAATGTTTTAGAATTGTATCATAACTACCTCTAACTTGTTCAAATTTAACAAATATATCTATATAAATTCCTTTATCTTCTAATTTTATTCATTATTTTACTAAATGAATCATTTCTAATCAGTGAAAAGTTGAATTCTTAGAAATCCACTCTGTGTTTCTATTCTTTTAAGTTTTTGTTTAAATTCCAGTTAGTTAACATACAATATAATATTAGCTGTGAGTGTACAATGTAGTGATTCACCACTTCCATAGATCACCTGGTGCTCATCCTGACAAGTTCTTCCTTTATCCCCATCACTCATTTCACCCACCCCTCCCTCGCCTCCCCACTGGGAACCATCAGTTTGTTCTCTATAGTTGTCTGTTTACATGGTTTTATAGTTTCCCTCCCTCTCTTTTTCCCCATGTTCCCCTCTTTTGTTTCTTAAATTCCACATATGAGTGAAATCATATGGTATTTGTCTTTTCTGGCGGACTTATTTCGCTTTGCATAATATACTGTAGTTCCATCCATGCACTTGCAAATGGCAAGTTTTTATTGTTTTTAATGGCTGAGTGATATTCCATATATATAAATATATAATATAAAAAATATATAATATATATAATATAAATATTATAATATGTAATTATAATATATTATATATATTATATAGTATAATATATTATATATAAATATATAAATAATTATATATAGTATAATAAAATATATAATATATAATACAAAATATATATAATATATAATATTATATATATAATTATATATTTATATATTTTTATAATTATGTAATAATTATATATAATATATAGTATATATTAGTATATAGTATATAATTATATACTAATCCAAAGGGGTACATGCACCCCAATGTTTATAACTGCAGTATCAACATTAGCCAAATTATGGAAAGAGTTTAATGGATAACCATTCATCAAATGATGGATATTTCAGCTCTTTCCATAATTTGGCCAATGTTCATACCGCTGCTATAAACATTGGGGTGCATGTACCCCTTTCAATTAGTATTTTTGTGTCCTTTTGAGAAATACCTACTTCCTCCAAAAGTTAAAAATAGAATTACCCTACTTTTAAATTTTTAAACTTTTAAATTTTAAAGCAAAATGCCATTCCTTGGGTTCTTATTTCCTTCTCTACTATCTTTACAGTTTTAGAGTGCAGTAAATTCCTCCACATCTCAACACACAACTTTGTTAACTTTGTAGCACGGAATCACCTTTAATCTTATCCAGTGGAAAGTACATTAAGATTATTAAAGGAAATAAGATGACAGCACAAATTTCAAACATATCGTGAATCTAAAAAGTTGAGTAATAAATCTGATTGTTAAAAGGGTAAAAAACACTATGTTTAGAGTATTAGTTAAAATCTCAAATTTTTTTCAATATCGACTATTTCGATATGCTATTGTTAAATGCATCAGAAAAATTAAATGTTTATTCCCAAAAGTCTAAGTAAAAATTTAGAACTTAGCCTGGAAGAAATCAAAGGCTTTAAGATATTGACATATTCTGGGGCGCCTGGGTGGCTTAGTCGGTTAAGCGTCCGACTTTCGCTTAGGTCATGATCTCGCGGTTCGTGGGTTCGAGCCCCGCGTCGGGCTCTGTGCTGACTGCCAGCTCAGAGCCTGGAGCCTGTTTCAGTCTGTGACTCCCTCTCTCTCTGACCCTCCCTTGTTCACACTGTCTCTCTCTCTCTCCTAGAAATAAATAAAACATTAAAAAAAAAAGATATTGACATATTCTGTTTTTCTGTATTTTTATCTTCATTACTCTCCCTTACTACTCTCTCTTACTAGCTCTAGCCATATCAGTTCACTTCTGATTGTCTCTCATAGTTTCCCTACCATATACCATAAAGCTCATACCATACAGCCAGTAACCCTGTAGCACATGACTCAGTGACCAACTGACTTATATGTACATGTGTGTGTCGTAGTAAATCAGAAGTATCTATGGACCTTCCAACATGTGCAAATCATTATGAAAGACACAAAGAAAAAGCACTACCCCAGGCCCCCACCTTAGAAAGGGAAGTGGTGGTGGTAGTATTTGATAGCAATGTTATAATTCAAGGTGAGTCTATGGCTGGGTTTTCCCAACCTTTTCTGAAAAGAGCTATATAGTAAATATTTTAGGCTTTGGGAGTCACATACAGTGTCATAGCAGCATGATAGCCCTTTTACATAATGTAGAAAAGGAGGGGTGTGGCTAGATTTGGCCCATAAGCCATAGATTGCCTACTCCTGCTCTAAGGCAATAACATAAAATTTGATAATATGTGGTTAATAACTTAGTGTATTCTGTAGCCAGAATGTGATAAAAACAAGAGCAGATATGATCTCTGTCAGGATGATATCTGTGGGCTTCTTTAAAAAAAAAAAAAAGAAAATAGTGTTGTAATTACTGCCCTAGAGAAACTGCTAGGCTTTAATAGTAATTGGAGAAAATATAGTTCTTCCAGGTAAGAAGCCTCACTTGTTTACCAAATATTTTCTGAACCTAGACTGAACCAGATAATGAGTCAGGGGCTAATAAACAAGGGTAATGCCTCTCTGTGCTCTTGGGTGCATAGCCAGTACAAAGGAGTAGAAGGATCTAGGATGACCTCTCATCAACAGGGCTGCTTTGACAAAGACACCATGGAAACTGATACTGGAAAGCTGATATACCAAGACTATACTGAAAACAAGAACCATTGTTCATTAATTTCGGCAAGGATTATGAGCTTTTCCCCAAGTCTGATGGCCCCGTGAGTGCAGAATTTGATAATTTCCTTTGAACTGTGTGTAAGAGTTGACATTTCATATAGTCGTTCAACTATTATGCCACAGTGTGATAGGATGCTGACATTTAGACAAATGTAATAATTGTCATACTGCTGATCATAAGCTGGCCTTAGACAACATCAGACATCTGTAATTAGAAGAATTTATCAACTTCTTTATTTCTTTTATATTTGTCTTTCACTATGTGTAGAAATATCACCTTGCATATAAGGTTAGCATATGTATCAGTACATTATGGATACTGTCAGTGTTCACCTGTTTTTCTGTATCTATTATTTTTTAAGTATATGAAGTTTTCTTGCTGTTAGGACTTTTCTGCAGCTTAAATCCTCTCTTGCCTCTCACTGGTGGTGGCTATGTCTAAGTTCTGCTCTATGAAAAAAAAATAAAGGTGATCCTTTGCCTAGATTTCCATTCCTTTTATTTGTTTTCAGTTTGATCAGTACAGTCATGAACTAATAAACAAGCAGAGACACTTAAACAATTTATTCTTCCCCTTCAAGTCATTTGAACTGATGCATGAACAGCTTGGAATTATCTTAATAATTTAACAGTATGGTGTCCTTGATATTTCTCATAATTCTCCTACAAAAAGATGATATATGCCAATAGACTAGACTGAACTATTTTAAATACAAATATACCTGGATCTTTTCAAATGAGCATCAGCATCTATTACCAAAAGTAACCTCTGGGACTGAGGAGAGATTCAAGCTGATTCAAATTAATCTCTTTCACTTGTATCTATTTTGAACGGTAAAACTATGTGTGGCTAAAATTATCAATAGAAGTGATAAAGTAATAAAGACTAATATTTGAGAATACATAACAGTTTAACTAATTTTAGCCATTATTAAAGTAATTTAAAGTAAATTCTATCAGCTGTATATCACTTCCAAAAGTATCCTTCCCCACCTTCCCCAGGATAGTTGCTGCAAAAAGAAAAAAACTTTTAAAAAAGTCATGGACATGCAGTGAATGTAAACTCAAGCTCTGGGATTGAAAAAAAGATGATCAAAATTAATCTTCATTTAAAAGTAGAAATGTAGACCCAATTTCCATGTCTCTTGTTCATTTTTTTATGCTAATATGAAGAAAATGAAATTTTCTTAAGTTATTCAGGTAATTAATTATATCTAAATATGGATACCTTTAGATAAGTCCCCCAGAGATATTAAAAATGTTGCCATACACCACCATTTCTCATAGCTTACTCTATTACTGCTATTATAACAAATGATCAAAAAGTAATTCAATGATTAATTTTAAACTTTTGAATTACAGTTCACAAATGGAACACTGGCTGGTAACTCATGGAAAAGTTCATCACAGCCTTGCTCATGAATGTTAGGCTTTCTGGTGCCATAGTCTACATTTAAACTTTCCTTATCAAATATTCTTCTATAACTCATCAAAAGCAACTCTGAAAAGATACGAAACTTATGAACATCACACACAAGATAAAAGGGGCCGATGGGGCGCGTCAGTGGCTCAGTCAGTTGAGTATTTGACTTCAGCTCAGGTCATGGTCTCCTGGTTTGTGAGTTGCAGCCTCATATTGGGCTCCCTGCTGTCAGCAGAGCCCGCTTCACATCTTCTGTCCCCCTGTCTCTCTGTTCTCCCCCCAGCCCCTACCCCTGCTCATGAGCTCTCTATCAAAACTAAAAAAACATTTGGGGCGCCTGGGTGGCTTAGTCGGTTGAGCGTCCGACTTTCGCTTAGGTCATGATCTCGCGGTTTGTGGGTTCGAGCCCCGCATCGGGCTCTGTGCTGACTGCCAGCTCAGAGCCTGGAGCTTATTTCCGAGTCTGTGTCTCCCTCTCTCTCTGACTCTCCCTGCTCACGCTGTCTCTCTCTCTCTCTCTCTCTCTCCTAGAAAT